>JAJHPC010000012.1:9109251-9434251 GCA_024447665.1 Juncus inflexus | reverse complement strand
TGAAATTGACTGGTCAAGAATAAGTATAGAATATTCATTTTTTCTTGATACTATACAAGGGAAATTTAATAAGGAAATATTGGAATTTTCTGAGTTTTTAACATATTATGCAAATAAGAAAAAAACAGTATATGAAATGTTTAAAAATAATATATGAAATCTGAAAAACTAGCAAAATTATTATTAATATTTCTAATATAATTTAAAAGAATAATTCTATTGGACAAACAAGGTTATATTTTGAATAAATTTTTGATATAATTTGTCTTTTAGAATATAGATCTTGCACTATATTTATAATCTTGCTAATATATTTTGCCTTGAAGATTAACAAGAATTTTTATATCATAGATACTATATAAGAAGATGTTCCTAGTTCAAATATGGGTTGGAAGTAATGGAAAAATTAAATAGTTGTGAGTAATAAGGAAAGATAAAAATGATAGAATTTTATTTGCTTTCATTTTTAATACTATGATAATTAAAAGTTATGATCTTGATAATTTTGATACTTTAACACATGATATTTTTTTTTTTTACAATTGCATTATATTCTTAAGAATTATTAAAGATTTTAATTTATTGTTTCATAGTCTTATTTATTTAATTGCTAATATGTTGTTTTTTGCTTTATATAATTTAAATGATCTTATAACCCGATTTATCTTTAAAAAAAATTATTTCCATATAAATTCAAACATGTGATGTTAGATTCTCTCACCTCAAGCAACTCATAAATGAGAATATCAATTTATTCCTTTATTAGCTTAAACGGTATTAAATCATAATTAAAAAGAGAATATCACATATTAACATCTAACGTTGATTAAAGTTTTGGACGGAGGATCCTCCAACATATGTTAGACCATCCCACAACCCTAGGGTTAGTATTCACAAAACTTACATTTCTCAAAGTAGTCCTTATAAAGTTGGTGTTTGTTTTTAATCCCTTTAATACACATATTTTGTTTAAAATTACCTTTATTATGCCTTGATATTTGTAAGATCCAAGTATTAATAGGCTCAAACATTTTTTTTTTCAATTATGGAAACAATCAAACATAAGAGACTTAATCTATAATCTAATAAATTGGATTAGTTTCATATGTAATGGGCATCAAAAATTTGAAAGCAATCAAATTTATATATTAATTGAAGCGTTTTCAATTTGACATATCCGTTAGATATGCAGTAAATAAAAATTTGAAAGCAGTCAAATATATATTAATTGGAGCATTTTCAATTTGACATATCCGCTAGATATGTAGTAAATGAAAACAGTCAAATATTTACTAATTGAGAGTAATTGGTGATAACGTATTTACAAATATTGCCAAATCTACGACGAGTATAATATAATTTAATGATATTTATTATCTAACTCAATTTTTAAGTTTTTAATTGATTTTAAATTGACCATAATAATCATAAAGTATTATCCAGTCCTTATCATATTTACATAAATGTCATAACTAAAAATCATGTATAATATTTTGACCATTTTTTTTCTTTGAATTGTAGTCAAATATATTTCTCAAGCTTCTTTTATATCCTTTGGATGCTATTGTATAAAACAAAATTTATTTTTTATTAAAATGTCATGTTAAATAATCTAATAATTTTTTTGGTGATCATCTTACAAACATTTGGGTCTAATATAATTTATGTATTTATCGAGACTCAAATTATATAATATTTTATTAGGTTAGTGTCTTATTTAATGGGTATAACTACAGTCGTATTGAAATATGGTAAAATATAGGGTGTAATTTGCAAAATAAAGATGATTGAGTTTTTCAAAATATGCAAATAGCACTATGCTCCATATTCATGTGATGTCATAGTTTGAGAAGCAACTATGCAAACTACCAATCAATCTGCTTTTTCCTCTTTCTATTTGACATGACTGAACTATTATTTAAAGTGATGAAAGACTTCTACATTATTGTGTTCTATGAATACATATTGTTTTGGACGATATTAGGTTTTGTCCTACGAGCCAACTAAATAAAGAAAAAGAAAATAACCTCATAACTATCTTATCATAGCAAGTATTGTAGTTCTTTTACAATATATTATTTTGAGTAGATGTTACTTTGCAGTACTTCCAAGTTCCAAATCCAACACATAATAACATATTTATACATTCTTTGAACCTATGATCAAATATAGAAATTAGAAAATGTTCATGCAACAAAACATTTTCATACACAATTTATTGTTTATTAATACCCCAAATAAAAATTATAAAAATTTAATTATGATTAAGAGGCTTCAAAAGGTCCCACACGGTAACCTAAATTATTTTCTGGGGTTCACAGGATGATTCTCTTCTTATCTGTGCTCCTGAATCAGCGGCTACATGCTAAGTTTAGCATCTAAACTACAATAAACCCCTATTTGTATTATTTTTTTCCAAATTACAATTAAGTACATCTATAAAAGCTTATCTAAACAAAATAATAATGTTCAAATTCCTAATTAAGTTTTTACTACAGAACAAAAAAAAAATATTAAATAGCATGGAATTTTCTTTTTTAGAAAATTTGGAGAGGACTTAAAATACCCCCATCCAGATGTAAAGCTATATATATTAACCCCTACTTTCATCTTTTTTGCAATATTTAAAAAATTAAATAAAGCAAATAACCAAGCAAAAACAAGTACTAAAAAGAGAATAAAGAAATAACAGGGACTCTTTTGTACTTGGTCCCTGTAATTCATTGGCGGGAAAGCTTAACGAAATCCAACGGCCTGTATTACTTCCCGCGTAATCTAAAGGCTAAAAACTAAGCATGAAATTATCGACGGCTGAGATTGATAATCGGTGGCGGGAAATCTGAAAAGAAGATATTTTCGTTCTTTCTATTTTGTGTGTGTAAATATTTGTAGCTCTTTGCGTAGCATATAGTTGGTAGAATATTTAATCAGTCATTCAAAATTTAGTACTGCACACTACATTCTTGTACTGTTCAGATTGAATATTTCTCATAATCATGTTTGTTAAATATTTTGATAATTAATACAACAAGAATAATCCGTCATATTGACTATTTAGATACAATTCGATTCATATTGTGTAGTACAAATAGAATAATTCAGTACTTAAAATATGTTGTTCACTTATTTTGTAGTTTTCTTTCAGCAATTATTGAAAACATCTAATGCTATGAAATAACGTTTGTTTCAAAATATTAATTTAGTAAGCTATTATATTTCTAATCTTAATATATGTTCGAAAATTAGATTTTTTTTATAAAATTTCGAGTAAATCCTAATTTTTGGAAAGTATTTTGTATATTACAGTAATGTGTGTATTTCAGCAATTTTTATAAAATTACGCAAATTATTTGTTAGATATAATATAGGTAGGTTAATGTAAAAAATCTTCAATAAAAATTTGTGGTGGTTCGTGAATTTTACTAGTACTATTGGCTTATTGCTAACTCAACATATATATGGTTTCTACATGAATGTCTTCGCAATAAAAATCACATAAAATCATCAACAGAAGCTTTGAGAAGAAAAAAGAAGAACTGTTGGATAAGGCTTTACTCCGTACTAACGGCGTTAGAAGTAACGGCGGCCTATGGTTGGTAGACTGTTTCCTTTTTTGCCCTCGTAATGAATACGAATTATTTCAAACGCCGCTTTTAAAAGGACAATTATTAATGTGATTGGCTCCACTCATCTCCGTTTATACAAACACTGGAGACAATCAATAATGAATTGAAATGATAATTTGTGTTGTTGGTTTAGAGTTTTATGTTAATTCAGATAATGTTAAAATTGAAGATTATACGATTTGTTCAATTGGATGCAATTGAAATGAGTTGCAACTTTAAAGTATATAATTATGTTAACATAATAATAGTATATCCCCACTGAATATCCAAGATATCAGTGTATTGTAGTATAGAATATCACTTTTATATTTGACTACATAACATAATTTTGTAATCCAAATCATGACAAAATGTATTTTCTTGTGGAAGTAAAATTTTATTACAATGTCAAATTAATTCATTTATGCTCAACATTTCAACTTAATATCATATTTTATATTCATTTTTTAAAGATTAAATAGATATCATATTTTTTTTAGATTAATATCGTATTTTTTTAGATTAATATCATTTTTAGATTTATATCATATTTTATATTCAAACTAACTAATTAATAAATTTAATGTTAGAGACGTGGTCTACAAATTTATATAGATAAATGATAAATGAGTGATTTATCAAGTAATATTAGTTAACAAGCTAGATCTCATTGATTGTCTCCACTATTTGTTTCAAGCTCCGCCACTGGCAGCGACCTTGATGTCGTGATCCACTAAGATCTAACTCCTTGAACTGATTCGTCTTTATAAAAACTTTTTTTTAAGGACGAATAAGTATAAGGAGCTAGATCGCATTGGTTCAGACATCAAGGTCACTTTGTCAGTGATAGAACTTGACTGAAAATTTCGAAGGGGCCAAATTTTTTCTCTTTTTACTTATTTAACATTGTGCAAATTTTTTTGGGCGGGGGGGGAATACACTGTAACACATATATTTAAAAAATTTTATCACTAAAATATGATTGAGGGGACCATGATCATCTTCAGTCTCTATAAGGCTCTGTCACTGCACTCTACCACTTACAATGTCCCGTTGCATATTTAGTGAAATGACTTCGATAATTTTTTTTTCAAACTCTATAATTAATCATATTTGACGAAAAACTACATTACTATTAATATAAAAATATCTTAAAATAATTTCAAATATTCATTTTAATATAAAATATATAATAAAAAATCAGAATACGTCAAAACTTACTAGCTCAAATAATAAAAATATTATTCCACCAACAAAAAAATAATCATCTAGATACACACTTCTTTCTTTCAAATAATTCTCTCTCTAAGTCCAAAAAAAACAAAAAATCAGAGGACATTTTTTCTAAAAATATAAAAAAATCCAATATACCACCGCTGTCTGCGCTTCCTAAATAGTCACCCTCTCGACCCTACCAAATTATGTCGGTCTAACATTCAACCCATCTGAACCGGGTCCGACAGGGGTAATTCCGTCATTTCCCCTCCCCGTTACTCTTCCGTCATCCACGCGTCCGTCTCTCATTGGCCCCTCACTTCCCTTCGGGATTACAGCTCCGTAATAAATAAATAAATGAATATAGAGGGTTAAGAAAGAAAACACAACTCTCTGTTTCTCTTCTTCTCTTAATATTAATTTCCTTCTCGTTTTCTGTCTCTCTCTTTGAATTGATTTTTGTATCAACTTTGTTTAGTTTTACTTGAAGACTCTGATATCAGTACATTCCATTCTCTCAAAATCCGTAAAAAAATCATGAGAATTGTCAGCTGAAACAGTGCAATCACTACTACTAAACTACAATTCCCAGTAGTATTACTATACTATACTATAGTATAACTTTCACTCTGAGAGAGAGAAAAGAGAATAAAAACAGAGATGATTTCAGCGATTGATAGGGAGATGAACGCATTGATGGGGTACAGCAGTGAGGAGGAATTGTCGGTGCTTCCGGTGCACACAAAGGTGGTGGTGACGGGGAATAACCGGACCAAATCGGTGCTCGTGGGATTGAAGGGCGTCGTGAAGAAGGCCGTTGGACTTGGTGGTTGGCATTGGCTGGTAATTTGATTTGTGTTTTTTTTGGGGTTTTGGGGTTTGAGTGAGGTGATTTGGTGCGGAATTGAGATGGTTTTGGTTTGAAGAATGGTGTTAGTTTGGCTGTTTGAATTTCAAAAGTGGTCTTTTTTGAAGATCGTTTTGGGTGGGTGTTAATTTTGTGGTTTCTAGTTTTTTTTAGAGTTTGATTGAGGTGATTTTGTGCGGAATTGAGAGAGTTTTTGTTTGAAGAATGTTACTGGTTTGCTTGCTTGAATTAAATTTTTTATTTATTTTATTTTTTTGGAATATGGGGTGAATTTGCAGATTTCTGCCTTTTTTTGGAGTTCAATTGAGATAATTTTGTGCCGAATTGAAATGAAGTTTGATTAAAAGAATGTTACTTATTGAGTTCGAATTTTGAAATTTAGTATGATTTGGAGTTAATTTGTGAGATTTGAAAGTGTTTTTTTTTTGGAGTATGGGGTTATTACAGATTTTTTGGGGTTTTTTGTGGTTTAATTGAGATGAAATGGTGCGGAATTGAGATGAAGTTTGATTGAAATAATGTTACTGATTTACGAGTTTGAATTTTGAAATTTAGTATGGTTTTGAGTTAATTTGTGAGCTGTTTTTTGTTGGTTTCTGAGGTTTGCTGAAAAAAAGGCAATTTTCTCTTCTTTTGAGAGAAAAAAGAACTTTTTGACTTCTTTGTGATTTTTGTGTAATGAAGCTTTTTGTCTGTGCATTCTTTTGATTTACTTCTTTTCGATGCAGTTTTTTTAATTACTTTTTTTGCCTGTACAATGTGTTGAGAAATTATTGGTTTGGGTTTTGTATTTTTTTTATATATTCTTTTTTGAAATAATTTTTGGAAAAAAATTATTGTTATTTATTTATTGTTATTGGTTATTTTTGTTTTACTAGAATTTTCATAATTGTATTAATTTTCTTTTAACACTGTAAATATTTTTTCTTCAATTAAAACGAACTAACGCTTCCTGCGTAGTTCATTAAAAAAAAAAGTTTTTTTAACACTTTACTGAAAAATTTAATGCAGTATTTCTGAATTTTGGATTGGATAGATTTTGAAATCTAATTTCAATTTCATTTCTTGACTATCTTCACTTTTTTTCTTTTGAAGAACGCACTACTTTGGATTAAAGCGAAACCCTATTTCCTATATTTGAAATTTTTGCTTTCTTTTTTAGCTAAATTTTTTTATCGCGTTTTATTTCAGTCAGTTTAGTGAAATCTCTTTTGAGCTTTGTTGACCTTTTCTTCTCTATTTTGATTAACATGCATTACAAAATATTATTTTATTTTAGATCTCATAAATCCTTTGATTTATTTTAATAAATTTGTAGATTTAGGACTTGTATTGAGCTTTTCTTTCCAATTTGTTGAAATTTCTTCATTTGATTGCTAATTAATTTTTCTTCTTTAATCAAAATAAATAAATTTTCTGTAGTATTGCTACTAATTATCTTCTTTTTTAGGCGCAATTTTTTTAATTAGAATAGAAAACAGATTTTTTTATAAGAACTGAGGGAGTAAAATCTTGTTTCCTAACTAATTGTTTTTTTTATTTCTCTTTATTTTTTTTATTATAAAAGCAATATTTTTTATTATTTTCATTGAAGTGACAGATTTTGACAAATGGCACGTAAGTAAAATTGCAAATAATTTTTTTTCTTAAATCATTTTAGGTGCAATTTCTTAATAATAATGGATTGAAAACAGAGATTTTTTTCATAAAAAACAGAGGTAGAAAAATTTGTTTCCTAGCTATTCTTTATTAGTTTCTCTTTATATTTTATTTTAAAAGCATTTTTTTTATAATTGTTATGAAACTTTCAGATTCTGTCAAGCATAGAATTAAAAGTGCAAATAATTATTTTATAAATCATTTTTTGGAGCAACTTTTAATATGGATAAAAACAGAGCAAGGAAAATTTATTTCATAGCTAATTCTTTATTTATTTCTCTTTATTTTTTATTTTAAAAGCTAATTTTTATAATATTTTATGTAATTTTCAGATCTGACAAATGAAAATTACAAAAAAAAAATTCATAAATAATTTTCAAAACAGTTTTTTAAATTATGGATAAAAAACAGTGAACTTTTCAGAAAAACAGAGGGAGAAATTTTTGTTTCCTAGCTAATTCACCATTCATTTCTCTTCATCTTTTACTCTAACAGCTAATCTATTATTATTTTTTTATGTAATTTTCAGATGTTGACAAATGGCATAGAAGTAAAATTGCAAAGAAATGCTCTCACGGTGATTGAAGGCCCAACTGGAAATGAGACCGATGAAAATAATAATGCTTTTTTATGTGAAAATCTGCACTGGAATTTTGCATCTGATATCGGTATAAACAATTCCATTTTTAATCATTTCTATCATATTATATTATGTCCTGAATATTCACATTATCCATTCCAATAATTCTCCAATTGTTTTCATCAAAAAAAAAAAAAAAAATTCTCCAATTGTGCAACTAAACCTCAATTAAAAATCAAATTTTGCATCAATTCACCCCCAATTGCACAATTATGCTCCAAAATTCACTCAAATTATCCCCAATTTTTACCTCAATTTTGACCAATATTTATCATAATCATCCAATCAATCCCAATTATCCTTCAAAGTCACTCAACTAAGCCTCAATCAAACCCAATTTCGCATCAATTCACCACCAATTACCCAATCAAGCCCCTCAATTCCCCCAATTTTTACCTCAAATCTCATACCAATCCTCATTACACTTCACAACATGCATGACAATTTTGACCAACTATTATTACATTTCATAACCAATGCAGGATCAGATGATACAATATCTCCAAAGAGGCCCCAAAAACCGAGGAGCAAGCCGAACAGAGCATCCTCTGTTCACAACAAATCACTAAACAACCACAACTCCTTCAATATCACCTCTCATAATTCTCTCTCCTCTTTCGAGTCTCAGTCGAAAGATTCTGATAATTCCTCTTCTCTCTCCATTCCGGTACGTTACAAGTACCACTTTCGTACTGGAACCAAATTGTTAATTAGTTGTGATAATTTATGTGACATAGTGGTCTAATAATTCAGATCTAATCAACTGAAAAAAGATGTTTAAATTTGAAGTGTAATGTAGTAGATCCGTAGATGGTACCACTTCTGTACCAATTTCGTAACGGTACCGAATTATTAGCTGATATACTGATCTAATATAACTATGTAGGGCTAACTAATCATTAATGATTTGTTTGTAACGGTGGTATATCATTCTAGTATTCTATGTGGGAGTAAAATTTCTTTTAATTTGATAATAATATAGTAATTTGTGTAAGCTATAGGAATTGATTCTTTTTTCATTTAATTATTTTTTTAAATATAAATATGAAATAAATAAAGAAGTATATATAAAGTGATGTAATTGAGTTATTTGAAATTTTTTATTATGCAGAGAGTTGATTTGAGCAAGTTAGAAACTACTGCATTGTGGAGATATTGGCGCCATTTTAACCTAGTAAATTTTTAATTTTAACTTTTCTTATTACTTTAGTTAATATACTTACAAAATCTATTGTAAGACTAATTCTCTGATTTTTTATTATTTTCTTTTCTTTTAATAGGATTTGAATCCTAACCCTTCAAAGGAGCAACTAATTGAGGCTGTTCAGACGCATTTCATGTCACAAGTATGTCATGAAAATAAGAAACTTAGGATTAATCAATATTTCATAATTCAAAAGTTTACAAGAAATGTCTTGGAAAAAACAATTCTTCATGCATTGACATTTTTTTAACCAATTGCTATTCTATCATGAAGCAATTGGATGAATTGCAGGTGATCACAGGATTTGTTAAGGCAGCAAAAAGACTGAAAAAATTGTACAATTGACTTGAAATAGAGTTGTGTTCTTAAATTATTACTAACTGATTTCTGGTAGATAATATATGTAGCTATATGATGTTTTATATATGTGTATGCTACCTTTAATTAATTTGGATTAATTAGAAATTAGAACTTGGCTTACTGGGTTTTTATCATGGTTTCCTTGTGTATGTTTTTAATACACATGTATTGCCGCTATGCTTAAAATGTATTTTTTTGTTTTAACATGTTTGATATTATGTTAGTGTCGCTATGATTTTGTTACGTGGATAATTTTTGGGAAGTGTCGATGATATTTCATGGTATGCTCATTTATTTCGGTCACAATTTAGTTGGGCCTCCAAAAGATTCAATGAATGAATGAAGAGCATTAAGAAAATGGGGAAAAGAAGAAAAAAAAATACAAAAGAATAAAAATGCATTACTAGAGCACTCTTTTGCATGATAGAGAGAAGGTTGGTCGCTTCCAATATGGCGATACGACATGGCAACTCGATAATCTCAAAAAATCGTCCAATATGGCAATACGACATGCCAACACGATAATCTCAAAAAATGTTTGGTCATATATAATATTTATTATTACATAATTTAGTTATATATTTAAAAATTAAAAAATAACTATAAATATAATAAAAAGAGAGTTAAATGGATAATAAAAGTAAGATCTGTTTAGAAATCGTCTTTTATATGAAAGTTCACAAATAAAAAGATGTCAGTTTGGTCTCGGCCTCTAGTTATTTCATAGGCATATTTTATTGTGTCTTCCCGGTTAGCCCAGGAGATTTTGAGTCTGCCTTCTGGTTCTCACGATTAAGGGTTATGACTTAGATTATAAAAAGAAAATACAAAGATATTTTGTTAAAAATATTAAAAAGAATAAAGTTTAAGAAAAAGAACAAGAAAATATTTGGATATATTGGGCTATATCTTACGTGTCCCTTCCATATTCGAATCATATCCCTGTCTTAATTATGTCCAAAAATTAACTAACATTAAAATATTCAAACATGTCATGTGACGTATCCGACATGTGTTTGTGTGTGACGCGGAGGCAGGGAATATGACCGAATTGTTGAAGTGTCTGCGCAACATAGCTAGAACAAGAGCATGAAAATTAAAATGTTGTGTACTAATTACCTTGTTAAAATTAATAAGAATGCCCATTATAATTCAATACAATTCAAAATAAGTTCTAACTTTCCAACATAATTTATTGGGAAATGGGAACCGAATGAATTTTTATATTCTGTTTGTTTTCATTTTATATATTTTTATATAGTGTTTTCATTTTTCTAAATATATACCGTTTTATCAAATGAATTTTTTATATACTATTTATTTTCATTTTATATGTTTTTATATAGTGTTTTCATTTTTTAAAATATATACCGTTTTATCAAATGAATTTTTTACATACTATTTATTTTCAATTTATATATTTTTGTCAATTTTTATATATATTTGCTACAGTATCCCTAACTTATTTGTAAAGTACAAATTATATTCTTCATTTAAAATGGAGCTCGAGATGAAGACGACGGTTCCAGATAACTCCGGTGAGCGGCGAATGGAAATGGGATAATGCGCTGATGATAGAGCAGAGCTGACTGGAAAGTTATATAGTCACGTTTGGTATATTGGGCCAAGATTGTCTATAGATGACTAATGATGGGCCGGACTTTGATTTGTTTAATTGTCTATTTTTTAGGCTGGTTTGTGTGGCAGTTCATTTGCCCTTTATTTTTGTTTTTTTCTCTTTTTGTAAATCTATAGAAAATTTAAAACTTCATTTTGTTTTTTTTATAGAAATCATTTGGAGGAGGGATGTTTCAAAACCTCTCCAAATTTCCTCAAAAAAAAAAAAAAAGTTTCCATCTGATTTTCTCACATGGAAGATAAGCATCCCCAATACATAAACTTTCTGCTGGAAATTTATATGTTCATTGTCATCGTCACAACTTGATCTCAAGGTTTGCTACAAGCAAAGTTAGTATGGTAAAACAATACATTAGTCATCTATTGGGAAAAAAATTGTGTGCAATATTAGTAATATCAATTTTTGAAAAACAAATAGAATCTTTTTATTCTTGCTCAAATCCCGTAGGCAAAATTCATTAACCAAAACAGTTTATTACACACTAAGGGACGGCCAATTAATAAATATAAAATAGCCCACATAATAGAACTATAAAAAAGGAGAACTAGACGCCGCTGAATTGAAGATGTAAACGGGTCAGAAACACACTATCTACCAAGTCAAGAAGAAAATCATATATACCTCTGCCAAAAAGGAGAAACCCAGAGAAACTCAACCAGATATCGAACCCGTATTAGTCCCCCATCATGATATGAAATTTTAATCGATCTATCCAAATTTGTCATGAGATGTTTCTCCTAATTGATTTCACTGGAAATAAATGTCGGATCTTTAACTCGTTGTTTTAAGAGGATGCAGTCCATATCCCTAGCTCTCTGAATTGCAAGACAAGAGGATGATTGGGTTGATTTGGCGTTCGAATTTCCTGCATTAAATTTTATAAATAAAACAAAACTTTTCTTTTTATTTTATTTTTCTAAAATTTCGTGTTCAAATAATAAATTTCCAAATTGCATATGGAACTTGAAAATAAAATGGTAAATGTACATTAACCATAAGGCAGCATGCAAATCAGTTTTCTCCATCATCTCAGTAGCAAATTTTATGACGCTTGTTTAAGATCATGTGGATCTTAGTTATTGTTGTTGAAGTTTTTGGATACATACTCACAAAAGAGATGAATGCTTATTAGTTATTATGTTCTCTTTAATTCAACTACAAATGTATGACATTCATTTAAATTGTGTACTTGTAGTTCATGCCAAATGAGCGTGCTTCTTATATAGTTAGGATCTCCTGTGGCATGACATGTGAATACACAGACGAGTCTTCTTTCATACATTTTTTTACTACATAAATCACATAAGGAGATTTATAAATTTAATGAGACAAACAAAACATACCATAGAACTCCATTGAGTTTTTCACTTTTAAACGACATATGTATTTTTCCTCAATAATTGTTATTCTATTATTAAGCTACCGGATGAATGGCTGGTAAATTAAAGGATTTGTGAAGGTAGCAAAGGAGACTGAAAATACTCAGGTAATTGCAAGATCTGTGAAGGTTGTAAGGAGACTAGAAAAACTATGTAATTGACTCCCAATTATGACTTCTTCTTTTTTCTTTTTTTAAAATGTATTCAATTTGTCTATTTAGACTTGCATTAATTTTTTTTTATATGAATATTTACAAGCAATTCCCTACATCTTAAAAGTCTTCTTTGGAATTTTTTATAAATAATGCCCACAATTTTTTTGCCTAGTCTATTCATGCAGCGACTAGGTTGTCGTTTTGGCGTATGACTTCCATTGATCTTGCCCATCATTTTTGTCCATTCTTCGGCACTCTCTCTGATGGCTGAGAAGACTTGATCTATGTTTCTTCTTTTGCTCTGAAATATCCTGGAGTTGCGTTCTTTCCAGTCTTCCCAGCAACATGTGATCCAAAAAGTACCCAATTATTTTTTGCGGCTTGGGTATTTGCTTTGCTACCCAGCTATAGAGTACTGTGGGTGAGCGTATAGTTGCTGGAGAGGTTATGCCAAAGAGACCGCATGCTTTGGTCCATGTGGCGTTGATAAGTCATTAATTATACACATTTTATACCCTATACATATATGATATTGCACCATTATATGTGTTAATATTCTATTTATATGGATAATAATCACAACTTGAATGTTGATACTGCTAATGACATGTTTATGTGAATTCATGAGCAATTTGGATGGAGCATAGCTTGGAGAAAATATGTTGGAGCACAAGATGGAGATAATAATCAAGACTCGGACCTGCCGACACATGCTTAGTATTTCGGCCATAACTCACACTCTGGCCTTCTCTATATGCATACTATATACTGTTGGAAAGAAGAGAACAAGGCCCACAATTCATTCCATATAACCAGAGCCCAATTCAGAGATATACGTGTCCCAAATTGACCATCTTCTGGACAGATCTATCATGCACTTTGCATTCACTCCTCATGTTTTTGCCATGTTCATTCACACTCTTTGCATGGGGCTTCATTCATCCCTCATGATCACCTTTTGAGAGGGTTATAACCAGGTGCAAGGCATCTATTCTAATAACTTTTGAACTTCATCATTCTCTCTCTTGGAGTTGGGCAAGTCAAGCAAGCTTCACTCTTCATCCACGCTTTATTAATGGGTTCTATCATTATTTTCTTTTCTTTCTTTTCCATGTATTTCGAGTAAGCCCTTCGAGGCATAGTTAGTGTTTATGTTTTTGTGTTGTAACTTTTGAGACCATTAATAATGAATTTTATTTGAACGGTTGTTATTTTGTTTTCACTTACTTATTATCTTTCATGCTCAATGAATTATTTTAAGTTTATTTCGGTCAATTCTATGTTCAATAGTAATTAACAAGGGCCACAGAATTCCTATGGTTGCTTTGCTCGATAGCCTCCATTAGAATTTGAATAATAGCCAAGTGCAAATAACTCACAATGATCTAAACAATTCTGAACAAGCTTATTGTTTAGGAGGTTTTGATTTGTTTAAATTACCAATGATTTCTGCTCATCTAAACTAAAACCCTCTCTTTTTGTTTGAGTTATTTATCTGTTAGAGCTCATCTTACTGCACTTAAGAGATTAATTCCAAATTCATTATTAGAGTCAAAGATAAAGTTACACACAAATTCACTATACAAAACTATGCCTCAATTCACAAAACCACCACATCGCTTGATTTTTACCCTAAGTTTTCTCTTTACTTGTTACTTTCATTTTGTTGCAATCAACCAATCAACAACCCCCCCAATTGTGTGTCTTGTTTTAGGTCTTGTGTTTGGTTTTATTTACGGTCTTGGTTTCTCTTTATTTTAGTTTTCTATTTTTGTTGAGTTCATTTTCATTAGAGAAGTAATCTTTTCACCTAATTTAGTCTAAATAGCTCTCTGTGGTTCGACCCCTACTTCCACTGTCTATTGTATTGTAGTTAAGTCTAGGGTTATAAATTTCTTTTGGTAAGTGTTAAACGACTGCAAAAATACCTCTTACCAAAATGGCGCCGTTGCCGGGGAGCTAGCAACTCGACTATTCTGGGTCAATATTCACACTTCTCTTGTGTAGTACGGTAGTCTGCATTTATGTCAGAGTAAACTAAATTCATTTTACTTTTTGTTAGTCATATCGTTTTAACTTTTTGCCAGAGTCACACTTTCGTTACCTTTGTTATCTTTTTTACTTTTTGTCAGAGTCAGTCATACTATTTATTTTCACTTTGAGTCTGCATTACTTACATTCACTAATTCTCTCTTTTATACTTGATTCCAGTTCATGAAAGCTACTCGTAGTTCTAATCTTCTACTTGCACCACTAGATCCGGAGATCGAGAGAACACATCTGGAGCGAAGAAGAGCACATCCGGTGACACCGAAAACAGCCGAGGAAACCAAAAAGGTGGAGAACTCGGACATCGAAAGCGAGCCTCCCACTCCACCAGCTTCTCCTCACGCTACAAGAGGTAACACTACAGTCATGGTTAATTTTGAGGATAGGACACTTAGGGACTTGTCTACCTTTAATTTTGCTACCAACCAGTATGGTATTGTATTACCACCGGTCCCGAATTTTAAGATCCATACGGGTCTTCTTCAATTATTACCGACCTTCAATGGGAGTGCCGGAGAGGACCCACACTCTCACATGCGGGAGTTCAACCATATCACCGCAACAATGATGCCGGCGGAGATTGAAGATGAAGATCCTTACAAGCTGCGACTGTTTTCATACAGTCTTCGAGGATCAGCAAAGGACTGGTACTACCATTTAGCACCTTTTCCAACAACTTGGGTAGAACTTCAAAAGTTATTTCTAGACGAGTATTTTCCTGTCTCTCTTACCGCTTCCATTAGGAAGCAGATTTGTAGTATTCAACAAGAAGTAGGGGAAAGCCTCTACGAATACTATGATCGCTTCTAGAAGTTGTGTGCAAAATGTCCCAACCATCAAGTCCCAGAGAATCTCTTGATTCAACACTTGTATGATGGGATGCTTCAAGAGACTAGGGATAATGTAGATTCTGCTAGTGGGGGTGCTTTCATAGATAAAACCGTTAGGCAAGCACGAACCTTGATAGAAACCATGGCAAAAAATGCCCAATCTAGTAGAACCAGATCTCGAATTAGGGGAGTTAGTGAGATTAGAAACTGTGATTTGGAGAAGCGAGTGAATGGTATGGATGCCAAATTAGATAGCTTAGCTAATATGATGGCGTCAATTATGGGAACCAAAATGGAAGTAAAAGCATGCGGTGTCTGCACTCAGACAGGACACACCACTGATGCGTGCCTAACACTCCATGATGAGGAGAAAGTCACGACCACAGCTTGCGGAATCTTCAAGCTAAACCAACACGAAAATTCAAATGGGGGTCAAAATCGTAATTATGATCCCTATTCCAAAACATACAACCCTGGATGGCGTGACCACCCAAACTTCAGATGGCGTGACTCAGGACCCCAGCAACAACCTCCTCAAAACCATAATCAAAATTCTTCTTCTTCTTCACCTCCAATTGACCCTGCTTTGAAAAGTCTTTCTGACATTGTGACCTCCTTGGCCACGTCAACTACTTCTTTTCAGAAGGATACAAAGAGTGCCCTAACATATCTGGACACCCAAATTGCTCAAATATCCTCTGAATTAAACCAGTTAAAAACTCAGGGGTCCTCACAACTTCCTTCCCAAACTCTCAACCCCCCGTGAGAATGCATGTGCTATCACCTTAAGAAGTGTTAAAGAAATAGAAGGGAGTAAAGGAAACATGAAAAGTGAAGGAGAGATTGAAGTAATTAAGCCGGAATCCGAGAAGATAAAAGAAAAGCCCAAGAAAATACCACCTTATAAACCTAGAGTCCCTTTTCCTAGCCGTCTAGCGGTTAACACCAAAAAGGATGAGGTAGAGAGAGATATCTTAGAGGTTTTAAAGAAGGTGGAAGTAAACATTCCATTACTCGAGGCCATTCGTCAAGTTCCTCGCTATGCGAAATTTCTCAAGGACTTGTGTACGAATAAGAGAAAGCTAAATGGCCATGAGAGGGTGACAATGAGTGAGAATGTCTCTGCGGTTATCCGCAAGAAGCTTCCAGAGAAGTAAAAAGACCCTGGCATGTTTGCTATTCCTTGCAGCATTTGACACCATGAATTTGCTCGGTGCATGCTTGATCTTGGGGCATCTATCAATGTGATGCCCTTCTCTATCTATTCTTCGCTCGGTCTAGGACCTTTGAAAAAGATCGGGGTGATCCTCCAACTGGCCGATCGCTCTACTGCTGTGCCAGAAGGAGTTATAGAGGATGTCCTCGTTAAGGTCAGTGACCTTGTCATTCCCGCAGATTTCTACATTCTGTGCATGGATGAGTCTGATAGCTCACCGAGCTCAACTCCCATTCTTCTGGGAAGACCCTTTCTTAAAACTGCTCGAACCAAGATTGATGTGCACAATGGAACTTTTTCTATGGAGTTTGACAGAGAGAACATCTCTTTCAATATATTTGATGCTATCAAGCATCCTTCTGACGGGCATGTCTCTGCTATTTGCACCATCGACCCAGTTGATGAGTGCGTCGACTACTTCTTCTCTTTCGAGTTCATCGATCTGCTCGAGACCATTCTTGATCTATCTCCAGATGAGCAGATCTTTCTTCAGAGTCAATCTGCCTTGGCCATTGGAGAGGCTTCTTCTTCTTCTTCTTCTTCTTCTTCTTCTTCTCTCTTGATAAAACCTTCTCTTGAGCCCACCAAACCTTCCATTGTGAGTCCCCCCCCTCTCTTGACCTAAAACCTCTACCAGCTCATCTCAAGTATGCATACTTGGGTAAAGGAGAAACTCTTCCAGTGATCATCTCTAGTAGCCTCACGGCTACTCAGGAAGAGAAATTAGTTAATGTGTTGAGGGACCACAAGACTGCTATTGGATGGACTCTGGCTGATATTAAGGGAATCAGCCCCTCTACATGTATGCATCGGATATTGTTGGAGGATGGATCTAAACCATCTCGTGAGCCTCAGCGTAGGCTGAATCCTCCAATGATGGAAGTGGTCAAGAAGAAAATCATCAAGATCCTTGATGCAGGAATCATATACCCTATCTCTGATTCACAGTGGGTATCACCAATCCATGTAGTACCCAAGAAAACTGGTATTACAATAATTGAGAATCAGGATGGTGAAAAAGTTCCTACGAGAGCACAAAATGGATGGTGAGTATGCATTGATTACCGCAAATTGAACACTGCCACTCGGAAAGACCATTTCCCCCTTCCCTTCATTGACCAGATGCTTGAGCGCCTTGCTGGGCGCCACCACTACGCTTCTTAGATGGCTTCTCTGGTTACTTTCAAAAAGCCATCGCCCCCGAGGATCAAGAAAAGACCACCTTCACGTGCTCTTTTGGCACCTTTGCCTACAGACGCATGCCCTTTGGGTTGTGTAACGCCCCCGGTACATTTCAGAGATGTATGATGTCCATCTTCTCTGATTATGTCACTCGAATCATTGAGGTTTTCATGGATGATTTCACCGTCTATGGTGACTCATTCGATGATTGTTTGGGAAACCTAAAGACGATTCTTCAAAGGTGCGTAGAGACTGACCTGATGCTAAATTATTAGAAATGTCATTTCATGGTAGATCAGGGCATAGTCTTAGGCAATGTGGTTTCCTCTAGGGGTCTTGAAGTAGATAAAGCAAAGATCGATGTCCATAGACCCTTCCATACCCGATCAATGTGAAGGACATTCGATCATTTCTTGGTCATGCCGGATTTTATAGGCGTTTCATCAAAGATTTCTCAAAAATCGCTCAACCTCTTTGTCTTTTTCTCCAAAAAGAGGCTTCTTTTGAGTTTAATGAGAAGTGCAAAGCGGCATTCGACCTTCTCAAGGAGAAATTATGTTCTGCCCCCATCATTAAAGCTCCATATTGGAATCTGCCTTTTGAGATCATGTGCGATGCGAGTGATTGGGCAGTTGGGGCTGTTCTTGGGCAGCAGGATGGGCGAGAACCCCATGTTATCTCTTATGCCTCCAAGACCTTAGATGATGCTCAGTGTAACTATACAACTACCGAAAAAGAACTGCTAGCCATTGTTTTTGCATTGGAGAAATTTAGGTCCTACCTCTTAGGGGCTAAGGTGATTATATACTCTGACCATGCCGCGTTGAGGCATCTTTTCAAGAAGAAGGAATCCAAGCCGAGACTTCTTCGTTGGATATTGTTGCTCCAGGAGTTCGACTTGGAGATCAGAGATAAACGAGGATCAGAGAATCTAGTTGCAGATCACCTTAGCCGCCTTCCTATGAGTATTGAGGAGGATACCCCAATATTGGAGTTTTTCCCTGAGGAATATCTCTATGCCGTGCAAAGCTGTACACCATGGTATGCTGATATAGTAAATTACCTGGTGGTTAAAGACCTACCAGAGGATCTTACACGTGCACAGGCTGATCGAATTCGGTATGATTCCCGATTTTACATTTGGGATGAGCCTTACCTCTTTCGGATTTGCGTGGATCAAATTATTCGGAGATGTATACCAGATAATGAGGTCAGATCCGTGCTTGAGTTTTATCACTCTTTGGAGTGTGGGGGACACTTTGGCGCAAAGCGGACAGCTCATAAGGTCCTTGAGTGTAGTTTCTTCTGGCCCACACTACATAAGGATACTTACTTCTTCGTGCAGTCATGTGAGCGATGCCAAAGAACGGGAGGACTAACCAAGAGAGACGAGATGCCGATGAAGTATATTCTTGCATGTGAGGTCTTTGAAGTGTGGGGTATCGACTTTATGGGACCTTTTTCTCCCTCATATGATTTTGAGTATATCCTCCTGGCAGTCGACTATGTCTCTAAGTGGGTTGAGGCCAAGGCCACAAAACGGGCAGATGCAAAAACGGTTGTGGATTTTGTGAAGGACCAGATCTTTAGTAGGTTTGGGGTCCCGAGAGTCATCATCAGTGATAGAGGAACCCATTTCTGCAACCGGAGTTTTGAGGCGTTAATGAAGCAATACCATGTCACACATAAAACCTCGACAGCTTACCACCCCCAAACCAATGGCCAAGCAAAGCTTTTGAATAGGGAGATCAAAGGCGTTTTGGAGAAAGTGGTGAATCCCACCAGGAAAGACTGGAGTCTTCGGTTGAATGACGCACTCTGGGCTTATCCCCTGTAGGCATGTCCCCTTATCGGCTAGTATATGGAAAGGCTTGTCATCTTCCGGTTGAACTCGAGCACAAAGCCTATTGGTCCATCAAGAAGTTCCATCTAGACTACCCAAATGATGCACTCAACCGGAAGCTGCAAATCCAAGAGTTAGAGGAGATCTGAAATGACGCGTATGAGAACTCCCGAATCTTCAAGGAGAAGACCAAGATGTATCACGATAGGAAGCTTGCCCACAAGGATTTCAAAGTGGGTGACAAGGTGTTGTTGTTTAACTCAAGACTCAAATTACACCCGGACAAGCTACAAAGTAGGTGGATAGGGCCCTTTCTTGTGACCAAATTGTTCGATTATGGTGCAGCAGAAATTCAGGGTCTGGATTCAGGGAAGGTGTTCAAGGTTAACGGGCACCGGCTGAAGCGGTTTCATGAGAGTTTCGATGCGAGTTGGATTGACATTCACGAGCTTGGTGAGCCGTCGTCCACTGCTTGAGGAGATGGCAATGTCGGGCCAACGACGTTAAAGAGAGGCGCTACTGGGAGGCAACCCTGCGAATAAAGGATGTGTTTTTCTTTGTTTATTTTCTTTTTTTTGCATTGCATTACTACTTTGTGCTTAGCTTTACTCGGGGACGAGTAAAAGTTTAAGTGTGGGGTGGAGTCTTTATTGCATGTTAGGTAGTAAAAAAAAATAAATAAAAAATAAAAAAATAAAAAAATAATTTAGTAATAACAATAAAAACCCATTTTTAAGCATCAAATTAAAAAAAAATGCCCAATTAAAAAATCAAAAGGATTGAGAGAGAACTGTAACTTGTATTGAATAATGTAGTGGAACTTGTTTGCACTCAAAAGGATCATATAGACCAGTTCAAGAAGAATTGAGGTCGTTGGTTTAAGGATCTTTTGTCACTGTTTGAGTGCCAATAATTTAGGGATTTGCGCGAGAAATTATGTGAGGACTTACCATTGGACCGTGACCCGGAACTCAAGTTTGTTTATAGTATAATATCCATAATAACCCACTATATCATCTCGTATATATATAAATAATATCCAAGTCTATTAGCTTCTAAAGTCACTTTGTTGCTTGGTTTTGGAGAAGGAGAGTTAGGCATTATATAAGAAGATAGGGGACGGGAAGTAGAGGTTAGTGTCAAGAAGTTGAGGGCTTATGTGTAGTAGATGAGCTTTGTACACCGAGTGTATTCGTAAGGAGATGCATCGTAGAGATAAATTTATGAGAGTAGACTCTCGGGTAAACTCTATTTTTGACACAAAAGCGAATAGGCCCCTATAATCCTAAAAGATTTGAGTCACAATCTTAAAAAAAAAATAATAAAACAAAAAAAACAAAAAAAAATAATAAAAAAAAAATAAAAAAATAAAAAAAAAGATTGCATGACTCAAGCTTGTTCCCCTTGTATATGGCCTAAACCTTAGTTTACCCGATTTGTGAGAAAGAGTGGATCCCAGTCATACATCTCAGGCCAGCAGTTAGGTTGACACAGTTTGGGCCAGATGACTGAAGGTGCTAGGAGGTATGCACATTAGGAGGTTCATTATTCCAAGCAGAAAGAGGTATAGGCGATATATTTTCTGATATAATTATACTTTTAATGTAATATAAAATAATTTTTGTTAGTGAAAAATTATAATTTTAAAATTATTATTGTTTTATTCAGTTCCATTATGTTACGGTAATGGGGAGAATATTGATGTAGAGAAAGAGAACTTATGAGAGAAATAATTAGAGAAGAAGAAAGAAAATATATAATCAACTGAGAGACTACATTGTAAGAATTGAGATACTATTACAATAGCTAAAGGGCTCTTTATATAGGAGAGAGTCATGACTAATTACCAAAATAAGTTGTCTAAATTAAAGATACAATTACCTAATATACAATACAAGGATGAAAACAATCCACCTTCTTCCATTGTCTAAATATTCCTTAAATATTTATTTTCATAGCCTAATCATTCCCTAAATAATATTACCAAATAAGAAATAAATTATTGAGAGATTTAGAGTCATACATAATAATCTCCACCTTGACTCAAAATCTCACTCATGACTCAAAGTCATAATAACA
Organism: Juncus inflexus; assembly: GCA_024447665.1. Taxonomy (NCBI): domain Eukaryota; kingdom Viridiplantae; phylum Streptophyta; class Magnoliopsida; order Poales; family Juncaceae; genus Juncus; species Juncus inflexus. The sequence goes on along the minus strand of JAJHPC010000012.1, from coordinate 9,412,328 downwards.
TCATTACCAAAATGAGCTCTACCCTTTTCTTCAAGCGAACCCAACGAGATGAGATTTTTCTTCAAATCGGGTATGTGCCTCACACCCGTTAATCTCCGAATTCTCCCGTCATGAAATTTAAACGAGATTGTACCGGTACCAGCCACCTTGCATGTATTATTATTCCCCATAATTACTCGTCCATCCGAGGGCTCGTACGTCTCGAACCAATTTCGATTCGGCGTCATATGTTGAGACGCACCCATATCCATAATCCAACAATTTTCGTCGGCTAAAAATTCATCAACCATCGAAAGAGAATCGTATTGATCTATATTCGCCGAATTAGCCGATTCGGAAGGTTGACCACGATTATCCGTCGAATGCTTATTTTTCAATTTAAAACACTCGGCCTTGATGTGACCTTTCTTCTTGCAATAATTACAGATAATGTTTGGATTATATTTACCCCTCGATTTTGACCGGTGCTTAAAATTCTTCGATGACCGATCCGACCGGTCCGACGACCGACCGCGATCAACAAATAAACCGGATCCCGTGTGTCCTTTCTCATGGGTTATCTCACCGTCAATGTGGGTTTTGGCTTGCAAATTCGATTTTACATCCTCAAGCGTAATTTTCTCTCTTCCATAAATCATCATATCCCTAAACCCCTTATATGACGCGGGTAAAGAGCATAATAGCAAAAGTGCTTGATCCTCGTCATCCACCTTAGCGTCGATTTTGGCTAACTCATTAATGACCGACGCAAACTCTGAAATATGTTCGGACAACGAACCACCCTCATTCATGCGGAGCGTATAAAGACGCAATTTTAACCGCAACCGATTTGTGAGAGACTTCTTCATAAAAAGGTTTTGTAATTTTTCCACAACCCTTGAGCGGTAGTCTCCTCCAAAACCTCTTGCAACGTCCCGTTGCTTAGGCATAGTTGGATGATCGAGAGAGCCTTATCGTCTATCTCTCTCCACTTTGTATCCGTAATGGGCTCCACCAAATTTTCTCTCCCAAAAACGGCATCCTTTATCCCATGGCTAGACAAAATAGCCAACATACGTACTTGCCATAAGGCAAAGCTCGTCTTGCCGTCGAACTTCTCAATATCGTACCTACTTGACATCTCCATTCAACCCAAAAATTAAATTCTCCACAAAAATTAACCGTACTTTCGAAACGAAAAACGAGCGCCCACCGAGTAAAACACAAGGAAGCGTCAACAAAACCGGTTGCAAAAACCGGTTGGGATTTCGGCTAGGGTTTAGACTTCGGTTAAAACCGGTTAAGAGAGGAATATCTATATGTAGATTCACATCGGATTGCCATAAGAAATCATAAAGATGTATGCAACAGCTATTATTTAGCATGAATCATCAAGTACAACAAATAAACAGAGCATGCATATTATAAAGAGAGCTTCATGCCACTCTTATTATTTTTATATCATTATATGTATTCTTTTTGTACAAAAACATCAAGAGTTTTTAGAACGAATACAAAGGCCAGATGATCTTAACAAGCCACTAGTTTTGCTACTGAGATGATGGGGAAGACTGATTTCCATAGTAAGCTACTCAAGCTGTTTGCGCATGACTTCCATTTTAGTTTTCAATCTGAATAAATAATATAATAAGTGCACCATACTTTTGGAAACTTCAAAAAGTTATTATTTGAGCATCAAAATCATTTAAATTTTGGTTTAAAAAAATTATAATTAGATATTTTTTTAAATTTATGTTGAGATTTGTTTGTTATTTCAATAATTGATATTTCTAATATTTTATGTATGTTTACCAAAGATAACTATGTCGGTTTATGACAAACTTTGCATGCACAAGACTTGATCAGTTCGAATTGTGATGATGAATGTAATTTGCATTATGAGATTTCTCAAACCAAACAATGTTTAATTAAGGTTTATCCATCCTAAGATGGAATTGCGTATAAATATTTGTGTTGTACATGTAACATGACATGAGAAAACTATATCACTAAATCAGCATATACAAGTTAACCTCAAGCAAGTATTCAAAAAAAAAAAAACATATACAAGTTAACGGGTAATTTAAAAAAAAAGATTTCATGAAAAATTAAAAATTATGTATACAAGAAGATTCCAAATAAAATTTACATGGAAACCCTCGAAAAGAAAACAAATATTAATATTTTGTAAATAATAATAAAAATTATAGATGTGGTAGTTCATACTTCTTCTTTTGACATAAATGGGGTGGGAATTTGAAATGTTATTTACATGGAATAAGAACGTTCATCTTAATTTGATAACTATGTAATTTACTACTAGACAAATAATTGTACAATTATAATATTTAAGTCATGTAGTGGATTTTTGTTCTTTTTAGCTCTAAATATAATTACAAAAAAAAATGGAGCTATAATATTAATCTTTTTTATGCTTAATGTATTTGTTGGGAATCATATTATATAACATACCTATATAAGAAAAATCATAGTAGCAACAGATATAATAATTATCAATCAGAAATCAGTTAGCACTTGTAGACGATGAACTCGTAAAAAAGCACATGGGAGGAGAGTAAGATATCAGCCAACGCGGCAAACAATTTCGCACTTAAACACAACAAACTAAAAATAGTATTCAGAAAGTGGGCTATCAAAAAATTCTCAAAATTGGACAATAATACCAATAGAGCAAATTTTATTGTTGGCAAATTGGAAAAAAATTGAGGCGGCCCGAGTGTCATCCATCACAGAACTCAAACTCGGTATAGCACTTAGAAAAGTTATATACGAGCATGTGAATGTCGAAGAGACAAAATGGAAGCAACAATCTCGTTGAAAATGGTTGCAGGAAGGGGATCAAATACCAAATACTTCCACGAAATAGCCTCAGCAAACAGGCAACAAAATGTCATTAGCTCCATTAACGTCAATGGATCAGAAATAACAGATCAGGCACAAATCGCAAACTAATTTAATAGCTTGTTTAAATCTACAATTGGGACAAGGGACGGGGACTGTGTTTCCCGCAATAATTTATGCAATTTATAAACCATGACTCCAATCTGAGAGAAATGGGAAAGCATATATCTGAGCTAGAAATTGAAGACGTTGTCTTTGATTCAACAAAAAACAAATCCTCTGGCCCTGACGGATTTACTACGTTTTACCAGCACTACCGAGAAACCATAAAACATGACCTTTTGTGGCTATGCAAGAAATTCTAAAGGAATAACCTAGACCTGTGGAGGATTAACAAAGCGCAAATCTTGTTGGTTCCAAAAACCACAAATGCAAAGCTAATCACATATTACAGACCCATCAGTGTGATTGATGGGCCTATCAAAATTCTTTCAAATATTTTGGCAACAAGATTATAGATATGCCAGAGTTGACCTCCGAACATCAAACGGCTTTCATAAAAACAAACAAATAATAAAATCTTTTTTAGCGACACGAGAATATTTAAACTTTCTGCACCAAAGCAAGACTTATGCAGTCCTATACAAAATAGACATAAAAAAGGCATTTGATACAGTCAACTGGTAATTTTTTGAGGGACTGATGGAAAAGAAAAGTTTTCCACAAAACTGGATCTAGTGGGTACGAACCCTGCCGGTTCCAGCATTTTTTCTCTCACAAAAAGAGGCCAAAGACAGGAAGATCTCTTGTCGCCACCCCTATTTAACCTCATAGCAGAATCATTACAATACTTGGTTAAATATGTCAACACTTTGGCACGCGCACCAAAAAAAATAAAAATTACGGCATTTCAATACGCAGATGACACGGTCATCATCACATAAGCACACCGCACCAATCTTCAACCCATTAATCATCCTTCACACATATCCAGATACCGGAAGATCACAACTCTTGCAATGCAACAAAGAACAATTTCCTATCAAATATCTTGGCCTAGCACTAACTCTCTGCAAGCCCGACAAAGTAGTATACCTCCCCGTGATAGAGAAAACACAGGCTAGAATAGCTGGTTGGTCCACGAAATTCCTAACTATAGCGAGCAGGGTCATACTGCTAAACGCAACACTTTCAGCAATCCCGCGCAAGCTTTCCTTCTACCACAAGGGGTAATAGAGAAAATTGACAAACTAAGAAGGAATTTTCTATGGGGGGCACGAATTAATACAAATGAGATAAACATCTTGCCAAATGAGAGTTCACATGCACATAAAAAAAATGGTGGCCTTGGGGTTACAACGGAGCACTACTTTTGAAATGAATATGGAAAATAAAGTCGAAAGAAAACGGAATAGGGAACTTTGTCATTCAGCAATGTTGAGGTGTAACTCATGACCCATGGAACTGCAAGCACAAAAGTTTTTTTTATCAAAAACCTAGAAGCAAACATCCACATATTTAATAACAAGGCCACGACATAAATAGACAATGGAGAAAAAATAAAATTTTGGAAGGACAATTGGCTGGGCGAGATCCTCGCAACTATGCATAGAGGTCTTTATCGAAGAGCAGCCAATAAATACTTGACAGTGCAAGAGGCACTATCAGGACATGCCCCAATAAGATGGAACCGTCCGTTGAGCTCGTTCATGGGAAATTAACTACGCCAACTGATGGCAAAGGTAAGAGAATACACCCTCAACAACAAGAAAGATAAACTAATTTGGCGAACATGCAAAACAAAACAATTCTCAGCAAAGTCAGCTTACTCCTTTTTTGCAGATCAAGGCCACAACAGAACTTTTGGCAAATTCATATGGAACCTCAAAGCAATCCCTATGGCCAAAATCTTTCTATGGCTCATGAGCAATGAAAAGCAATACAAGATGCAAACTTTTCATGCAAGGTTGTATCCAAACCGAAGATTGCACACTATGCACTATAAGAAAGCAAGAATCTCACGCACATTTGTTTGCACAATGTACATTTATGCACGCCTAGTAAGAGGTATTTTTGCAGTCATTTTACACTTACCAAAAGAAATTTATAACCCAAGACTTAACTACAATACAGTAGACAGTGGAAGTAGGGATCGAACCACAGAGAGCTATTTAGACTAAATTAGGTGAAAAGATTACTTCTCTAATGAAAATGAACTCAACAAAAATAGAAAACTAAAATAAAGAGAAACCAAGACCGTAAATAAAACCAAACACAAGACCTAAAACAAGACACACAATTGGGGGGGGTTGTTGATTGGTTGATTGCAACAAAATGAAAGTAACAAGTAAAGAGGAAACTTAGGGTAAAAATCCAGAGATGTGGTGGTTTTGTGAATCGAGGCATAGTTTTGTGTAGTGAATTTGTGTGTAACTTTATCCTTGACTCTAATAATGAATTTGGAAATAATCTCTTAAGTGCAGTAAGATGAGCTCTAACCGATAAATAACTCAAACAAAAAGATAGGGTTTTAGTTTAGATGAGCTCGTAAATAAAAACACTAACCTACTTGAATATCATAACCAATTCAATAGAAATCATTGGTTATTTAAACAAATCAAAACCTCCTAAACAATGAGCTTGTTCAGAACTGTTTAGATCGTTGTGAGTTATTTGCACTTGGCTATTATTCAAATTCTAATGGAGGCTATTGAGCAAAGCAACCATAGGAATTTTGTGGCCCTTGTTAATTACTATTGAACATAGAATTGACCGAAATAAACTTAAAATAATTCATTGAGCATGAAAGATAATAAGTAAGTGAAAATAAAATAATAACCGTTTAAATAAAATTCATTATTAATGGTCTCAAAAGTTACAACACAAAAACATAAACACTAACTATGCCTCGAAGGGCTTACTCGTAATACATGGAAAAGAAAGAAAAGAAAATAATGATAGAACACATTAATGAAGCGTGGATGAAGAGTGAAGCTTGCTTGACTTGCCCAACTCCAAGAGAGAGAATGATGAAGTTCAAAAGTTATTAGAATAGATGCCTTGCACCTGGTTATAACCCTCTCAAAAGGTGATCATGAGGGATGAATGAAGCCCCATGCAAAGAGTGTGAATGAACATGGCAAAAACAGAGGAGTGAATGCAAAGTGCATGATAGATCTGTCCAGAAGATGATCAATTTGGGACACGTATATCTCTGAATTGGGCTCTGGTTATATGGAATGAATTTTGGGTCTTGTTCTCTTCTTTCCAACAGTATACAGTATGCATATAGAGAAGGCCCAGAGTGTGAGTTATGGCCGAAATACTAAGCCTGTGTCGGCAGGTCCGAGTCTTGATTATTATCTCCATCTTGTGCTCCAACATATTTTCTCCAAGCTATGCTCCATTCAAATTGTACCTGAATTCACATAAATATGTCATTAGCAGTATCAACATTCAAGTTGTGATTATTATCCATATAAATAGAATATTAACACATATAATGGTGCAATATCATATATGTATAGGGTATAAAATGTGTATAATTAATGACTTATCAAATCACCCCACACTTAAACATTTGATCGTCCTCGAGCAAACATTGTAACTTGTATTGGTAAGATGGGTCCCATGTTTTAGACTCACTCCTCACTTATATACCAGCCAATAATGATCTTTGGTACCTTGTGTAAGATTCCATGTGCTTTGGTGAAACTCGCACTCACTCTCTTTTTGTATAGTGGAATATGAATATGGAATATATGGAGTGTTTCTCAGAATAACTCTCAGTTCTCAAATGAATCATGATTTCCTACCTTGGTCGTGAGGGGAATTCTCAAGTTATGTTTGGTGGAATATGATGAGATATGGTGGATAATATATATATATATATACTACTTAATTGGGTTGCTTATCTACTTCGTCACTTTCGGTCAAGTTGTCACTTAGTTTTTTAAACTCATGCCTCTACTCTCAGTCCAAAACCACTCACACTGGTGCAGATGGGACCAGTTCTAAACCGACGCCGGTTTAGATGGGACCAGTTTTGAACCGGTGACACTAGTTGAGACCAGACCATTTCGACCGCATAGGTTTGGCTTAGACCATAAATAGCTTTTTTCTTTCAATAGTTTGAAAACATAAATGATTATTAAGATCATATGGGCCTTGTCATTTGTTCTTAGCTTTTGAATATTTATGTACAAAATGGAATATATATACACCATAGAGGACTAATGGCATGAAGTTCTGTTAATAAAATGCATTCCCTGTTTATTTGAATTGTACTTGGTGATTCATGCTAAATAGTTTTTTACTTGCATCTTCATGATTTCTTCTTGGCCATTAGGTGTGAATCAACATATAGATATTCCTACCATTTAAAATTTGTAACTCGATAATGTACGTAATATGATTCATGAAGTTCTAATTAACAAAATGAATGAAACAAAAAAGAAATTAACCTAGTAAGAGCCTCAATTATTAGCTGAGTGAAAAATGCCATAAGTCATATTTCAAATCACCCTAATGTGCTTATTGCCTAGTAATTTAATGTAAAATACACTAAGTGATCATTAGTCTAAAACTCATTAGCATCATGTAGTGAATGTGGAACAAAAAAAACCTACCTTATTTGATCCAAAAAAATATATATATTTTTTCAAATGATCACTTTGACAATAAACAATAGAAGTGTGACTCTGAGCTCTACTCATTCTATAAAAAAAAGTAATTGTTGTTACTGTTATAAACAATGTTAATATTTAGTAATGCAATAGTACAACCCCAATAATTTTCGGAATTTTTTTGAATAGTAGCACTATTTTGAAGAATAATTAATCAGATAGCATGATTTTCAAAATATTTGGGTAGGTAGCACTTCCGCCAGACCTTCTGGCGGAACTGAAGTAGTTCCGCCAGAGGGTCTGGCGGAACTAGAGAATTTTTTTTTTTGCTAATCTCGGCCATTTGGCACTCTTAAACAGCCTTAATTAATGAAAAATGCTAGTTCCGCCACCATGTCTGGCGGAACTAGGTAAAATTTAGTTTTGGCCCAATTTAGACGGTGAAATTGGCCCAAAAATGACGAAAATATAGGTTCCGCCAGACCCTCTGGCGGAACTAATCTAGTTCCGCCAGTGGGTCTGGCGGAACTACACATTTTCCCAACTTACAATCTGACCCAAAAAGTCCAAAAAAATGGTCTAGTTCCGCCAGACCTATTGGCGGAACTAGCTATTTTCTAGCTAGTTCCGCCATAACCTCTGGCGGAACTATCTTGTTCCGCCAGACCATTTTCCCAACTTACAATCTGACCCAAAAAGTCCAAAAAAATGGTCTAGTTCCGCCAGACCATCTGGCGGAACTAGCTATTTTCTAGCTAGTTCCGCCAGTACCTTTGGCGGAACTAGCTAGTTCCGCCAGTAGGTCTGACGGAACTAGACCATTTTCCCAACTTACAATCTGACCCAAAAAGTCCAAAAAAATGGTCTAGTTCCGCCAGACCATCTGGCGGAACTATCTATTTTCTAGCTAGTTCCGCCAGTACCTTTGGCGGAACTAGCTAGTTCCGCCGGTAGGTCTGACGGAACTAGACAATTTTCCCAACTTACAATCTGACCCAAAAAGTCCAAAAAAATGGTCTAGTTCCGCCAGACCCTCTGGCGGAACTATCTATTTTCTAGCTAGTTCCGCCAAAACATCTGGCGGAACTAGCTAGTTCCGCCAGTAGGTCTGGCGGATCTAGACCATTTTCCCAACTTACAATCTGACCCAAAAAAATTTCAAAATTTAGGGTTTAGTAACGATTTTTAATAAAAAACCGATACTAAATATTAGTATTGTATCGGTTTTTATCAAAAAACCGATACTAAATCGGGAATTTTTTTTTCATTTAGTAACGGTTTTTATAAAATAACCGTTACTAAATTTAGGGTTTAGTAACGGTTTTTAATAAAAAACGGATACTAAATACTAGTACTGTATCGGTTTTTATCAAAGAACCGTTACTAAATAAGCAGTTAGATACAATATTATATTTAGTATCGTTTTTTCGTTCAAAACCGTTACTAAATCCCCAAAATATGCATAATTGTTTGTTTCGCCCTAGTTCCGCCAGACCGACTGGCGGAACTAGCTATTTTGTAGCTAGTTCCGCCAGACCCTCTGGCGGAACAAGCTATTTTCTAGCTAGTTCCGCCAGACCCTCTGGCGGAACTAGCTAGAAATAAGTAGTTCCGCCAGACAATCTGGCGGAACCTGTATCAGCGTGTCTTCCGGATAGGTCTGACCCCGAAAAATTGAGAAATAGCCTAGTTCCGCCAGGGCCTTTGGCGGAACTTGTTCAATCATTGGAGCCTGTTATAAAAGGAAAATCTTTCTCTCTCTCCCCCAATCTAACCTAAAATCCGCCCCCAAAAAATAAAACTACTATTCAGGCAATTTTGAAGTGTATTTGAGGTGATTTTGACCCAAATAAATAGAGAAAATAGAAGAAAAGAAAGACGGAAATTAGGTATTGTATTATAGATTGTTTTTTCATTAAATAATTAATTGATTTTATTATATATTTGTTGTTAATTTGTTGAAATATTATTGCAATTAGTAAGAAGAAAATGGCACAAAACTCTCAAATTCTTGTATATTATGATGGTCTTATTGTAAATCTACCAAACGGATGCAATTACGACTCGGAGGAACCGGCTTATATTCCATAAAGTACAACCACAAATAGGGATTATGACCAACTGTGTAACGAAATTTATGAGAATCTCGGTTGGTCGTATAATGATATTCTTTTAATCCGAGGTTGGCTTACTTCCCTTAAGAAAGGAATTTGGCATTATAGGTTAGTGAAAATTATGAATAATACACAATTGATTAATTTTGCGGAGCGCGTCATAAGGGTTGGGATGGAGGAATTAGAAATATATGTTGATCGCGTCCAAAATAAAGAATATCAGATAAGAACTAGTAGTAGATCAAATGTAATTCCAAATGCAGATGAAAATGAGATATTAGAACCCGTTGAAAATGAAATAAATATTGAAAATGAGAATGAGGACCCGTTTGCGACCTTTGATATGGCACGTGTGAGCAATAATGTACTTCCCGAAATAGATGATGATGAAAATGAATTAGATGAGGAACCCGAAATGGAGTCAGAGGACGAGGAAGAAATTTATGGAGATGGCGATGAAGAAATGGAGAGAGTGAACCATCAGACGGGATTTATATATACGGAAGAGGGTGAGATGATTAGTGTAGGTACTTTCGGTGATGCGCCTTCTGCTGAATTCGAAGATAGTTTAATGTGGGAATATGCGAGAAATGATGTCTTATCTGGCATGAATGTGAATGAAAATGATGATGAAATATTGTATAAGGGACGTACATTTGAAACGAAATCAGAACTACAATCGGCTGTAAGAGCATACAGTGTGAAGCATCACCGAGAAAATAGCTAGTTCCGCCAGACCTTCCGCCAGAAAAATAGCTTGTTCCGCCAGAGGGTCTGGTGGAACTAGCTACAAAATAGCTAGTTCCGCCAGTCGGTCTGGCGAAACTAGGGCGAAACAAACAATTATGCATATTTTGGGGATTTAGTAACGGTTTTGAACGAAAAACCGATACTAAATATAATACTGTATCTAACTGCTTATTTAGTAACGGTTCTTTGATAAAAACTGATACAGTACTAGTATTTAGTATCGGTTTTTTATTAAAAACCGTTACTAAACCCTAAATTTAGTAACGGTTATTTTATAAAAACCGTTACTAAATGAAAAAAAAATTCCCGATTTAGTATCGGTTTTTATTAAAAACCGTTACTAAACCCTAAATTTTGAATTTTTTTTGGGTCAGATTGTAAGTTGGGAAAATGGTCAAGTTCCGCCAGATGTTCTGGCGGAACTAGACCATTTTTTTGGACTTTTTGGGTCAGATTGTAAGTTGGGAAAATGGTCTAGTTCCGCCAGACCTACTGGCGGAACTAGCTAGTTCCGCCAAAGGTACTGGCGGAACTAGCTAGAAAATAGATAGTTCCGCCAGATGGTCTGGCGGAACTAGACCATTTTTTTGGACTTTTTGGGTCGATTGTAAGTTGGGAAAATGGTCTAGTTCCGTCGGACCTGCGGCGGAACTAGCTAGTTCCGCCAAAGGTACTGGCGGAACTAGCTAGAAAATAGCTAGTTCCGCCAGATGGTCTGGCGGAACTAGACCATTTTTTTGGACTTTTTGGGTCAGATTGTAAGTTGGGAAAATGGTCTAGTTCCGTCAGACCTACTGGCGGAACTAGCTAGTTCCGCCAAAGGTACTGGCGGAACTAGCTAGAAAATAGCTAGTTCCGCCAGATGGTCTGGCGGAACTAGACCAGTTTTTTGGACTTTTTGGGTCAGATTGTAAGTTGGAAAAATGGTCTAGTTCCGCCAGACCCTCTGGCGGAACAAGATAGTTCTGCCAGAGGTTCTGGCGGAACTAGCTAGAAAATAGCTAGTTCCGCCAATGGGTCTGGCGGAACTAGACCATTTTTTTGGACTTTTTGGGTCAGATTGTAAGTTGGAAAAATGTGTAGTTCCGCCAGACCCACTGGCGGAACCAGCTAGTTCTGCCAGAGGGTCTGGCGGAACCTATATTTTCGTCATTTTTTGGCCAATTTCACCGTCTAAATTGGGCCAAAACTAAATTTTTCCTAGTTCCGCCAGACATGGTGGCGGAACTAGCCTTTTTCATTAATTAAGGCTGTTTAAGGGTGCCAAATGGCCGAGATTAGCAAAAAAAAAAAAATTCTCTAGTTCCGCCAGACCCTCTGGCGGAACTACTTCAGTTCCGCCAGAAAGTCTGGCGGAAGTGCTACCTACCCAAATATTTTGAAAATCATGCTATCTGATTAATTATTCTTCAAAATAGTGCTACTATTCAAAAAAATTCTAATTTTCGACCCTTAACACTGGATGGCATGACATCTGTATAAATGAAAATATGAACTGGTAGAAGGAAAGAAAAATTACAATGGAACAACATAACCCAATTAAAAGGAGAGTAAAGAACAATAACTTGTTATGCTTATACAACTAGCTAGCACCAATTTATTCGATCCAATCCCTAGAATTAGAGAAAATTATGTTTTTTTTTCTTTTATAGATATTATGAGCATAAAAGAAAGTTTTAATAAAATGTGATAATGAAGATGATAATATAAAAATATGAGAATTATTAAATTTACAATTAACTGGTGAAACCAATACAATTTATTTGAATACACTCTAAGCATAGCATTTATAAACTGTGAATTATCAAAATTTATGATTTTCATTATGAAAACATCTCCTCGATTTATCATTTCTTAATTCTAATTGTAGAACTTGTCTGCTAATTCACCTATTGGCCATCAAAATATTTTACATTTCCAAATTTGGCTTTTGTTTCAATTGATTTTTTGGTCTTTGACAGCGCACTGTAAAAATCTTTATAATAGGTTTTGTATAAAAAAACTGACAATAACCATTTTTCTCAATTCATGGATTTAAATTGACTTTTGCGGTGGCCATCTTAAAGTAATAAGCAATGCATGCATTGATTTTTTTTTTCTTGTAGTTGACAAAAACACAATTTACAAAAATTAAAAATGTATGGAAGACAAAAGAAATGTGTTAAATCTAGGACACTACATTAAAATGTTCTTTTTAATATGAAGTGTGATGGGCTCTTAATTAGGTCCAGTCAAAATTTTGAAACATAAAAAGATTTACAAAGTTTATATACAGCAAAGTTAAGGAAGTTGGTAGTTTGGCTTGGGGGTGCGACATGCAACTCTTGCACTCGGATTCATCCCCAGCCAGGTTTTGGAGGAGGATTAGAGGAACCAAGACGGGCAAGCGTAAATGGGACTCAATGTGGGCAGCTATATGTTGGAATGTATGGAAATATCGAAATAAGATGATTTTTCGAAATCTGTCTCTGCGGGCGGAAAAGGTGAATCAACAAGCGAAACATGCATGAAGCTACCGTGTGGATATAGCTGTTAAGGATAGATCCAACTACTTTCTGTCTGTCTTGTTTATCTTTTGGTTTGTTTTTCATTATAATTGTCCAAATTTAAATTGTAATGGACTATTGTAAGTTTGCATTTTTCTTATTTTAATGAAAGCATCTTAGTAGGCGATATCGCCTGCTAAATCTTGGGAAAAAAAATTTGATACACTATTCTAATATTTAACTAAAAACTATTATTGGATTGGTGTTATATACTTCAACCATTAATTTCGAGACCTCCACCATTGTATGTCATGTAACGAAATATACATGACTGGCTGGTACAAGTATGAACTGGTACAAACTAAGTCGTACCGCAATCCTTGAAAGGTGGATGATTTCTTAAAGGATTTATATACACATCCCCCCACCATCCCTTCCAACCCACCGTTTACCACTGGTAAACTGAGCCCACTTATTTTGAATATAAGTTGAGCCCGTTTACCAGGTAAACGATGAGTTGGGAATGATGAATGGAGGACATATATACTTTTCTTTCGTAAAACATGAGTCATGCATCACATGCTTATGCAACAAACTTTTACTATGTGAATATGCCTTCATTACTTCACTAGATCAGTAGATCTCACATTTGTGGTCAGTAATAGCTTTACCAATTTAGGGCAAGAATGTGGCACCAAGGATAAAATCATGTGCATATAGCATTCAGAGATTGGAAAGAACAGTTACAATATTATTCACTGACACTTAGGGTTAGGAGAGCCCTTCACATTTTATTGGCCATTAATGGAGAAAATTGAGATCCTTTTGTTGATAGAGGCACGTGGCTTGAGCTGCCATGAAGATTCAACTGGAGAATGGAGATGACAGTTCAACTACCCTCTCTTGTTAGAATTTTGTGAATTAAGGCAGTATTATTTCCTTTCCAATCCTTAATTAATCAACATGTCATGTATACCGAAATGGGTCTACCATAAGAGCCCCTAATTTTGTCCACGTATTCTTAATGTGTGATGAATTAAATTTTATTGTACTGATAAACAATATTTTTGCCGACCTTTTAGAATATTTTTTTAATGGTTCAATTAGATATTTAGAGCACTACTAATAGGAATGTTGAAGAAGAAAAAAACGCTAGGGTTAGTTCGGTGAGAATGGAAGTACGTGAAATACAATCTCCTTATTCCACTGAACAAACATGAATAAAATGTACTGAAAACATGCCCTCAAAAAAATGTACTGAAAAGATGAAAGTGTTAGTCCATAAGCCATATATGAAAGATAGAATAGTAAAATATAGTGGAATAAACTTAATTTTTTCTCTCTATCTTTCTTTCTTTTTCCAATAAAAAAATATTAATTTATCTCACCATTTCATTAATCCATCCGAAAAAATAATCAACTATTATCCATTCCACTATACTACTTGTTGTTAAACAACTACTATGAGTTTGTAAGTCATTAACATTAACAATACTTATTTGAAGATGATTCGATAATAAAACAAAAAACATTAAAGCAAGATGCATTATAGTATAGTCCGCTTTTTCAACAATAGCCGCAATAAATCAACATCATTTTCATAATCGAGCCCTAATTTTCAAACCCCAATTATTAATTTTTGTGTGGTTTGGGGCAAAAAGATATCATTATGGTCCCCAAAATGTTGTTACGGATGAACAAGAAAGGATGGGCTTGACTAGTATGATATACTTCATTGAATAACTTGAGTATGTATAATAGTGTGATGTATGTATTTCCAAAAATAAAAAATAAAAATAATTAATGTGATACATGTATAATTCTACACCCTTTAAGGGAGAAATCAAGCTAGCTGGAAGATAGAATTGAGATGAGGTGGTCCTGTTTTTCTCAATTAATCTCACAAAAGTTTCTTGATTTATTGCTCATTAAGTTCTTGGCAGCTTAATCCGGTTCAAAATCAAAATCTGGTAATTTACTTCCAAAATGCATGATTAAGAAACCATTTATCATCTCTTGCCTTTTCAAGGATAGATGATGATGTGGGCATGTTATTATGCTAGGAACTAGAAATTATTTAGTTAAATGACATTTTTATATATATAATTACTGATAAGAATATATCAAGCATTTTCAACGGAGTAAAACATATGGGGCAGACATCATTTAAAATTTTATGTTCTTAGTAAATTTTTTCATATTCATATTATCTTCCCTCTAACATTAGTAAAAAAGATCTGATGATGTATGGCCCTTTCCTTTTTCTTTTGTCCACATCTTGACTAATGAAACAACACACTTTATTTTTGCAATTTACTAGGAAACAAAACATAGTATCATACCAATGAATTCAAATGGTGAAATTTCACCTGTACCCATGTAAAACCTCAAAATATCACATATTTCCAAAAAATGTGAAATGTCATGAATAACCTTGTAAAACATAAGAAATTTCAATATTCTTAATCTTCCAATTTTTAAAAAATAAGACCAAAAATTATCTTCTTTCTTACTTATTCTTGTAGGAATAAAAGATAGTTAACTCATAGTAGTTTAGGAACAGTTTTGGAACAAATACACGATATGGATGATGTTTCTTTTGGTTTGCATAGTATGCATAATATTTCTTCTGAAATTTTGTATGTCTATTTTTTCATTTTTGTTGAAATTTGCTAGCTTAAGTAATAAGCACTACTTGAACTATCGGTGAAGAAGTAGAACCAAATTCAAATCTTAACAAATACATTTATACAGTTGATATATATATTTGACAAATCTCTAAACATACTAATAGTAGGCTTGAGCCTAAGAAAAATCCCATTTTATAAAGCTACACATAATATTTTTGAGTTTTCGCAAAGGTACACATATGAACTGCCCCTCCAACTCCAATTCAAAAAGGGCAAGTAAGATTGGAGGGCCCATTTGCAAAATTGGAACTAATGGATGGTGTGATTGGTGAAGTGTGACTTAGTGAGATTGGATTGGGGTTGGAAGCATGTGCACGAGCACATGTCTGAATCAAATGTCGCTATAAGGGTGCGGTACCGGTACTCTTTTGTCTTGGCTAGGTACGAACTTGGCCCTCCTTTGTTTTTGTAGGGACACGTACCAACGCACTGCATTTGAATTTGCATTTGTATTGGACTACACTTGGTTTCTCTCTTGATCTCTTTTAAAGCCAGTTATGTGCAAAAGGTTGCATTTGGAGACACCATGTGCTGATATTTACAAGCATGATATGAATGTAATCTGTGTGTGTGATCTGTATATATTAATGTGCGTTTATAATTATTATTCGTTTTAATAGAATGACCAATCGTACGATTCACGGGTCATGTGGGGTCCTAATACATGCTCATATATTTTTAGGCTTTGTAAATTAGTTTGTACATTTGAATGTTATATGATTGTGTAATATACTAAATCATTAATCATGCATATTAACTTCTTAATTGTTTCTTTTTTGAAAAGAAGAGCAGTGTTCCCTTCAGTCTTTATTAAGATATATCATTGTAGATATTTGCATTTGAAGATATTATGTATGTTGGCGTTTCCATTTTTTTTTTTTTTTTGGGAAGCATGATTATTGGACATTAAAACAAGTAAAAATCGTATGGAAAGTTAAGAAAAAGTTATAAAGACCAAGGCCTAAAGGCAACGAAAGGACAGTAAAAGTTGACATGCAATGTCCTAAAGGGCTACAATAATGTCAAAAGATTAGCAAAATAAAAGTCAGGTCTGGACGCTTTACAAAGTTACAAAGTTGTGTCATTCGTATCTTTTCATAATATGTACAACAATCCAAGTGTTTTTTCATTGGAGATTTCCTTTATTAAATAAAATTAATTTATTTACTCTCACCCAATGTTTTAAATTGCGATATAGCAATCCGTAGCGCTTGAGGTTTTTTTTAGCGAATTGCGATAGTGGGCGAGATTGCGGCACTACGACCTTATAGCGGAAAATTCACTTTTGTATGGTTATAACAATTTTTTTAATATAAACGATAAAAATCAAATCACCAAAATAAAGATACTAAAATAATTCATAATCAAACATACATCACACAAACTTCATTATCCATAATTAAACATACCACCTAAAATTCCAAAATAAACATATAAAAAAAATGAATCACAATTAATAGGATGGATAATAGAAAAAGAAAAAAAAAAACTCTTATTTAGAGACATTTCATCGAATAGCTTAGGTGTGTCCCCAATTTTCTCTAAATGATTCTTTTTTTATTGAACCAAATCAAATGGATAATGTTTGATTAATTTCAACTTTCTAACTATACAAAATTAGAAAATACATCTTATTTCTTATTTCTTCTAGAAAAATAAATGAAGGGGTGTTTTATTTCTTATTGGGTTTTGGTTTGGGTTTATTTACTTATTAGGTTTTGGGTTCGGGTATAATCAAATTTGGGTCTAAATAAAAAATATATATTTATATATACAAATAACGCTATAACGCCATTTTTTTGTTGCTATTTCACCGCAATAGCTGAGCTACAGCGCATCTAACGGCCAATTACGTGCTATAGCGGCGCTATTTACAACACTGCCTCACCTCATTCCTTATACTTGATGCTCACAAAAATTTGACAAGTTGCAAAAGCTGTCAATCCAGCTCGAACTTTACCTGAAAATCGACCAGCCAATATGTTTGAACCTGACCTAGCTCGAAAACCGATTTAGCTTGCCCGAATCCTATTAGATATAGTCCGGAACACCCCCCCCCGTGATCGACTTGCCCCAAAGACGACCCCAAAAACATATATTCCGAAGCTAACTTAGACCTAATATTTAAAACCTATCAAACATTTTCAAACCATAAGTCATTGATTAGTAAATATTTTCGGGGTAAGGCCCCGTTTGATTCTGAATCATTTTTTTCGGGTTTGGTCAAATTTTGTTAAATCTCAACTTAAACTTAATTTTAATGTTTCATTAAAATTTATGAAGATAACTAAATTGACAATGTAAGATTTTAATTTATACAGTAGTTTTGCAATTTTCTAAAGACTAAAGGAGCTTTTTTGCAATTTTTAATATTGAGGGGCTTTGTTGCAATTTAAGCATAATGGAATTGGCTTTTCGCAAATCTTCTTTTTTTTCAAGGGGAAATTTCAAATGTAACCCTCAAAAAGTTTAAAATATCAAATTTATTCCTCTAAAATCCTTGGTATCAAATTTATCATTCCGAAATTCAATTTATATCAAATTCGAAAGTAATAATGTCCTAGGCCAAACTGTTTTGCCGGGTGGAAAACAGATTATGTATCATACATTATATTTTGTATTAGATGTTTTATCTCATAAATTTTTTCATATAATAATTATGCGTAAAGGCTGTTATACTATTAATTGACCATGAATATGTACGTCTGTTCTACGTCATCATAATATGTAACTCTGATAGTAAAACCGTAAAGCAAAGTTAATACAATTCTAAAATATCCCAAGTCATATATGAGATATTTCTAAGACAAACATACTTGAAAATGTCAAGTCATATATATATATATATATATAATTTTACTGATCATGAATATCAAATATCAATTCATTAACATAAATATATGTTGGAGAACATATATTTGATCGACCCTACTATGAGAATATACATGGTCAACAATGTGAAGGAATGTGAATGAATCTGAATGATTAAGATAGAACTTGTTACTCTCATATACAAGAGAGATATCTCTGGGCCCTCCTGATGAATTGAGACTGAAGGAAAACACATGGCCGTGTTCGAAAGAATTAACATGTGTTTTAATGTCTTTTAATTTATTCAGTCTAATTATAGGCCATGAAACAAAATTGATCATATTAAGGATGACATAAAAACTATGCCTTATAATCAATATAGATATCGTATAATAAAGGGACTAAATACATAATTTATGTTTTAGGTTATGATCATGAATCATTCATTTTGTTTGGGTAATAATAATGTCGTAGTAGAGGCTACTTATGATTTATAAATTTGAAATTTATTACCAATATTAAATAAACCTACAGGGTGGCACACAAACAGAACTAACTCAGTTGGACACAGAAAATCAAAAGGAAGATGAAAAGATGTAAGCATGAGATACTATAAACATATCTACTGATATGTGGGCCTTACATTCTATTATATGACTGCCATATAAATAGATGAATGATCTGATTAGGTCAGAACAACACACAAAACCCTAGCCGCCTTTTGAGAAGCGAGAGAAGAGAAACCGGATCCAGTATATCCCGGTTTCTCCACCAACGAGAGAGCGAGTTCGCGTGAAGATACGTGTAGAGGGCGTTGCTTGAGTTGTAGCGCCTTTCGTGGTCAGAATCCGAGATGAGTCACATCGCTTCGCAAAGGAGATCGCGAAACCCTACTGACCGGATTTGCCAAATGCAAGGTATGAAATTTGATTTCTTTTCTAATTTGATTGATATACATGGATCCTTGGTTAGGAAACAGGTAATTTTTAATTCCGCTATACATCTTTGATTGTGTGTTTCCTTTCAGTGGTATCAGAGCCACGTGTATTGATCTATCAAATTGATTTCATTAAAAGAGTTATACACAATTTAGAACCATTATTGACTTATAAATTAGGGTTAGATCTAATGTGGGAAAGGGGCTTTCTATATAGACAACAAATTGGGATTAGGGTTAGATGTTGATCTCGAATTGGATTCGATGATTACATTACCGCTGATTTGAAATTCGATCTTAAATCGAGTTTAGAATTTCGAATTCAGAAATATCGTGATTATCAGATTCGATTTTGATTAATAGAATTAATTATACCCGATTTGATTTATCAATTTCGAATCTAATTAATGTGATTAATTATACCTGATCTGATAATGTATTTCGGATCAAATTAATATGATTAATTAAACCAAAATAATTATTGGTTTTGGATCTAATTAATATGATTAATTAAACCTGAAATGATTTATCAGTCGCTCACCGGGGAGGGAACTACCGTCAGTCAAAACCCTAATATTTCATTAATGGTTTAAATTATATAAGCTAAAGTTATTTCATATCATATGACTTGTGTTGCCTTTAGATTATGTGATGTTGTTGAATGAATGTCTATGATTTGGTTGTAATCTGTGATGTGATGTAATATGATTTTAATTTTGTGATGTGTATGATTTGGTTGTAATTTGTGATTTGTATAATTTGGTTGTAATATGTGATGTGTTGTATTGGTTATAATTTAATACAGTCATGGTACCATTATTTGTATGTAATTACTATTTACGAGAATTATGACAAGAGTCGACATCCAATCACATGGTGAAGGATTTCATCGCCTCAACCAATCACATAGTGAAGGAGTTCATCGGCTCAACCAATCACATGATGAAGGAGTTTATCGCCTCAACTTCTCATCCAGCACTTAGGATTATGATCATTATATTGGCTTATAATAATCAAGGCCATGCATGTCATTATTAATATTCATTAAAAGAATTAAAATAAAAATCCTTCAAATAAATATTAAGTCATGAAATGCCCTCCATATCTCAATCTCTCGATATTTTGATAGAACTCACATAGGTTCATGCCAAAGCTGGGTGTGTGAGAACTATTTTAAGAGGAGAGAATGCGGAAAAATATGAAAAAACATAGGTTATGCCAAAGAAGGGTGTGTTGTTGACTATTTTGCCGATGATTATGTATGGTTCAACTTAACTGAGCTATCAAGTTGGACTTTGGCTCGGGGCATAAGATGAGATGGTTTATGCCGGGCTATCAAATTAGACTAGATGCTCATCCCATGAAAGTTTAGTCAAGAGTTGCATGTGATGCATTTGGATTTGATCATACCTAAACAATTAAATCTTAGGTTGAGAGTCAAAGCTCCATTAGAATTTGATGAAATATGGGTCTTATTCCACAACGAAATCTCAAAGAGTTGATATTTCCAAATCAATATTTTGAGGGTTATTGATTTGAATAAAATAGTGAGAGTTACATTATATGAATACATCTAAGACATTAAAAATCAGCCAATTTTAACAACACTTAAATTTTTGAATCTGTGTAGAAAACTGGCAACAAACACATCAAGTTTAACTATGCGATCAGTCCTTAAAAAAGAAAAACTGAATGGGAAAAACTTCCTTGATTGGTACGGCAACCTGAGAATCGTTCTCAAACAAGAGAAAAAGCAATATATTCTTGAAAATGCTCTTCCTAAAAAAGAACCTGAGGCTAAAGATACCACGCTAGAAGCAAAGGCTGCTCATAGTAAGCATATCAATGACCCTAATGATGTTACCTGCCTTATGCTGGCCACAATGGACTCCGAACTTCAAAAACAGTCTGAAGAAATGGAGACTTATGTCATGGCCACACAGCTCAAGGAAATGTTCCAAGTGCAAGCACATATTGAAAAGTTCAGTATGCATAATACCTTTACTAATTGTAAGATGGCTCCAGGTGTTAGTAGTATGCCCTAGGCCAATATATTTCAGACCTAGATGTATGGATTGTGTTAAACAAACATTATGTTCATTTAGAGATATTTTATATAATAAATGCATATTGGTTATTTTATTCTTATTACTAAAATGAACCTTGAATATGATATTCAGCTTTATATTATCAAAGAATGTGACTTTGATAGTAAAACTATAAAGTATTATGCATGATATTCTAAACTGTCCCTGATCATTCATAGGATGTTTGTGAGACAAACCTACTTTATGATAAGCTATAAATGTACATCAGTATGTTAGTTGACTGATGGTCACATTTTACTGATCATGAATAAGAGTTATTAAGTCATTAACGTAAGTATATGTTGGAGACCATATACTGGATTGACCCACTGTGAGAATACTACATGGTTTGTATCATTAGTTATTCTCAGTAAAGAATGTATCTGTAATCCTTAGACTTGAGATTATCTCAGTTTCCTACATGAGGAATTTTATACTTTAATATAATCTAACATCGTCTTTAACCGCACGGTCATAAAGATTATAATTAGGTATATAATGAATTATGCGGAAGAAAGAGTTTAATTAAGATAGGATTTGTTCCACTCATAAAATAAGAGAGATGAAGAAACGCACGGCCGTGCTCGAGTGAATTAATAAGGAGTTATTAATGTCATTTCATGTTTAAACAAATTCGGTGTCAAGAAATATTTGTCGACCAACGTAAGGTTGACACATACCATGCCTTATGGACGATATAGATATCGTGTAACGAAGGGATACAATGCATGAACATAAATTATGCTTGATCGAATCATTTATACTTGCTTAATTTGGGTAATCATGATGTCTTGCTAGAGGCCGCTCATGATTTATAATCCGTTGTGATTATTGCCAACATTAAATAAACCTACAGGGTCACACACAAAAAATAACTATTGAGACGTACACAGAAAAATCATAACTTATGTGATAAGTTGTATGAAGAGCTATATAGTCAAATGACACATCCAATCCTACATCTTATATGATAAGATGTGTTGCATATATGGTTATA
The DNA here is from genome assembly GCA_024447665.1 of Juncus inflexus. NCBI lineage: Eukaryota > Viridiplantae > Streptophyta > Magnoliopsida > Poales > Juncaceae > Juncus > Juncus inflexus. The sequence continues at coordinate 9,389,990 of JAJHPC010000012.1, read as the reverse complement.
TAGTTATCATGCACATAGGATATGAAACTTGTGGACTATATAGGCACAAGAGACACCCCAAATATATAGATAGAAAAAGGTATATTAATTTTCGTCTAATTTTGTGAGACAAAAAGAGAAAAAAAATCCAAAAACCTTCTCTTGTTATTTCTGTGAGAAAAATGAAGAACGAATACTAGCATATATCGTTCTCTATCCATAAAAAAAGGGTTGTTCGTGTGGATACCGGTAGAGGACGAAGCAAAGTGCGGCGTCTTTGTGATTCGGGTTGAAAATGTGGTTTTGTTTGGAGAATAGGTTTGTTTGGAGAATCGGTTTGCTTGGACAATCGGTTCGTTTGGAGATCGCTTGGAGATCGATTTGTGAGACCGGTTAGGCGAAACATTCAAAGGATCGGTTTGGAAACCAGTTTGGAATAGGGCAAAGAAAAGCGTCATTCAAATTCACTTTCGATCATCATGGATTAAGCGTAATCCGAAGGTACAAAGTTATGAACTTTTCTTTGATTTAATTGTAATTCACGGATCCTTCTTTTAGGTTTCGAATTCGATTTGTTTCTTTTTTTTTTCGCAGCGTTATGAACGGGAGAAACCCAACACCAGGTATATCAGTAACTGTCCATGTTCTCAAGATGAAATGTTATATTGATTACCTTGAGAATTTTGTGCATCGGTACATAAAGAGATGGCTACCGATATAATTCCCGTGTCTTTAACCCTGAATTTTAAACAGCTTATTATGAATTATAATATGCACAACATGAACAAGTCTATTACTGAGTTGCTCGGCATGCTTAAGCAGTGCAAGTCGAGTATGACATCAAATATTGGCAATGATGTACTAGTGGTTCAAAAAGGGAAGATCATGAAAAAGAAATTTAAGGGCAAGGGCAAAGGTAATGGAAAGGAGAAGGGAAAGGGAAAGATGTTGCCTGAACCAAATATCAAGAAGTCGAAAGACAGATTTTGTTTCCATTGCAACAAGGCCATTGGAAGAGAAACTGCAATTTTTACTTGGAAGAACTTAGGAAGAAGGGTAGTATGACTATCACTTCAGGTATTTTTGTTATTAAAATTAATTTATCTACTTCTACATCTTGGGTATTAGATACCGGATGTGCAACTCATATTTGTAATAATGTGCAGGCACTACAAAAGAGTGGGAAATTAGCGAAATGCAAAGTGGGCCTACAGGTGGGAAATGGAGCAAGAGTTGCTGTATTAGCCGTAGGAACTTATAATTTATCCTTACCTTCGGGACTTATTTTAAAACTTAATAATTGTTATTTGAGAAAAGTTCATTTTTGCCCCCCCCTCAACTTTTTATTGGTCCAATTTTAATCCCTCAATTATTCAATAAGTACATTTCTGGTTCTTCCATCCGTTAAGTGCTTATGTGTCCGTTAAATTTAACATGTAAGTAATGACTTGACATTAGTAACGTAGCAAATATTTTAGAAAAATAAAAAATTTATTAATTCCCCTTTTTCTTAAAATATTATTTTATTAAAAATATATATTTTTTATGCATGTTTATTTGTTAAATAAAAAATAAGAAGAAGAAAAAGAGTTTTCTTGTGCAAGAGGAGAATAAGTTACTAGCATATATATTGTTCTTCTTCCTGTTTTAGGAAGTTTGTTCGTGTGGATACTGGTAGAGGCGTTCGTACTTTCGGCGCCATCTACTCGGCCTAAGAAGATGAGAATGGGTTGTTGAGAGTTTCGGTGAAGACCGATTGTGTGTGCGGTAGATGACTTCTGCATGATCTGACCTAGACGGCCTAGACGGACGGAAAATCGGTTAGGACGGTAACCGGTTTAGAGGTGGATGGACAATACGCATGGTTTGAGCGTCACAGATTAAGCGTAATCTGAAAGATATCTTTAAGATTTATTTCTTTGATTTAACCGATACACACGGATCCTCGGATTGATTTTAGACGAAATTTTTATTTTTCACTGCGTTATGCACGTCCGAAACCCAATAAAGACACCATATGACTTATGGACTGGGAAGCTTTCCGAGTTGACTTCCTTTTGGGGTTATGCTCTATGGAGGATTGGATAGTGAGCTGGCTGTAACAAGTTACACCGATATGAACTTTCGAACTAACGCAAACAATTATAGTTCACAAAGTGGGTATGAGTTTTGTCTAAATAGAGGAGTAGTAGTTTGGAAAAGTTCTAAACAGAAAACTATGACGGATTCTAGCACAGAGGTGGAGGACATAACAGTTTCAGAAGCAGCTAAGGAAACTATTTGGATAAAGAAGTTCGTGACGGAACTAGGAGTAGTTCCGAGTATTTTGGACCATATGGTTATCTATTATGATAGTAGTGGAGCAATTGCACATCAAAGGAACCAAAATCACATCACAAAATCAAGCATATACCTTGGCGTTTTCATTTGTTCTGAGAGATCATTAAGTGAGGAGATGTGAAAGTGCGTAAAATACCTGGTGATGATAATGTGGCTGATCCGTTTAGTAAGCCACTTCCGCAAGCGAAACATGATGGTCATATTAGGTCAATGGATTTGAGGTACCTAAAGGAACAATGAATATATATTACTTAGTTCGATCTAGTGCAAGTGGGAGACTGAAAGTAATAATGTCCTAGGCTAAACTGTTTTGCCGTATGGGTACAGACTATGTATCAGACATTAAATTTTATATTAGATTTTTATCTCATAAACTTTTTTATATAATAATTGCGCGTAAATGTTGTTATATTATTAATTGACTATGAATATGTATATCCATTCTACATCATTAGAATATCTGATTCTGATAGTAAACCGTAAAGCAAAGTGAATACAATTCTAAAATATCTCTAGTCATATATGAGATGTTTGTAAAACAAACATACTTGAAAATTTCAAGCATAGTATGTTTGTTGGATGATGATTATGTTTTACTGATCATGGATATCGAATATCAATTCATTAACTTAAATATCTCTAGTTATATATGGGTTGTGCGGAAGTCATCTGCCGCACACACAATCGGTCTCCACCAAAACTCTCAACAAACCGTTCTCATCTTCTTAGGCCGAATAGATCACAAGCGCCAAAAGTACGAACGCCTCTACCGGTGTCCACACGAACAAACTTCTTAAAACGGGAAGAAGAACAATATATATGCTAGTAGCTTGTTCTCCTATTGCATAAGAAAACTCTTCTTATTTTATCTCACAAAAGATGTATATAATTCCTCTCATATAATCGCACTCTTTCATTTTTGTCATACAAAAAGGAAAGCACCCTTTCATAATTTTGTCATACAAATTAGAAAGTATATTTTCTCTCTTTTGTCTCACAAAAAAGAATGAGAAATAATGAGAGAGAGAATGATGTGTTCTCTTGTGAATTTGGAGCCCTCTATGTCCTTATATAGAGGTGAAGAGTCATGTCTCTTCACACTAAAAGATGTGCATGAAATCACTTATCATTATCCATATGTCATCATCTAGACTCTTCTAGATTACATGATCTTTTGTGCTCATAGTCTTTATATACATATATATCATATCTTATCACATAAGATGACAATATATTTTGTGACATTCTTATGCAACTCATCATATAAGTCGCTAGGATTTTCTGGCGCCCGTTTCGTTTGTTCTTTGTGTGTGACCATGTAGGTTCACTTAATGTTGGCAATAGACTTGACAATCTATAAATCATGAGCGGACTCTAGCAAGCCATCATGACTATCCAATTTAAGTGAATATCGGTGATCCGATTTACCTAATCAACAATCACGTATTTAGCCCCTTTGTCACACGATATCTATATCGATCATAAGGCATGTAAAATGTCATCCTTATATTAATCAATTAATATTTCTTGATCCCAAATTAAACTGAACAAGAACAAATGACATTAATAACTCTTATTAATTAATTTGAGTATGGCCATACATTTATTTAGTTCAATTCATCAAGAGGCCTAAAGATATCTCTCTCATTTATGAGAGGAACAAATCCAGTCTTGATTGCACTCATCCGTCTACATGATTCATTGTATACCTAATCATAACCGTTATGACCACCCGGTTAAAGGCAGTGTTAGCTTATATTAAAGTATAAAATTACTCATGTTGGGAACCGAGACAATCTCAAGTCAAAGGACTATAAATACTTTATGTTACAAGAATCGCTAATGACGTAAAACATGTAGCATTCTTATGGCGGGTCAGTCCAGTATATGGTCTCTAACATACACCTATGTTAATGACTTGATAGCTATTTATCCATGATCAGTAAAACATAATCATCAGTCAACTAATATACGGGTGTACATTTATAGCTTGTATATAAATATATATTTATATGTATCTGCAAGTATATTTGTCTCCATAAATATCCTATAAATGACCAGGGACGATTTAGAATAGCATTCATAACACTTTATAGTTTTACTATCAAAGTCACGCACTTTGATGACATAAAGCTGAATTGCATATTCATGGTCTATTTTAATTATATTAAAATTACCTATACGCACATATTATATGAAATATCTTAGAATAAATATTATGTTTGCTATTACAATCTATCATTTATGTCACAAACACTTTGGCCTAGGGCATAACACCATCATATATGTCATTGGTATTTTTTCATCATCTAATGTATGAGCTGTCCTTTCGCTTGATGGCATCATAGATTTTTGCATGTATATCTTCATACTTTGATATAGTCAAATATTGTCTTTAACCGGATAATTATAAAAGTTGTGATTGAGTATTTACTATGTGAAGGAATGTGATTGATCAAGATATAATTTGTTTCTCTCGGGTACGAGAGAGATATCTCTGGTCCCTCCTAATGAATTGAAACTGAAGGAAAACACATAGCCGTGATTAAAAAAAAGTGTTAATGTCTTTTAATTTATTCAATCTAATTTAGGTAAGGAAAGGGAATTGATCATATTAAGGATGACATAAAAATAATGTCTTATGATCAATATAAATATCGTTTAACAAAGGGACTAAATGCATAATTGATTTAGTTTATGATCACAATCATTCATTTAATTCGCATAGTCATAATGTCGTACTAGATGCTACTTATGATTTATAAATTTGAAGTTCACTACCAAGATTAAATGAACCTACATGGTCGCACACAAACAGAACTAACTCAGTTTGACACAGAAAATCAAAATGTGAAGAGGTGTAAGCAAGAGATGATATGCACACATGTACTGACATGTGAGCCCCACGTTCTATTATATGACTGTCATATAAATAGATAAAGGAGTCATCTGATTAGGTCAAGAACAAATACACAAAATCCTAGCCGTCTTTTGAGAAAAAAGAGAAGAGAAACTCCCGATTTCTCCACCAACGAGCGAGCGAGAGAGAGAGAGAGAATTCGCGTGTGGATATGTGTAGAGGGTGGTGCCTGAGTTGTAGTGCCTTTCATGGTCAGAATCCGAGACGAGCCGTATCAATTCGCACAAGGAGATCGCGAAACACTACTGACCAGATTTTCCAAATTCGTGGTATGAATTTTGATTTTTTTCTAATTTGATCGATATACATGGATCCTCAGTTAGAAAAAAAGGTAATTTATAATTTCGCTGTGCATCTTTGATTGTGCATTTCCTTTCAAAATTAACTTGAAATTAACTTTTTTAAACTTCAAGTTAAAAAATGTAAAATTATATTGTACCCTTCACATAGAAAGAACAATTGTCCTTAGTTGCAAAAAATTATGAGATGATTTTTTTCTCCTCTCGAAGATTTTTTCAGCGGATTTCTTGGGGCGGCAACAAGAGAGTCACTGGCTGTGATTTCGATTAAGGATAATTTAGTTAAAAAAAGTGATTTAATTTGATTTAAAAAAAATATATATTGTGTCTAATTTAACAGTTAATTAATTGTTTGCAACTGATTTCATATTATTTACTTTCAAAGATGATATACTTGATATATTTTAATTTTCAAAAGATAAATTTGATAAATTATTAAAAAAATTTCGTTTGGAAGGGGGGGGATAAAATTGATATTTTAGAGTCATTGAGCGATGTAACCGAATTTACTCCTTTATTGAACTCATTTACATAGAATGAAATGGAAATACACATATTTCGAAATACAAATTAGTTCCCATTTCTTCAATTGAACAACAAACAAATATTTTGGCATACAATTCCTAAAACATAACTCTAAACCAAAACAAATGATTTGAATTGTTGATTTAGAGTTTTCACTACTAGCATAGTCTAGTGATATGGTATTAGTCACACCTTCCATAGATAAGAAGTTCGAATCTCCTATATAGCAGAATTAATTTTAAAATTTAGATAAAAATATATAAACTCATCATAAAGAAAAGGAAACAAACGATTACTTGTAGTGGTTCCCCATTCATTCCATAAAGTTTCTCATTTCTAATTTTACAAAAGTTATCCTAAATCTTCTAAAAAAAAAGTTATCCTAAATCTTCTAAAAACTATATATTGATAATAGAACACAACCATTTTTTTTTAACACATTTTGTACTCACACAATCTGCCAAATTTTATCATTTGGAAGGGGATTTTAAACCCTCTCCAAATTTCTAAAAAGATAATATGCCAAATTGGTTGTTTATAATTATTAATTCCTAACCAAACCATTTATAATCATAGGAACCTAGGATAAATGAAACATTGTGGATATTAGAAGTCAAACACACTCTGGAAAAGAAGGAAACAACATTTGATGGAATGCAACAAGAAATAATATAGGATGATAAATACCTACCTTTTTTTAATATATAATAACAAAAATAATATATTTAATACGTGCAAAAAAAGTATTTACTTATATGTTCATCATATATAATTAATATAATACATTTAAAAGAAATATAGTTGATAGAATAACTTATAATATTAACTAATAAAAAATGAGGTAGAACTATAAGCGGTCGTTTAATTCGTTGTCTTTAAAATTAGTTTATATGGCTTCACCTAAATTTTTAATTTAGTACTGTTAGATACAAATTTCGATCTCTCACGCATCGAAAGATGAGGCTAGTAACATTCCACTTGATTATTCTAGTGGTGGTTGTAAGTAATAAAATATAGAATCAAGTATGTAAAAGAAAATGATAAATATCATTTATATCATTATGTAGACAAATACATATCAAAATGTTTTAGTAGCGGACAAAAAAAAGTGTTAATGGCACAACTCACGTTTAACCATTTGAGGAAACATAAGAACATGCTTTTGTTTATCAATCAATAATAATGGCTCTCATGATGTGACTCTCAATTGACCGAGTTGCTTAATCCTATGTCCTAATTATTAATTTCTCTCGAATAGATTAGGAACCTAATATATTAATAATTTACACGCTGACAGTCATGTGTAACATGCGATGGTTACAGTATACTGAGTCAACTAAGACCAGTATAAGTATCACTATTTGTAGCAAAAAATGTGTTTGTTATTAGCTCTAGAAAGACAAGTTATTTTGTGATATGATTTGGAGTTCTTATCATAGTTAGTCATTCGTAATACGCGAATAATACGATTCGCGATACGTTCATCTATAATTCGTATTGAACGTTTTCTAAGTCAGTCAAATATTTGGTTAAATAAAATTGAGACGGTAATAATTCATCAATTCGGCTAATTGTTCGGAATAATTCAGTATATAAATTATGTAAATACAAACTTTTTATTTAGAAATAATTGAAAAAATATTATTATTTGGTAAAAATTCACAAAATTCAGGTCGAATTTTTCTCTTGTCAAAAATTCGTGAATGAATGTGAATTATTGAAATGGAGATGCGAATTTCGCGTTTTTTGAATTATTCGGAAAATACGTGTTTAATATGTGAATTATTCATGAACTGATCAACTATGGTTCTTATATCATGCCCGACCTTTTTTTGAATGTTTATAATAAAGTTAATCTTGACCATCCAAATTATTAGAGGTTTAATGATCATTTATTCTCATTTATTATTAGACTGATTCTTTTTAAATTCTTTCTATATTTTTCATACCTTCCTATCCTCTCCATTTTTCCCTTCACTCGACATCTCCATTTCTTTACATTTTTCTGAAAAATCAAAACTGAAACATTTCGTGCTACTCTCACCTTGACTTGCATTGGTGCTCTCAAATATCCAAAGGATGATAGTCCAATTGAAGAAACATAATTTCTCTTTCTATACTCTATACTCTATACTACCTAGTTTCTTTTGATATGGATTGGATCAATTATGCTTGATTATTCATACAGCTAGCTTTCATTTTTCCAGAAAAGTAAATTAAATGTTGATTTATTTGGTCCTTGTTTTATTAAGTATGAAGTAAACATTTGTATAAGAATTCTGATGGATTGGTATAAGATGAAAAATATCAATTTGAGTCTTCAACAGCTAAGAAGGATGAGAGAGAATTAGCAAGTGAAAGAAAGGGCCTACTGGAAAGAGACGAAAAAGCCTGTTAAAAAAGAATGAAATCAATGAATCACAATTGGATAAATTTTATTTCTATCCTTTTCATTCATTTTGGTAATCAGTTAAAATGATAATAATTAATGGCTCATAACTCTACCAAATTCATCATAGCCATCCGATTAAGAAAATCATTCTTAATGTTAGCCGTCTATTTTTGAGTCGGATAACATATAAAAATCCATATGATTTATTCATTAAACATATTTTTTTAGATTCAATTTATGTTTGATGGATTGAATGTCTTTGCTAAATATGTGCTAGATAAAAGTGTGTTTGCCAGAATTTGAACCTGTTGTCTCATGATTTATATGTGATAGGCTCTATCAACTAAGCTATGAGACATTTGCTATCATTAAACATATTAAGCTATTGATATGACTAATACAATTTTATACAAAAAAAATAATAGGTCTTTGATTTTATTTGAAGACACCTTGACAAATTTGAAAATATTATACAACATAACAAAAGAAAAAAAAAACATATGACAGTCTAACATGATCTATAGTGTAAATATTATAACTAAATGTAGCCAAGTTTTTATAGTTAAAAAAAGAATGTAGCCAATTGAAGAGATGAATATTGTAGATTTTATCAGTCTGCCATCATATTTATTTCTATCATGTTGTGTAGCATTTTTGTCAAGAATTATTTAAACAATATGGAAATGGAAAGATAATGTTTTTATATATCGAATTTGTACAAATAGTAATTTCAAGGCTCGAAAAATCGAAGAGACTAAATTTTTGTTTGTTTGTTTATTTTAGAATCCCAGATCTTGTAACTATTTTCACTCACGTAAACTTAACAAGAGAAAATAGAAAAAGATAATTTCGAATTTCTAGCTAGATGTTGGACCCCATGCAAAGAACGCAATAACATAATCTTCTATAATAAAGTTAAACTCCATGGGATCCTTACAGAAATAGCTTGGAGATTGTATGTCCGGGAGGATGTTTCATTAACTCTCGTAATCTGTTTCTCTCAGTTAGCAGAAAGTATTATTAAGGAATAAGGAGCAACATGGAAAGAACTACTCCCGGATAAATTTCTACGAAAACCTACTCTAGTTAAAAGTTTTCTTGTTTTTTAATTTATTTTCTCTAATTTATTTGCTCTTTTTTTGCCTTACATATCATAACTGATATGTTTGTAGTATTTGTAAAACTATTTTTTGAGTTTATATTATTTCAGCAGGCCTACTAGCATGCTGATATATTAAATAGAAAACAAAAATTTATTTCGCCAAAAAGAACCTTTATTTTGAAATTAAACACTTTGATCTTCCAGAATCTATTTTTTGGACTAGTAAAATTAATTATTTTCAACCGAAAAAATGAGGCATGTGTCAACCAACCAAAACAGGATTCTACCGGCTGGATTCTGTGTGGATTCGGGTTAGTTTGTTCTAATAAACAAAATTTGCCAAAATAGCATTTCTATATTCACTCTCGAGTGGGAAGGTTTGGAACATACTTCTTTTTATTTTTTTGTTTTCAATAATTGGTGTTCGAAATAACTTTTTCATGTTAAAAACAAGGAGAAGAAAGGTAAAAAGTTGTTTCTGCCTGTATTCGAAACAAAAGACAAAATAAATATTTTGGACACCTAATGTTTGAAACAAAAAGTGAAAAAAAAATTTTGAATCGAGCATTCAGAAAATACTACTTTTACAAATCTAAACATAAAAAGAATATTTTTCGAAAAACTATATTATTTTTGCAAATCTTATTCATCATAATTCATAACATTATTTTAAAGAAAATCAACTCCAATGTGAGATCAATCAATAGGTTAATACTTTTAATCAGGGATGAAGTTTAATAGAAATTGGGATTTAGAATTTACTGTTTAGGGGCCATGTAAAATTTTGAAGGAGATATGTCAGTAATATTTTGGTGGAAAAAAATAAATAAAAATAAATAAACAAAAACTCTGACTAGCATTATAGTTTTCCTTGTTTTAATAGCTGACCTGGCTACCTGTACGGCCGTACCCATTGGTCAAACAAATTACACATTCCGGGTCGGATCCTCACTAAAAAACAAACCCGACCCCATAAGAATCCACTGGTAAATTGGTCAACAAATTTACACCTTCCGGGTCGGATCCTATTTAAAACTCGACCCGATAAGAAGACGCTAGTAAATTGGATGCAAATTATATATCCCGGGTCGGATCAGATGAACAAATAAACACGAATCCGATAAGACGGAGCTGCTAAATTGCGTGGCATCACGGGATTCGAAAGAGGAGGGGGAAATAATGAAAACGGAGGTACAAAGCCTCGCTGTATTACATGTGAAACAACCGTTTCTCTCTCTCTCAATTGTTGTGATAATAACTTGATATGAAATGAAATTATGAATGTGAATATCTGTTTCTTTTATGAGAGACTTTGTTTTGTTCATCGAATTGTATTTGTGAGTCACCAGCAAAGAGGCGAGTGGACAACTGGCAGACTTAATGTCGCCTGCACCCGAGGAAACGAAGGCCAGCTGATTGGGAGCTCTAAGTTTGGAACTTCAACTTGGTCTTGCATTTAGTTCTTGCACCAAAATAGAGGAGATATTTTAGTGATGTTGTTGAGTTATATTTGTTTGTTATATTTATATTATAGCTTATATATTTTCTAATATCATATATTGGTTAATGTATTAAGAAAATTTAGTTTTTTTTTTATGTTGAGTTATGCGTAGTTGTTAAATTCTTGGATTAACATATAGAATGGATGATTTTTTAGTGAAGTTGTTAAGATATATGTGCTGGTTATATTTATATTACAACTCATACATTTCTTCACTTCATTTATTGTTCCATAAGTTGAGAAAAATTCTGATTTTTATTACATAGTTAACACTTTAATTAAAAAAAATTAGAGTAATTATTTATTATATACTAAAAATTGAGGGAGAACAGCAGGGGATCACCTGTTTCATTCTCTTTAGGATGGGCTCACATGCCGTCCCTAAATTTTTAAATCAATCATGTTAGATACGGAATTCAAATCCCTCACCTATGGAAAGATGGGGTTGGTACCATTATCAATGAACTAACCTAGTGATGGTGTATTATAGAATAAAAAATAGAATAATGATTAATATAAATATTTCTTGATGTTAATTAGAATGAAATGTTTGAAATTATCGATTTCTATTTAGTATTTTTAATTGTTATTGCTTAATAAACAATATAGTATGTATCTCGTGCAAATATATCGGATCAAATATGAGACATGATAGTAAAGATGTTTATAATATTAGTTTTCTATATTTTTAATCGTCTTAATTCCCACTAAATAAAAATAGTTACCCAAATATAATACCAACACATTATAAATATTTTTTTGTTAACTATATAGTTCTCATCACAATTTTATATTTTTCCTAATAAAAATAGTTTATATTTATAACTTTTTTATATTATTAATTAACTTATGAAATTATCAAACTTACTCCTTGGTTCACAATTAAATTCTAAATACAAAAATCTCAAACATATCAAAAATATCATTAAACTAATTTCAATAATTAACTATATTTTACAATTTAACTTACAAATTTGATTACAAATAAAATAATCACATCTAATATAAAAGCATTTAGATTATAAAGTCTAAACCATGTCTAGAGAGAAAAAGAGTCATTGGCATGGGTTACTAGACGACAAGACCCGTCTCTGTGATTTGTCTCCGATTCTCTCCCTTCCTTTCTCCTGCTTCTCCCCTCTTTAAACCCCTCTCTTCCTTTCCTCTCTCTCTCTCTCTCTCTCTCACGCACACACACAAAAAAAAACACAAACAAATCAGACTACCCAAAACTTAAAAACTTGAAAACAAAGTGAAAAATGATGCTAGGAATGGAGGAAGTGAGTTCGGAGTGTAGTAGTGGGTGCCAATCAGGCTGGACCATGTATTTTGACCAATCATCCTATTCTAACAAATGCAAGAAATCAAACCGAACAATGGAACAAGAAGAAGAAGAAGAAGAGGACCTGTCAATGGTTTCTGACGCTTCTTCCGGCCCTTCGCCTTTTCTCCATGAAGAAGAATACTACGAGCAACAAATGACAATGCATGGTAATGTGAATTACGGGAAGAAGGAAATGAAGAATAAGAAGAGGAATAAGAGGGTTGGAGCAGAGAAGTATGAGAAGAAGCTTTCCTCTTCTTCTTATCTTGATGATACTGCTAGCTCCCCTTTATTTGATTATACTCAGGTTTAGATTGACTTCATTTTTTTTTCTCATTTGGCTTCGTTTTGTTATACATTTAAGGTTGTTTCTAACTATTTTTTGTTCTTTTTGAAACAGAGTTATAATGGAGGGACGAATCCAGCCATGGAAACAGTGATGGATTTCTCTTGCGCTTTCTCTACAAACCATTTCAATGTACATGCATTTCTTTTGATAAATTTCTTTTCCAAAGTACCCTTTTAATCATTTCTTCTCGCATTATAATATTATATCATATTAACAATGAAACGTTATTTTTTTTTTCAGGAGAAACCAGTATATCAGAATCACTTTAGTTATTTCCAATCACCTTCCCTTATTGAACCATTACCACAAAGACCAGTAAGTTTCTCTCTCTAATCAATCTTCCATTTTCTATGTTCTTATGACTTCAACATTTTAACTCTTTTATAAACAATTCTAATTCATTTTTTTGTATCTTTAAATACAGATATGCAAAGAAAGTGGTAAAAAGAACATGTGGTGATGGTCTCAGAACAGAGTGCTCTGTTTTTTTTAATGCAGGAGACAGAGAAGGAATGAGATATCTCTAACAAGATCATTTTAATTTTTTTTTTTTTTTTTGGTTGGGCTTCTCTGTTGTATCTTTTTTTTTTCTTTATTTGTTTTACTTTTTTGGCTGTCAATGCAATGGGAAACAAAATTCCTGTGCAAAAAAAGAGATAGAACAGGAAATAAATTGAAGTTCTGTTTCTCATTTCTTCTTTTATTCTTTTGTTTATATATATTTTAGGAAAAAGTTCATTTTTTTCTGATATATTTTTTAAAAATTTACGCCAATTTTTAACAGATGGTTGTAAAAACTGTTGAGATTGGTCAAATTGTGTTTTATTATTTAAAAAATGTAAATATTTGTATTGATCATTATAATATATTTTGCTGTTTTAAAACTATGTTGGGAGTTATCAGCAAAATATATTTTATGATTTAAAAAATGTAATATTTTTATTGATCATTATAATGTATTTTGCTGTTTTAAAACTATGTTGAGAGTTATCAGCAAAATATATTTTATGATTAAAAAGTGTAAATATTTTTGTTGATCATTATAATATGTTTTGCTGTATTAAAACTATGTTGAGATTTATCAGCAGAATATAAAGTGTAAATATTTTTGTTGATCATTATAATATGTTTTGCTGTTTTAAAACTATGTTGAGATTTATCGGCAAAATATATTTCATGATTAAAAAATGCAAATTTTTTTATTGATCATTATAATATATTTTTGAGAAAAGTTCAATTTTGTCTCCTCAACTATTGAATTAGTTTATTTTTTTGCCCATAATTTTTTTTATGGTGCAATTTTAGTTCCTCAACTATTTAATATGTGAGTTTTTGGTCTTTTCATCCGTTAAGTGCTTAAATGTCCGTTAAATATGATACGTAAGCAATGACGTATCATATATTCTTAACACATACACAATAACGTGTTAACTTTTATTTAAGAAATAAATATGCATAAAAAATAATTTTTTTTTAATAAAAATAATGTTTTAAGAAAAGAGGGGAATTAATGAATTATTTATTTTTTTCAAACATTTGTCACGTTATTAATGCTACATCATTTCTTACATGTTAAATTTAATGGACACATAAACACTTAACGGATGGAAGGACCAAAAATGCACTTATTGAATAATTGAGAGACTAAAATTGGACCAATAGAAAGTTAAAGAATAAAAAATAAGTTAGTTCACTAGTTGAGTTGAGGAGACAAAAATAGAATTTTCTCTACATTTTCCTGTTTTAAAACTTTTGTTGAGCGCCTATGGGCATGTTACTCTGTTGAGAGTTATCAGCAAAATATATTTTATGATTTAAAAAATGTAAACATTTTTGTTGGTCATTATTTTGCTGACATAAAATGATTCATTCACCACTTGTTAGATAGAAAATTGTGGGAAAATATATAGAAAGTTTGGGATCTGAAGTTTAAATTCACATAGTTTTTATCTTTTCCTATTCTTAAAATAAGATTGTTAACTCATTATTTTATCTCAAATGAGGATTTTGTGTATATATAATACATGACTTGGATGAATTATATAACCACGTTGGAAGGGAACTAATGACAAAGACTTTTTTTTATTTATTAAAATTAATTCAAGGGAACTAACCAAAAGGATTTTTGAATTTATTTAAAAAAGAAAGACATTTTTAGCTCATTCGAAAAAAATAATGTAAGGGCCACTTTACAATTTTCTCTTAATACAGGAGTTCTTTTGCAGATTTTATTTTATTTTATTCAAGTTATATACTAACATGTGCATCAAATAAATTAGGGACCCATTCTATAAGTTATATGTAGATATGATCCTTTTCAAATAAATTTAAAATTATATCAGAATTGACACCTGATCATTTGTACATCATATTTATATCCCAGTACTTTATTATTTCATGATTTTGAATGTTACTGACCAAATTATCAGGAAAGACATGAAAAAAAAAAAAAAAAACAGGCAATGTTATTCATACCAATTGCATATCAAGGTCAGATCAATTTGAAAATTGGAGTTGAATTATAACAAATATAGTCTTGCAAATTTACCACTTTCAAAAGTCGTGAGTGGATTTAATTAAGAAGGAGCTTTCATAAATGCACGAATAAATTTGAAGAAAACAAAATATTTGCATGGATAGTAAGAAATTATGGATTTAATTTTCGGAAAATACAATATAATACATATTTAATAAAGTCTCTCAACTTGATGTATTTATGAGAAAATAAAATTCTTGAAACGAAACAAGCAGAATTTATTTATGAGATATGATATATAACGGCGGGATTTTCGTCATGATATCACAATAGTATATAGTGACGATAAAACATATATAAATTTAAAACAAACAATGTATAGAAAATAATATATAAGTACAAATAAAAACAGTATATACGTGAAAAATAAAAATAATATATAAAAAAAAATATATAGAAATACGGAAAAAAATAATTTATGGACGTGACGGATCGTGCTCAATCCCGTCGTGATTTCGGATTTCCCTTTATTCATAATGAACAACTAATTTTGTACTTTCTAGTTTTTGCATTTGCTTATTTCAAAACTGTAGTTAAAAAATAGATTATTATGATTTTTTTAATGATAAAAAGTTGATTTTGCAAGGCACCTTACTAGCCAGTTGCTTGTCACGTTGATTGCACGGGCCAAGGAGCCATGCAAGCAAGGCACTTGAGAAAGAACATGAATCATGAGAGTATGAATTAGGGAACTTTCTATACATAACCCCAATAATATTCCAAACACAGAAAATAACAAAATATTCATTTTTTTTCTCATTAAAATCTGATTCGGTGTTCCAAGTCGTCTTAGATAAGAAAAATTCAAATACTACCACAATTATATGCATGTTTAAATAATTTTAACATGTTATATATTATATTATATAATTATATAATTCTAATGAGGTTTATCTACAGTACTTTATCCATGTTTTGCCACGTCACCCAAAAATATTAACCATTTGATCTACGTTTGAAAGGCCCAGATTTTACTACATGTATAAATTTTTGAAGGCCATGTGTAAAATGAAGACATCTCTCCATAATTTCTATATTCTCTTTTTCTCTCTACCTCTTATGTTTGCATGACTTTTCATCCAATGCTCAACATGTTCACATCACTCACAACTCTGAGGAAGACGGAGCTCAAGAATTCTAAAATAAAATTATGTTTTGATCCAAACTCATGTCATGCAAATGCTTTATGATAATATAGTCTAAAATAAACACTAAAGCTAATGCAAACCAACTCTTTCTTAAAATGCCTAAGAGAAATGTTTTAAAAAGGCAATATTCAATGGTTTTAATAAAACAATATTCAATGATTTATTCAATGGGTATGGTTCATATATTTGTTATTCTTTATTATTTAACAAAACTCTCTTTGTTCATGAATTTGAGTCCGTTAAAAATAATAAAGCAGGGAGTATTTCTTCAAATAAAATGTGATTTAATTTATTCTAATTCAAAAGTAAAGTGAAATATCTTCCATGTCCCATTCTGTCCAAGTAATTCGGATTTGTGAAGCTCAGGAGTAGTTTATTATAAGTCAAACCATCAAATGTAGAGTATCACATTCATGGCACTATATTACTTATCTATCTAATAAATTAACATCAATTATTATACGTGAATAAATAATATTTCATCATCTTTCTTTTGTGTGTCTTACTTTAGTATACATGCCATACAAATAAAAATTGCATATTGCGTGTGATATGCCAATGAACCTTGTTTCTTCTCTTTTTCTATTTGCTAAATATATAAGTAACATCATAAAAAAGTCAATGGAAATATCGCGCAACACGCAAACATCCCTTGTTAATCATAAAAATGAATTTGAAATCATATTTTTTTCCCACCATAAGAAAGTATTTGAAACTACAAACTTGGTTGATTAGAGAAACAAGTTGACAAATCAAGTTTTTTTAGGGAAATGTATAAACACGGCGGCGCTGTAGCATGACTGTAGCACGGCGGCGACTGTAGATATACTGTTTTTTCATTTTATCTACTGTTTGTCTCATTTTATATATTATTTTGCCATTTTATATACTGTAGTTTATTCTTTGTATATATATATATATATATATATATATATATATATATATATATATATATATATATATTACTTTTTATATCTGGTTTTCCTATTTTATATACGGTTTTCCCATTTTATATATTGTTTTCACTTTTTATGTATATACTTTTATTAAAAAATAAATTATATTTATTGTTATTAGAAAATAAATTATATATACTGTTATTGGATCCGTCGTGAACAGTACAGTCGTGCTCTATCAGGTCCCTTTTTTTTAAGTTCCTCCAACAGATGTCAGATGAATATTGTTATAATTACAAAAAAAAAAAAAAAAAACACTTCAACTTCATTAATTAATTGATGCACACCATGTTTGAATCATCAACTTCTTGTATTTTAATCAAGATATTTGACCATTACACTCATGACTCATTTTATGAAAAATGAAAAATGAATTTATTTTGGATATTTTAAAAACTGAGCAGTAAATGAAACATTGAAGAAGGTTAAACTTGATATATTCAGTTTTTGGAAGCCCTATTAAACTACCTTTTTCTACAATTGGCATGCCAACTCGAAAGATGAATAAGAACATGGGAAAATGCATTTTGGGGATGTAAATGGCAAACTTATACAATCATGATGCATCATCATCCTGTGTATGATGCAACAGAGGAGAAGTCATGAGATGCATCATGCAATCATGACCTTACTGTCCTCTCCAGTACAAAATTCCTTTAAATCCCTTGGCTCGGCTCTGCCAGGGGAGAGGGATGTATATCATGTATTAAGTAGGACATTTTATAATAGTCCCCTTCACTTTTTTTTGAATATTTAAACAACTCCTCATATTAAATTCTTTATGTTAATTCCATATTGGAGTTATATTTGATTTTAAATTGACAGAAAATGACAATATTAAAGATAACACTTTGATATTTTATTTTATGATTATATTTTGGTATTGTATTATTTTTTTGTTATTGGTTCTATGTTAATCTTTTTGAAGCTGCAAAGAGAGTATGAAAATTGATATAATTTTTAGAATTTTAAAAGCTTTTGGTGTAAATTTTTAACATATAATTGAAAATTAATTCTTAAGGAATGTATGATTTTTCACTAGTATCAATGTATAATTATCAAAAAGTAAAAAAATATTTGCTGATAGGATTGTTCATCCTATTATATCTTTCAATCTTGATTATTTTTTTATAATGAAATGTGTTAATAAATTGAAAATAGACTGTTAAAAAAATATATGTAAATGTTCTAAATTACATTAGATAATTGAAATTATTTCAGAGATTTTCTTTTACTATATCTATATTTAATATCCGTCCGAATCCAACTCAACAGACGAGAAATCTATATATTTGTAAAGGAAGCAAAAATATTATTATTGCACACATGAAGTTTGGACAAAAAACTAGTTGAACATTCAGGGTATTCTTTCAATTTATAATGAAAATTGGGTTTTAGTGAAAAGTTATTTGTTTTTTCTATTAGGTTGAAAATAAAAGGCCAAAAGACATCCTTATACTATTTCAAATTGATATCTCTGGTCTTATCAAACAGTAGAATTTGTACGACAAAGAGTTTTGTCTGTAAAATTGAGACAAAAGTTCTTAGATTCTGCCCTTTATTATGCAAACATGTAGAACTTAGGCTTTATCTCCATACTTTGCGTAATAATTTTTAGTTGTTTTCAATTTAAATTCTTCGCTCATGAGTTACTGGATATTGTATGAAGTTTTGACTTTGATATTTATTGTGCAACTTGGATTCTAAATGTGCCAAAACTCAAGATTCCTCCTTTCTGTAACAAATTGAAGTTCTTGGGTACTTGGTACATGTTTGCTGACAGTGAGTGAAATTCAGGAATTATGAATAGAAAATAGTTGATTATTCAATTTTATTTTATAATTTTATAATAAATAAATTAAATTAATTAATTCTCAAGCATCCATTCAAAAAAAAAAAATTAATTATTAGATAGATTAATATTTTCGGAGAAAAGAAACAGAAAAAACTGACTTTATTTCGTCTATTTTATTTTACTTTTATATTTCTCACAGAAAATAGTTTTCAAAAACAAGATTTGCTTTTGTTAAATGATATAAACAACATAAATTTATCATTTTAGGTGCTGCAAATAACTTTTACCAATCATCATGGTGTTTTTTTTTTCTTATTAAATAAGTTTATGACTTGAGAGCAAAAAAAATAAAAATAAAAAATAATTGGTTTGTGGCAATCGGTACGGTATATGAGATGCTGAAAGCATTATTTCTGCAAACTGAATAAAAGTAACTATTTCTGCAAACAAAAAAAGAAAAAATGTTTTGGGATAATTTTTATTTTATTTATCAAAATAAAAAAAATTATATTTGAATTTTGATTCTTTTATTTCAGTATAATTCAATCTGCTGAGTCTTGCAAAAGGGCCTTTATATATAACATCACTTGCAACACGCTAAGAACCTTTACAATATAAAACACCCATTGAAATCACACTTATCCCGAATTCATTTTCTTAATGAGAAAAACAATAAACAAATTTGATTAGGTACACAAAGTAAGATGCTCATTTGACTTGAACAAAACTCTAATTTTGTCATTTTGGTATTGTTTTGTAGTGATTTTGTGCATATCCAAAGCTTGTCTGTCTCCCTTTGCGACCATCCTTGACTCATATGACCGTGCAAAGCGTATAGTCATTAAACTATTGAGTATACTCAATCTTTTGTCTCCTAACTTGATACACATATTAACAAATGTATGATATGATATGATTCCAATGGAACATTAAGGTGTGTTTTGGAATGTTCACCCATCATCCCCCACTATCCCATCCCAAATATTAAAATAAATAAATATATTATTTTACTCATAAATATAGGAAACTTCTTATAAATTCTTCAACTTGATGAATATTGTAGAAAATCATTCAACTTACTAAATTGAAAAGATTCTTTATATACTTAAATATATATATACAAATATTTAAAATAATCTAATTCTTAGTTTTTTAACCCTTTATCTTCCCATAATCTCATCGAAACTGATCAATATAGTTGGTTTATTGAAAGAAATAAGAATAATAAATAAATATGATTGATTGATCCTTCTGATACTTTATCCGAATGAGGTGAGAGATCTCAAAGAGCAGAAAGAAGCACACATGCGCAGCTGGCATTAGGATCGTATATTTATTTGTATGCATGTGTATTTAAAAGGGGCACATATATTACTCCGAATTCTTGATTGATTTCATCTCAAGAGAATATGACATATTAATACTTATTGAATAGATCATATAATTTTATTTTATTTATATAGACATATTTGTGCGCAAAATCGATGATTGAAATAATGGATACATTGAATTCATACATGTATATTTAATTTTATGTATTCTCCTTAGTATAACAATTAGTAAAATTATATGTTAAAATGAATTTATCAAAATATGACATTATTATATTAGAGTTTCATATTTAGATAATCTCTTGCATTGACACTTTATATAAAAAGCTGTATTTTTCTTAATTTTAAATTATATTTTAATGAATTGCTAAACTTCCAAAATAATAATTGAACACATACATTTTCTAGTAAAATAAAAGTATATTATAAGAGAGCAGATTATAACAATTCAAAAAAAAAGAGAAGCAGATTATAGGGTTAATAATAAATTGATTATATAAGCGTATAATCATGAAATTTCTAGACATTCAGAAGTTAAATATTGTTTCATTAATGTAAGGAATTAGATGATTCAATCAAACCAAGTCATTAATTTTGTTTTTTAGTGTGTAGCCGATAAGACTACAAAAGACTTGTATTAATTATATCAAACAATTGCTACATTATAGATTACAATTTATAATTTCAACAAATATCTAAATTCAGGCTGCTTAGATCCTAACACTTTCTTACATTAATAAGTTATGAATGTTATGTAACTCTTTATATTTGTAATACAACAGTTAAATTGCATATATTTCCTAACAAAATTAAACTAACTTATAAACCCATAAAAATGATTAATATCACAACATTAAAAACAAATCAAATTGATTGGAGACAACATCTTGGAGTTCCAAGCCATTTCACAATAATAAACAATGGTATATAAATCGAGCTCTGTCTCATTCCACAGTATCATGTTGGATGAGAATACGAAGAGAGGTATGGAAAGAATTACGCATTGCTCCCATGGTGCCCAACCTTCCATTAATGGCGTCTTTCTTTCTCTCTGAGTACAACTACAGCCACAAAGAGCCATGCAATGGTAATCTGTCATTTAATACCTCGCTCGTGGCAGGCATCGCTTGTGTTGTCCTACCATCAATGCATGGAGTTAGGATGGGAGTATATACCGTTGATATTATAAGTTATGATTATCATATGTATTTAAGATTCAAAGACTTAATTTTATTTGTAGTAATGGAAGTTCATTAGAGAAAGATTATGCTTGGACAGCTAAGGCGACATTTGGTATGGCCACCGTTTCCTGTTTTCCAATTTTTTTTCTTTTTTTTAGAAAAAACAAAACGTCTTTGAATAACTAAATCGGATTTCATCCTTTGGTCTTAACACTAAAAAATTGTATACTAATATTGAAAACTTAATATATTGTCGTTAAAACAGTTTAGCACTGAAATTATACATATTGATATTAAGAATAATATATTTGACATTGAAAATTCGATATTTTAATGTTGTAGGTAATATATTGATACTGAAAACTATATATTTACACTGAAAACTTTGTAAACAGTATATTAATATTGAAAATTTGATATATTGATATTGAAGGTAATATATTAATTGATTGTTGTAAACTTTGTATTTATACTGAAAATAATATACTGTTATTTGAAACCATTAGCCGACACCAAAAATAATAGTCACAATCCTAAACCCTACCTAGACTGTCTAAAATAATATACTGGTATTTGGACGTGTAAAATTTTCTAGGATAGTATTAGGATATTTTTAGGGATTAGGATTTGCAAAATTCAAATACTAGAAAATTACAAATTGTAGGAAGTTTGCAAAATATTGTGTTTGAATGCAAATTAATAAATTTGTAGGAATTTATTTATATGCATTTTTTTTTATTTACAAGTACCAACTAAAATAAAAATTCTTGTTGACAAGCTATGTTACGCGGATACTTCAAAAAATCAGCCGTATGCGTATCGGATACTTATCGGATACGGATACGGCTCTGATATGTTTCGGACACGCCACGTGTCGTATCCGAATATTTTAATATAAATTGATTTTCGGACACGGCTCCGATACGGCACCGATACGGCAGGACACGCCTGGACACGGCTGAGGACGCGGCCCAATGTTTTAAATCCCAATTTAATTTTTATTTTTTGCTATAATTCCATTTTCGCTTCTTTATTTATTTATTTTGTTAAAAATGGTCTTTTTTGAAGCCTATTTTTTTTTTAATTCATTTTTTTCTTTTTTTATTAATGAAACTAACTCATGATAAGCATAACCAAAGACGATATCATATCTCTTCTTATTTAAAAAATGATTTTTTTCTCATTTCTGACTCTCGTTCTTTTCTTGTCATTTTCTTTACTATATTTGGTTATTTTTTATATTTTTAAAATTTTTAGATATATAATTAATAATATAATAATATATATATTAGACGTATCGTGTCCAGAGATTTTTTGAAATTGCCGTATCGCCGTGTCTGTATCGTATCGGATACGATATGCGTATCCGTATCGGTGCAACATAGCTGACAAGTATTTAATCAAATACTAATTCATTAATTAATTATTAATTATTAATATTTAATTTAATTTAATTAATATTTAATTTAATCATTTAATTTGCACATCCTAAAAAATTCCTAGAAAAAAACTTACAAAAGAGCTAATTTTTCATTCTTCTCTCTTTTCTATACAAAATTTCCTAAAAATTTCCTAACTTAAAGTTTCCCTATAAAATTCTAAACCCCATCCAAACTTGCATATTTGAAACTCTAAAATTTTTTCCCTATCCTAGATTAAACTAACAAATTCCTAAGCATCCAAACAAGTCCTAAGAGGTTATATATGCTTATACTGAAAATAGCATACTGAAGTTGAAAATCCTATATTTAATGTGAAAGTACACTAAACATTTTTTACTAGAACTCAAAACACTATATGGATTACTAAATATATTATGTTTAGTGTCAATGTAGTCTATAAACATATGTTGGTATGTACTAGAAAACCATATTGAAACGGACAATATTTTTTAAGGATTATAAATACTATGTTATTCTCGGTTTGATGATGTTTAAAATTATTCCGTAATTACTAATTTTGTTTGAGTTTCATGTTTAAAATCAGGAGTTCTTTCAAGTTCGAGTTGATATGCGAAAGTTTTATCAAGTTCGAGTCGATATGCAAAAGTTTTATCAATTTCAAGTCGACGTACAAAAGTTTTATCTTGGTTGAATTTGAATTTATCGAAGAGTTGCTTCGCTTTTTATAGCTTTCAAGTTTCGTGTTCTTGACGTTCAAGTTTTGGAATTCTTCGTTTTCTTCTAGTATATAGTAAAGTTCTGAGTTATATTAGTTTATACTAAACATAGTCTATTCTTGCAAAAACAGTCTGATTCGGTTGTCAACGGAATAAGCTGGAATTATTCCATTGACAACGTAATAGACAGTGAGATTCCGTTGTCAACAGAATACATTGATTTTTAGCCGTTTGAGTATTTATTTGGCTGATTTTGTTTTCTCTTTGATATTCCGTTGGCAACGGAATAACTGTATTGTCAACGGAATAACCTGTTTTTTCCATATTTGTGAGTTGCTCCTTCCATCTTTAAAAGTTAGCTCCAATCCGAATTTTATAACCAGTTGAAATTGAAAGAGATATATTGTAAGTTCTTGTTGCATCGCTTCATCAAAAGTTGATTGTAAAGGGAACGGTAGATCGTGATCGTGTAAATGAAACACTATTTGGATTAGTGATCATTGGAGCCAAAAGACAAGCCCCGAAGATTAGGTACTCGCGAACGCGGTAAGGGCCGCTACTAAGAGCGGGCGGTTATAGCAAAAGCAACCACCTAGCCAAAATTCGTCAACACATATGGTGTTCGGTATTCTCATTACTTTATTCATTATTTATTCATTATTTCTTCAATTATTTAATTATTACGATCGTCTGCCTAAAAGTCTAGTAACCTAAAAGTCGGTAGAACCTAAAAAAAATCCACACTTTCGCATGAAATTAGACCTTTTAAACATCCTATAGGCCGCAATCGAACAACAATATATATAAAAGAAAATCATATGTAAAATCATTATAATTGTAATGTATAGAAAACTGACATAGGTACAAAAATATAATATACAAGCAACAAGCACAATAGGAGATATTTATGTTAAAAAGCATTATATATATAAGACTAAATTTCCATAACCAATATACTATATGATGATAAATCATGTTTTTGAACAATTTACAAAATTCTAAAATTTAATAAAATATGAACTAAAATTAATTATGTTATATCTTCATCATAATATATTTCATCAACATGTGAACAAAAAATAAGAGTTGAACAATATACTATATAATGATAAATATTTAAAATTAGAAATATATAAAATTTAGTCTTTATAAAATTCCGTCTAGACAACTATAAAACTTAAATTATCCAAAACTCGTTAACTCAAGCGATAAAACACCTTGGAACACTGGAAAAAAAATATCACGTTAAAGTCATGACAAATGTAATTTTGTATAGCATATTTTTGTGAAGTCTATCAATTCGCAAATTATAAGACAGGAGAATTTTTTTTTTGAAAATCCTAGCAAGGGAGGGCAAACTCTAGCGGCAGCGCCTCCCTCCCCCCATCCCCCACGCAACTCCTACGCACCCCTTCTCTCTCCTTCTCTCTAATGCTCTCTTTCTTAATCCTCCATGCACAAATCTGATCCTGTAAAAAGGGATTCGATTAAGCCAATGGAGGAGAGGCTTCCCACTCCCCTCGCAGCCCCGCAGTAACCGACTTCTGACGTCCGAACTGATGTGAGGTTCCGTTCTTCTTTGTTGGCTGTCTTTCTTATCTTGATATTTTCTTCTCTTACACATGGATATGGGTGGTGGCGTGAATTTTTTTTCGCTTTGCTCCCGGCCTGCTGCCACCCCCTTTTGCATGAGCTCTCTCTTTGCATGACCCGCAACGAGATATTTGCACAGAGTCCTCTCTTTTTGCACGACAAGTGAAGAGATCCATCTATTTACATGATTGGTGATGAGGTCTCTCTTTACTTGACCGGCGACTGGAAAAGGGGTCAATTTCAGTTCAGGTTTGGACTAATTTTGTAGATACACAAATGGTATGGGGTACGCGACCGGTACGGGTTGTGTGGTACGACTGATTTTGATGTTTTGTTGACTGATTTTTGGGGCTTAATTGCCTGGAAATTCGGACAACGAGAAGAGATGCTTTAGTACTGATTCTGATCAGATTGAGGAATGTTTTTGAAAAATGCTTGGTACCCTTTTGGTGACCGGTACGTTACATATAAGGGGGTTGTTTGAAGGACAATACGAAGGTGATTTTTTTGGCTTTTTTAATTGGTGACTCTTTTGAGGCGAATTTGGGTAGCAGAAAAGGGAGCTGTTAGAGGTGAAGTTATCGCTGTTATCGGTCACTCGTTGCGGATTTATAGGGCAATCTCGGAAGCAATCATCAAATTCCCATTAGTTCTCATAATTAGAAGTTGTAAAACCGAGCTTGATTTTTGCTCATAATTTTGTCTTAGATCATGAATTTGCAATTATTGGATTTTTTAGCAATTAGTTTAAGCACGCATTTTTAGCACGCATTTTTTAGCACGAAATCGAGTACGATTGTTTATCACGAGTTTTTGAGCAATTAGTTAAAACTCAGGTCTGTGTGGCACAATCAAGGCAACCATACCTCTCCCAGTTCGTACTTCGCCTCATATCATAACAATATCGTCAAGGAAGATCTCTATCCGATGAAGAAACAACTTCAGTAAGCAAGATCAGTCATGACATACGGTGATTTGGAAAGACAATGTCATTAGACCTAACATAGTATTTTTTTTTATTTGGTTGATTAAGAGAATTTGAATCTTTTAAAAGAGATTATTTGTAATCTCTAATTTATAACAATATTTTATTTTTTTAAGGAAAGTCTCAGTAACCATTTCGGCTATAATTCAAAAATACATAAATTGGCATTTCTATTTTTAAAATATAACTAATGTGTTCACAATTTGAATCTATTCCATACAGAACATTATAACAAAATAGTGTTTAAAATTTTAAACATTAGAAAAATAATATATAAAAATATAAAAATAGAAACAATTATTTTGTGTACCTAAAATAATTTTATTATTATATCCAAAATGGTCGAAGTTCATGTAGGATAAGCAGAAAACAAAACTCATTCTTCCAGAAACAGAGCATGCACGCTGCAAACTGCGCAGGCACACATGTTCAGAAACACATGCTCGCACGTGGCACACACTGCACGCATACCCTTGTTCACACGTGGCACTTGTGCTTGTGGTAAACCGGTACATGCATTTCGTACCGGTCTTAATGTGCATTGAGTTGAGGCTTACAGTTCAGTTGGCTCTTGAATCCACAACCACAAACTAGAAATATCAGAATTTGAAATGAGTATTTTTTATTTATTTATCAAATCCCGTAGGCATTTGTTTTTATTTCAACAGTTGGATAGTTTTAATGATTCATGTTGGAAAAAAGAAAGAAAGAAATAGTAGTGATATATAAATTTCTAATAACTAGCAAGTACTTGAAATTCAGCAGATTTTATGAGATGTTATTAGTTGGTTGGATGTATTGAACTACTAAAAAGTGGAGTTTTATATGCGTTTGGAAACAATTATACAAATACATTGGTCTTATAACAATAATAAGAAGGCACATGCACGCCCTTCATTGTATACTGTGCTAGCCAACATTGTTCTATAGATTTTGATGATATTGTGCTAAACAGTACTATATTTGTATAATTTCAAAGTCCAAATGTTATGAGTGAGAAATTTAGTTGTTATGGTTATGCTACTCAATTACTCTATTTTGGATGAAATTTTTTCACATTGTCTCGAAATATTTCATCTATCTAACAAGCTCTATTTTAGTATTTTTATTTTAACGTTAATATACTAATATTCCAAAATCTTACCAAATGTTTCATTTTAGCTTTAATATTTCAAAACTTGCATTCTGTTCAAATTTCAGAATGGTAAGTTTGAAATCATCATATTCATAAACTATAACTGATTGCAATCTGGAATAACAATCTATATTGAATATTGACTCTGTATATAAACCCTTTCAGAGCAGATGATGATTACTTTTTCACTTGATGAAAAATTCTAGCATAACAATTTATTTGAAGTATTTGTGGTCATGATACATAAATAACTAAACTAACTCTAGCCAAGATAAAAAATTGAAAATATTTTAAAGAAGAAATTATTATTTTAGTAGGTAAAGGAAATGAGAGACAACTGTACGGAGATAACTCAGAGAGTGAGAGGCTATGCTAAGTAGAGTTTTAAAGGCTCAAATTAATTAACACATTAATGAACGCCAGCCTGTGTGATGTCCTAATGCCATGAACATTAATAATTATAATATTTATATATTTATATATTTATATATTTTTGACTTGCAAAAAATTTGCATGAACTCCTCCTGGAAAGAGCTTTTAATGCCACTAAATGATTTTAAGAGACGCATAATTTTAATAAATGAAATGTCATAAGAATGATTTTTAAAAATATTCTATTTTCTCAAGAGAAGAAAAGGAGCATTTTAAATAAAAAAATCATAGAAACCCAAAATTAAACCTAGAAATGAAAATAAGAAAAATAGAAGTTATAACAAAGAAGCAAATAATTCCTTATGGGCCCGTTCGGCAAAGCATGAAATAAAAAGAATAGTGGAATAGAGAATAATGACTATTTTATATTATTCCAATACCGTTCGGCTAGATACATAGATTAAAAATTTGGATTAAATAATATAATAATGAATTATGATCACATAAAATAGGAAATGAGAAAATTTACCTGTCACGTAGGATGATATTTGAAATAAAGAAGAGCATATTTTTCTAAATTATAATCTATTCTATGGATTAGAGAAATTCCATCCCTACTATGGAATATAGCAATTTCGCTTTTCCAACCTTTAATCCGAGGTATTCCATCCATATTTGGCTGGAATAGATTCTCTAATATTCTATTTCATTCTATTCCACGTGAGCCGAACATGCACTATGTTAATTTCGGAATTGGTTCTATATCTACATTCTGAATTCAAATTGATTTTGAAATTTTAAAATAGGTCTGAATTTGTGTTTTGGGTAGAAATGGGCTGGATAATTTATTCTAACCGAATTTAGCTAGGCTGGATTAGTTTATATGGGCCCAGTGAAAAATCTGAACAGTCTTGTCATTCTTTAAATTTGGTAATTAAATATTCAATTATTGGAGTTACTTGAGGAAATTAAAAATATTAGAAAAATAGAAGATCCACAACTCATTATGCATGAACAGTTGAATTCTCCAATTCAGATCACTCTTCTGATAAAAATTAATTATCTCAATACAATAAGTGCGATGTTTTTCTTTTCTCTTAAATGCTAATATAATTAAATTTCAATTATTTTTTCCTCTTTTTATAAACAATTGAAAAGGAAGACAAGTAGAATTATATACGGAAGATGTAGTTGTGGACACAATTAAATACTCACGTATTAAGTTATTTTGCATTTTATTTTATTTTTATTTTTGTTGTGTTTGTGAGTTAACAAAAAGTAAATTAATCTGTTTATGAAATCTTTTGACTAGATATAAACATCAAATCATGATAAAAGAACCAAAAAGAAAAAGAAATTCACATCGAATTGGTACCATATTATCCACACACATTTCTACGAGTACATCCACTCTATACATTTGATCAGCTTCAAAAATTTGATTCACTTTTAACTTCAATTGACGAACAAATGTTTTGAAACTCAATCCTCTTTCCTAAATTGTTTATATCAAGATAGAATCAGAGTGTTAAATTTGAGAAAAAAAAATCATACAATGCACTGCCAAAATGCAGTACTAGTATACACTGAAACAAAACTACCTGATAAGCCCTAATCAAATGACAAAATCAATGAAACTATCAACTTGCTCCACCTCAGATTTTATATAGAACATAAGTTTATGCATAACCACTTTTTAATCTGTATTGCATTCATTAACAGTTATATATATATGGGAGCCGATACTGCGCGATAGATACTGTAGCGACCCTATAGTGACGGTATATAAAAACAGAAAAAATATATAAATTGAAAACAAATAATATATAAAAAATCCATTCGGTAAAACAATATATATTTAAAAAAAATGAAAACAGTATATAGCGTATATAGAAACGCGAGAAAACAGTACATAATTTCTACCCGTCGCTACAATATCGCTACAGTCCCCTGTCGTGATTTTTCATTTCCCTATATAAATAATTAAACAACTCAAGTATCAGTTATCGATCCAAAGCCATGTTTAAAATACTTTAATTAGCTTCTACCAATATCTCAATACGTAGCAGATCTCTCTGCCAAATGGATGTTACATGTTATACCCCAATTCTGCATTGATGTTTCTATAAAGAAACCAGACAGTCATATAAGGACTGAACCAGATAACCGCGTCGCTAACAGAGAAACAGAATAATAGTGACTGCGCAGTAATACGGCAGCACTAAACCAGCAGCGATCTTGTGATTATCAGCAGCGGAAATAATAGTGCAGCAATATGCTCACACTAGCCCAAGAAAGAACACTAATAGAAGAAGAAATGATTGAACAATGAAACTTGAAAAATAAGATAAACTTCTTATTACAAGAGAAAAAAAGATATACAAAATATTATTGTTGTTGGAATGAATAAAATTTTACCCCTACCCCTCTTTTTATAGGATAGTCATATCTAATATAAGGAAATAACCCAAAGAATTACTTCCTCAATTAACACCTAATACATGAAAATACTAAACCTACTTGTCAAGAAATCTAATTAATGGTAATGCC
Organism: Juncus inflexus; assembly: GCA_024447665.1. Lineage (NCBI taxonomy): Eukaryota > Viridiplantae > Streptophyta > Magnoliopsida > Poales > Juncaceae > Juncus > Juncus inflexus. Next base: position 9,359,558 of record JAJHPC010000012.1, on the reverse strand, counting down.
AAACCTCCATGTCAAGAAACCTTATTCATGGTAATACCAAACCTCCTTGTCAAGAAACCTTATTCATGGTAATACCAAACCTCCTTGTCAAGAAATCTTATTTTCAAGAAACATATTTCCAAATTTGTTGACTGCCTTCATGACATACAAATGCATCATTATATTTTAACACTCCCCCTTAAAGTGCATTTGGCCAAGAGTCCCAACTTGGCTCGTAATAACTCGAATGATCTCTTGGAGAGAGACTTGGTGAAGATAACAGTCACGTTGTCAATGCTTCTCAAATAACGGTAGGAGCCTTAACCGCGTTGTAAACATTCTCGACCAATCTTCGCAACCAAACACACTCTTGTGCCGCAAGTGATGACGCCGTGTACTCCGTCTCGGTATTAGAAAGAGAGACCGAATCTTGCTTCTTACTACACCAAGAAACACTTTAAGAACCACAAGAGAAATAACCGGATGTCGATCTCCGATCATCCAAATCACCGCCCACGTCAGCATCGGTATATTCATGCAAAATGAACTCGAAACCCTTCTTATAAAATAACCTGAGATCAAGAGTCGAACTCACATACTTGAGAATTCTCTTCGTTGCATCCAGATACGACTTTGTCAGAGCTTGCATAAACTGACTCACCAGGCCGATCGCGAAGGCAATATCCGGTCTAGTAATCGTGAGATAAATCAGGCTTCCAACAAGAGCACGAAACTTTCGAGGATCCGGAAGTACCTTTCCATTATCACGTCTCAATTTGAAATTTGCATCCAGCAGTGTCAAACAATGCTTACCTTCTTTTACGTCAAATTTCTCAATGAGCTTCCCAGGATAACCCGTTTGAGAGACAAAGTACCCGTCTTTCAAACCTTCCACTTCCAATCCCAGGAAGTGACTAAGCTCTCCAAGATCCTTCATCTCGAATCGAATCGAGAGATCACTACGAAGTCTTACAACTTCACCTTCATCATTGCCGGTGATGATCATGTCGTCCACATATAAAAGGATGATCACGTGTAGACTCGTATGTTGGGAAATCCACAGCCATGTACGTTACATGTGCAGCAAAACCTATGAATTTAACCTGTCCTAGGATCTACGTTAAGGGAATAAAAGTATGAGATTAACTATTAAAATTTATACCTCGGATCTTCCTGATCCGCGAGACGAAGAATGGATGTAGGTCTGAACTTTTCTGACTTGCAACCTTCTCCTTCCTGAATCTCGACTCGCGACCTCCTTGCTTCTCCTAGGGATGAAGATCGATCGCTCGCAAGTCTTCAGACGTACGGAATAACCGGACTTGGCTAGACAAGTCCGGAAATACTTTTCGAAAACCTCTCAAAACTTTCTCTCTCTTTTCTATGTAATAGACGGCCTCGAAAGCTTCTAAATTGTGTGTCGAATAGAAGGGGGCTACCCCTTTATTTATACTAGAGAGAGGGGTGAAAGAATGACAACTTTCGTTAAGGAAACAAATCCTGCCTGTCGCGTGAACAATAATTCCTGCTTCGCACGGACCTTCGTTTCCATATAAATGATGCTTGTCCGCCAAGCAAATCAGCACATACCATATGTGTCCTGTTTGAACACGTGAACAGTAATTCCTGTGCATGTATAGTAATTCCTGCTCGTGAACAGTAATTCCAGCACAATCAAATATCCAATATTTGATATATTCTTTCACCCATTTTCGCCCAATCTGAACAGTAATTCCAGCACAATCAAATATCCAATAATGTCTTCAATAAAGCTTGTTTCTTATATATATCTGTGTGTATGGGTTGTGAATGTAAATCTTATATCAACCAAGAATGACACTTCGGGTTGACGTCATTAGAATACGTGATTCTGATAGTAGAACTGTGAACCAATGAATAACATTCTAAACTGTCCCTAGTGATATGTAGGATGTTTATAGAGATAGACATACTTCAGGTAATAAGCTACATATCCACACTAGTATATTCGCAGGCTGGATGATCATGTTCTGCTGATCATGGACATAGAGATGTCAAGCTTGGAATATAGGTACGTGTTAGAGAATACGTACTGGACCGACCACACTATGAGAATATGCATGGTATATGTCATTAGTGATTCACATATGAATAGTGTGCTTGTTCCTACGACCTGAGGTCACCATCGTTTCTTGTATGTGGAACTGCATACTTTAATATGATCCTACGTCATCCGTAATGGGATGATTATTAAGGTCATCATTAGTTATGCACTGAATCATGACGAGAAATGTTAGTGATCAAGATGAGATTTGTTCCTCTCGTCAAGAGGGAGATATCTCTGGGCCCCCTGATGAACTAGGACTGAAAGAAATGCATGACCTACTCAAAATGGATTAACATGTGTTGTTAATATCATTTTGTATTTACTCAGTCTAATTCTCGATCAGGAAAGAGACTTTGATCAAACTCAAGGATGACATACTTCCATGCTTTGTGATCAAGATATATATCGTAGAACAAAAGGTATAAGCAAATGTCTATTCAGATTGGTTTATGATCGCTGATCATTTCATTTTACATGGGTAGTCATGACATCAGTCTAGAGGTTACTCATGAGTTACGATATTTAGAAGATCGTTGCTAGCGTTAAATGGAACCTACACGGTCACACAATGAACTCCATTCGTACGGGATGAATATGCCTCAAAACAATTATACATATGATGTATAAATTGGTGAACGAAATAATCAATTATTGGATAATTGATTGAACAAAACAGTGCCATTCCGTTGGCAACGGAATAGTTCCGTTCCCAACAGAATATATATGGAAACTGTAATAACCTTAGCTGCTATTCCGTTATGGAAATACCTATTCCGTTGGCAACGGAATAGGCGCAAATTAGGGTTTTTAGTTATGGTAACTGAGCAATCGTTCACCTCTCTCTCTAGTATAAATAGAAGGGCAGAGTCTCTCTATTCCATACATAATTCAGAAGCCTTAGAGGCCGTCTATTACACAGAAAAGAGAGAGAAAGTTTTGAGAGATTTTCGGAAAGTATTTCCGGACTTGTCTAGCTAAGTCCGGTTATTCCGTACGTCTGAAGTTCGCGTGGATACGAGTAGAGGTTCTCTATCTTGAGAACTTGTGAGCGATCGATCTTCATCCCTAGGAGAAGCAAGGAAGTCGCGAGTCGAGATTTAGGAAGGAGAAGGTTGCAAGTAAGAAAAGTTCAGACGTACATCCGTTCTTCGTCTCGCGGATCAGGAAGACCCGAGGTATAAATTTTAATAGTTAATCTCGTACTTTTATTCCCTTAACATAGATCCTAGGGCGGGTTAAATCAATAGGTTCCATTACGCATGTAACGTACATGGCTATGGATTTCCCAACAATGACATCAAAGTGTTTGTTAAGGAAATAATCGTCGATTATATATTTAAAATTTAGTAAATTCTAGTATAATAAATTTTAGGGTTTTGAAAATATTATTTCAAAACATCACGGATATAGTTTCTAGGAATATAATATTGGATATTATGATTTTTTGGAGTTTCGAAAAATAGTTTTTCGAAATCCGTTTTGGAGACAGAACTAAAACAAAAGAAAATATGAATTTTCAGCACATCTCTCCGTTGAGAATGGAGTACTTCCGTTGAGAACGGAATAGTTTCGTTTAGACCGGAATAGTTTCATTCCTAACGGAATAATGCTGATTTTGCGAGAAACCCTACTTTTTGGTATACATGGAATTTAAATATACAAATATGGTATGAGCTTTAGATCTGTGATTGTTATGTGATGTAATCTTGTGTGTGAATGCTTGTAATTTTATTTAATATCTATGGCAACCAGTGAATTGTCCAAAGTTGTAATTGTGACAACCTGTGAGTTGTCCAAATTTGTAAATTACCTTTTCTAGCAATAGGATAATTTTTAGGATAGATATTATTTCAAGACTTCAAGGCAAGAGATCTTGGCACAATCTTCGGAAGATGGCATTGGATCGCCGCACACACAACGAAGGGTTCGTTGAAGATTACTTCTGCAATCTAGAGATAGATCTAGAATTAGGAAACTCATGATCGCTCGTGAGGATTAGGCTCATACCATATTTAACTTAGTTTCTGTGAGGTTTATACTTATAAATCTAAAATAAAATCCTTCAGAATGTTAAGTAAGGAAGTGCCCCCATGTCACCGAAGCCCTCGGTACTTAGACAGTCTTCCATGTGGGTCATGCCAAAGCTGAGCATATGTAGGATTGTCTTTGTAAAGGAGGGTATGCGGGAAATGGCGTCCAGCATGGGTCATGCCAAAGCTGAGTGTGCTGGACTCTATTCCGCTGATAATCATACATGGTTAAACTAAACTGAGCAAGCAAGTCGGACTTGGGCTCAGGGCACAAGATGGAATAAATACACCGGGCATATGATGCTCATTTCATGAAAGGAAAGAGTTGTATATGATTCAATTGGAAGTGTTCCTACCTAAATAGTTGTGTATTGAGCGTTACGTCAAAGCGCACTTAATACTCAATGAAATACGGATCTTGACTTACTATGAAACTTCATTTTATTGAAGATTCCGAATCAATACTATTGAAGGTGATTGATTTGAAGGAAAATAGTGGGAGTACAATATAAGAAACACCAAAACAAATCAACCTTAATGAATAAATAATAATGACACTTTACATTTTAACTTGTAGAATAATGACAAATAATAATTCAACCGGGTTGAATTTGCGATCTATCCTTGAGAAGGATAAGCCCAATGGGTCTAACTTCCTTGACTGGTTTAGAAACCTGAGAATTGTTCTCAAGGCTGACAATAAACTGTATGTCATAGAAGAGGCTTACCCAGAGGAACCAGAACAAGCAGCCACAAGGGCTTCCCGAGACGCGTATGCTAAATACATCAAGGATGACACGGGGATAGCTTGTCTCATGCTAGTGACCATGATCTCCGAGCTTCAGAAGCAACTGGAGGACATGGGTGTTTATGATATGATCGTAACTCTCAAGGAAATGTTCGAAGAGCAGGCTAGAGTTGAGCGCTACAAAGCGGCCGTCTCTCTGACTGACACGAAGGTGGCTGAAGGTTCATCTGTGAGTGCTCATGTACTCAAGATGAAGAGCTATCTTGATCAATTGGAGAGGCTTGGTTCAGCTATGCCCAGAGAATTGGTTGTTGACATAATTCTCGGGTCGTTGCCTCCTAGTTTTAAGCAATTCATCATGAACTATAATATGCATCAGATGGAGAAATCCATCACCGAGTTGCATGGGATGCTTAAGAACGCATAGGAGGACATGAAGACAAATGTTGTCAAAGATGTCCTAATGGTTCACAAGAAGAAGGGTAAGAAGACCGGGAACAAGAGCAAGGGTAAAGGCTAGGTGTTGCCTAAACCTAAGATCAAGAAAGACAAGGAGGGGATTTGCTTCCATTGCAACAAGGTTGGTCATTGGAAGAGAAACTACAAACTCTATCAGGACAAAATCAAGAAGGGTAGTGTGACTAACGCTTCAGGTATTTTTGTTATTGAAATAAATTCACTTACTCCTAAATCTTGGGTATTGGATACCGGATATGGTACTCACATTTGAAATGATGTGCAGGGACTACAAAGGAGTAGAAGATTAGCTAAGGGCGAAGTCGACCTGCGTGTGGGAAATAGAGCAAGAGTCGCTGCATTAGCCGTAGGAACTTATTTATTGATTTCACCCATTGGACTTATATTAGTACTTAATAATTGTTATTTTTGTACCTGCTATGAGCAGAAATATTATTTCTATTTCTAGTCTAGCTTTGATGGTTATAAATTTGTTATTGAGAATAATAATTGTTCTATCTTAAAAGTTAATCTTTCTTATGGAAATGTTCTATTAGAAAGAGGTTTTTACGTGCTAGATCTTAAGAAAGAGAATTATAAGTCCATATATAACATTAACACTAAACGATTCAAACCGAATGCCTCAAATACGACATACCTCTTGGCACTATCGCTTAGGCCATATAAATGAAAAACGCATTTCTAAACTCCACTCTCATGGACTTTTAGACTCATTTGATTTGGAATCATTTGAGACGTGCGAGTCTTGTTTGCTTGGCAAGATGACTAAGAAACCCCTCACAATTGTTGGTGAAAGGGTCAATGACTTATTAGAACTCATACATACTGATGTATGTAGACCAATGAGTATGCCGGCTGGAGGTGGGTATCGGTACTTCATAACTTTCACGGACGACTTCAGTAGATATGGATATGTCTAGCTAATGAAGCACAAGTCTGAATCCTTTGAAGTGTTCAAAGAATTTAAGAATGAAGTACAAAATCAACTTGGCAAGAATATTAAAGCACTTCGATCTGATCGAGGAGGCGAATATCTAAGTCAAGAATTTGAGGATCATCTCAGAGAATGTGGAAAAGTTTCACAACTGACTCCTCCAGAACTCCTTAGTGGAATGGAGTGTCCGAAAGAAGGAATCGAACGTTATTGGATATGGTTCGATCGATGATGAGTCAAACGAGTCTTTCAATGTCTTTATGGGGTTACGCTCTTGAGACTGCCGCATTCATACTAAATAGGATTCAGTCCAAAGCGGGTCAAAAGACGCCATATGAGATGTGAACGGGGAAAAGCCCCAAGTTGTCTTTTCTTAAAATTTGGGGATGTGAGACTTATGTCAAACGTCGGTTTCCCGATAAATTCGGACCCGAATCTAGCAAGTGCCTATTCGTGGGATATACTAAGAAAACTAAGGGATATTACTTTTACCACCCATCGGAGAACAAAGCATTTGTTGCTTGGAATGGAGCCTTCTTGGAAAGAGAGTTTGTCTCTATGAGAAACAGTGGGAGCAAAGTACAACTCGAAGAAATTCGAGACCCACCTATAATTGCAGAACTTATGATGGAGGAACAAACAACCTCACAAGGAGTTGGTGAGCTTGAAACACAACAGACTCAACATAGATCTAGTAGGATTTGTCATGAGCTCGAGAGATAAGGATTTCTCGTGTCTGATGATGATAATGTGACATTCATAGATGATGAACCCACGTCCTACCAAGATGCTATAAAGAGTCTCGACTCTCAGAAATGGTTAGAGGCCATGAGAGCCGAGATGCAATCCATGCAAGACAATCAAGTTTGGGACTTGATTGATCCATCCGAAGGCTTGAAAACCATTAGATGTAAGTGGGTCTTTAAGAAAAAGACTGACGTGGATGGAAATGTACAAATCTACAAAGAAAGGCTTGTGGCGAAAGGTTTCAAACAAGTTCATGGTATTGACTATGATGAAACTTTCTCACATGTAGCTATGCTTAAATCCATCAGAATTCTATTAGCCATAATAGCATATTATGACTATGAAATATGGCAAATGGATGTCAAAACAGCTTTCCTAAATGAAAATCTGACCGAGGGCGTGCATATGATGCAACCCGAGGGTTTTGTCGATCCTAAGAATTCTAGTAAGGTTTGCAAGCTTCAGAAATCCATCTATGGATTGAAGCAAGCGTCTCGAAGTTGGAACCTTCGTTTTGATGAAGTCATCAAAAGTTTTGGTTTTATCAAAAGTGAAGGTGAGCCTTGTGTTTACATGAAGTTCTGTGGGAGCATGGTAGTATTCCTGGTGCTTTACGTAGATGACATATTACTCATGGGAAATGACATCCCAATATTATTGAACGTCAAGAAATGGTTGGGAGATAATTTCTCGATGAAAGACCTAGGAGAAGCCTCCTACGTGTTAGGAATCAAGATCTTGAAATAGATCTAGAATGCTTATAGGTCTGAGTCAAAGTACATACATAGACATGGTCATGAAACGGTTCGGAATGCAAGAATCCAAGAAAGGATTTTTGCCCTTGTCACATGGTGTTTCTCTCAGTAAGACACAGTGTACAAGTGAGCAGGAACGAAGACGCATGAATAAGATCCCATATGCTTCGGCTATAGAATCTATCATGTATGCCAAAATATGTACTAGACCAGATGTGTCATACTCATTGAGCGCAATAAGCAGGTTTCAGTCTAATCTAGGTGAAAGTCACTAGATAGCTGTTAAAAGAACTCTTAAGTACTTACAAAGAACTAAGGACCTGTTCCTAGTCTATGGAGGTATGGAAGACGAGCTCGTTGTAAAGGGTTACACCGACGCAAACTTCCAGACAGACTCAGACGACTTTAGATCGCAATCAGGTTATTTATTTTGCCTAAATGGAGGCGCAGTGACATGGAAGAGTTTCAAGCAATGTATTGTAGCAGATTCTTCAACAGAAGCAGAGTACATAGCCACTGTAGAAGCGGCTAAAGAAGCTGTTTGGATAAAGAACTTTTTGGAGGAGCTAAGAGTAGTTCCGAGCATCTCGGAACCAGTTGATCTATATTGTGATAACAATGGAGCGATCGCACAAGCAAAGGAACTGAGATCTCACCAAAAGTCCAAGCACATACTGCGACGCTTCCATCTAATCAGAGAGATCATACAAAGGGGTGATGTTAAAATGTGTAGAGTGCCATCGGACGACAATGTCGCTAATTATTAACTAAACCACTCCCGCAAGCGAAGTATGAGAGTCATGTGAGGTCTATGGGCATAAGATGCTTAGAGTTGGCCTAGTGCAAGTGGGAGATTGTAGGATTAGTGCCCTAGGCCAAATATATTTGTCCTAGGAAATGGATTATATATTAGGACATTATTATTTATTCAATAAAGCTTGTTTCTTATATATAACTGTGTGTACGGGTTGTGAATGTAAATCTTATATCAACCAAGAATGACACTTCGGGCTCAGGGTTTAGGGTTTAGGGTTTACGTGATTCTGATAGTAGAACTGTGAACCAACGAATGACATTCTAAATTGTTCCTAGTGATATGTAGGATGTTTATAGAGATAGACATACTTTAGGTAATAAGCTACATATCCACACTAGTATATTCACAGTCCGGATGATTATGTTATGACAATCATGGACATAGAGATGTCAAGTCTGGAATATAGGTTCATGTTATAGAACACATGCTGAACTGACCACACTATGGGAATATACATGGTATATATCATTAGTGATTCTCATATAAATAGTGTGCTTGTTCCTACGACCTGAGGTTATCATGGATTCCTAATACTTTAATATGATCCTACGTCATCCGTAACGAAATGATTATTAAGGTCATTATTAGATATATGCTATGTTGCACGGATACGGACACGGGTGTCGTGTCCGACACGACACGGACACGGCGACACGGCAATCTCAAAAAAACCTCCGGACACGACACGTTTTATATATATATAATATAATATATTTATTTTATGTTTAAAAAATATAAATAATATAAAAAACATAAACTAAATTGATAATAACTTGATTAGTAACGGTTTTTTAAAATCTGTAACGATTTTGGACTACTTTGTAAGTTGTAACGGTTAATTAATAAAAACCGTTACTAAATACACTATTAGTAACGGTTTTCATCAAAGAACCGTTACGAGATATTGCATATTATAAACCGTTACGATTGTATGCACATTAGTAACGGTTTTCATCAAAGAACCGTTACGAGAATTGCCAATATACCGTAACGGTTTATTATAAACCGTTACGATTGTATATTAGTAACGGTTTTCATTAAAGAACCGTTACTGAAATTCCCATTATACGTAACGGTTCTTTCATAAAAACCGTTACGCATCCATATGTAATTTTTTTTTTAGTAACGGTTTTGTAAAATCTCGTACCTATTTAAGCACTTTGTAACGGTTCTTTCATAAAAACCGTTACTAATTACACCATTAGTAACGGTTGTTAAGAAAGAACCGTTACCGATTTGTTTAATAGTCCAAATTCTCGTAACGGTTCTTTAATAAAAACCGTTACTAATTACACTTTTAGTAACGGTTTTTATTGAAGAACCGTTACTAAGTACACTATTTTTTTAAACCCGCCGTGTCCAAAACGTGTCCCGCCGTGTCCTGCCGTGTCCGAGCCGTGTCCATATTTTTTTTAACAATAAAATAGTCGGACACGCGATTTGAAGTGTCGGACACGTGTCGGAGGCGTGTCCGAGCCGTGTCCGTGTCCGACACGCCTACGGCTCATTTCGGAGAGCGTCCGCGCGTAACATAGGATATATGCAATGAATCATGACCGAACGTGAGTCACCGCGAAATGATTCAGTGCATCTGACCGAAACAAAGAAAAAAAATGAAACAAAGAAACAAAAACTATCGCCGCTGCCTCCTCAGATGCCCTGCTCCGCCACTCTCCTCCGCTCGCCTCCCTCCTCCGCCGTCTCCCTCTCCTCTCTGATTTAGAAAGTAAAAGGGAAAACTCCAAGCTCCTCCGATCAGATCTCCACCTCAGCACCGTTCTCCACCACAACACCGTTCTCCTCTGTCCTCCGACGTCACCTCCGGCCAGATGTGGCTGCTGCCCCTTTTCCCCAAACAAAATGTAATTAATTTTTATTTGTTGTTAATTAGAGATAATTTTTGATAATTAGTAATATATTTTTTGTTAGCTGGAGTTTTTATAGTTAATTAGTGCTAAGATTTAGGGTTAACTAGGTTAAGATTTTTTTGCCGACTAAGGTTAATTAGTGTTAAGATTTTTTGTTAACTAGGTTTATTGTGGTTAATTTCTCTTTTGTTTAAATTAGGATTTTTTGTTCATTACGGTTCATGGTTGTTTTTGTTTTGTTAATTAGGGGTAAATTTGGGGTTAAATAAGGTTATTAAAATTGAATTATTTTGTTTGAAGTAGAGTAATATGTATAGCTTTTTTTGATTATTTATTTTGATTTATGGTTTGTAATTGTATTTTTATTTTTTGAATTCGGGTTGGATAAGGGTTGGCGCAGGACAAGTGTGAAGAAGTTTGGTTTTTTAAGAATTACTTTCCTCGCAAAATCTGGTAATTACTCCACATCATTCTTTTAATTTAGTTTAAATTTGTGCCATGTTTAGGGTTTGTATTAGGTTTGATTTTTTATTTATGGTTTCTAATTTTATTTTATATTTTGAATTAGGGTTTTTGTACTATGGTTTATATTAGGTTTAGTTCATATTAGGTGTAGTTTATATTAGGTTTATAATTTTATTTTAGAATTATTGCATTTTTCATTATATTACTTATAATATTAAACTATTTATTTGGAATTACAAATATATTATTTCCTCAATAATTTTATTGTAATAAGTAAATTGTACTAATTTAAAATAACAATTAGTTAGAGGAGGCAACGAGGCAGAGGAGATGAGTTCCTCTTTGGAGAGAGAGATAGCAGTGCGGTTGGAGTTAGAGGAGGCAACGAGATAGGGAGAATTGGCCATGGCGCAAAAAGAGAGAGATATGTTCACTCGGATGGAGAGACAAATGGCGATGACTTTCAATTTGATGTGTCAGCAGTGAGGCATTCCTCCGGTAGGCACAGAAACTGGTGATAACTCTGGTGATGGTTCGGGATCCACACCGCCCACTGGATACGGGACCCCGCCACCTGGATACGAGCCACCGCCGCCTGGATATGGGCCGTCGGCAGGATACGTGACATCGTATTGGCCGGTTGTGGACCAACAATCTCCGCCGCGTCAGGTTTATAAATTATTTAAGTATTTTATTTAAATTAACTTTATTTAATGTTATTTCGAATTTATATGGGCCCATTTAGGGTTTCTACGTACGTTAAACTAAAATTATTTATTTTTAGTTTAATTAAATGTTTGAATTATTTATTTAGGGTTTATGTCTCTAATTAAAGTTTATTACTTTATTGGTTATGGTTTAGAATTAAGAGTTTATAATTATTTTGAGAAATATCGTAATTGAATTATAATTGGTTTTTTGTATTTTTATTTAGGATGTTAGCGCTCGTAATGTACAAAGGAATGGAGATGGTTCTGGATCTGCCACAAATGCTGACAATGCGACGCAAAGGTCAGGATCTGTCACGGGATTGGATGATTAAGTATATGTTCATTTGTTGTAGGTTTTTAATGGATATTTGTGCGTTTTTAATAATTAACGGAAATTGTTATATCTATGAACTTTTATTTCGTTTAGCGATGTATTTCGGATATGAATTGGTTTGTATGAATATGCTATTGTGAATTTTGTGTGTTTTGGAATTTTATTTATTTTGAATCGGTAGATTTAGAAAAAATAGGGTGATGAAAAAAAAAGTTTGTTGATATATCAGGCACGGGCCGTGCTTGATTCCTAAATTATTTTATTATTTAAAATAGTCATCAGGCACGGGCCGTGCGTGAAAAAACTATGCCTTAAAATACTTTCAGGCACGGGCCGTGCCTGAAACTACCCTCGCTGAAAAGACTTTCAAGCACGGGCCGTACCAGAAAATCAACCGAAATAAGAAAATTTGTATATCCTTCAGGTACGGCCCATGCCTGAATATCCCTCACTGAAGGCCTTTTTTTTGGCATTTTCTTGCATGATTTACCACCGTGCCTAATACCAGCATATCCAGTACTGATTTATTTATCCGATTCCACAATAAAATTCTTGCTAAATGTAATTAAGGTATGAGACCCGCTAATTACCTCTCACAACTTGTGTCTCCTCGGCTCCTGTCTAAGTAGAAGCCGCCATGTGTCCAAATATTGGGAGCCATTTGAAAATTTTCGGAAGTCCCGATTTTATATACTCCCGAACTCGCATATCTTGCTGACAATATTAGAAGCTCCAAAATAACTCTCATGAAATTTAACCTCTAATTGTTTTGTTTAGTAGCTCCTTATAACTCCTAGTGAATTTCTCATGTAAAGTATATTTTTAGTTATATAAAAGTATAATATTTAGAATATAAGGTATATTGTTGTGATATAAAGGTATATTGTCTCTATTGGTGGAGAGATCTTTTTATTAGTCTCATCCTCTAGATCAGTACGTATGATGAGATTTCTACATTCATTTTTTCTTGTTTAGAATGTAAGGTATATTGCGGTGAATATAATAAAGATATAATGTTTAGAATATAAGGTATATTATTGAAAATATAAAAGTATAATATTTATAATATAAGGTATATTATTATAAATACAAAGGTATAAACAGAAATCAAAATAAAAATTATGAAACTTTTGGTTAAAAGATATACAGAGTCCGGGAGCCAACAATATGGGCTGGTTGAAACTTTGAGCTGAAATATATTGGAGCCACTAGGAGACAATAAAATATATTCAAGTATATGAGATGACTCCCAATTTAAGCTTCCATCTTATTGTAGATAATATAAGCTAAATAAAATGTGAGGTCCAAATCTTTTCCAAAGGTATTTAGGTGACAAAGAGATCTTGTTGTCTTTCTCCTTTATAGGAGCTGTACATTGTCATTTGGTCCCTTCTGATCCTTAAAAAACGTATACAACAAATTAGTAGATTATTTCTATTTCTTCCTTGTATTTGTTAAATACCAAGTTTCTTTCCCCAAACGCATTTAGCAAGTCTTTCATTCAACCTATTGACAATATGATTGAATCTCAAAAAAAAAATACCAAATTTCAGATTTTGCATGAAAAGGAGAATTAAAAAAGTACCTCCTATTTTTGTTTCTGAATCCAACCTAACCAGGCGGTTAATAGGAGTCCAAGTCCCAACAGTATGAGGTTATTTCAGGCTTTTGTCTCAGTGGCAAACGAATCTCATATTCGTAAATTATGATATATCACTATTAAAATGTTGATTGTTCTGCAAATTCCTCATCTTTCATTGGTTCATTACACTGTCACATAAATTAAATTTCGTTACCACCATATCAAGATTTAAGGGAAAAAGGAGTTCTTTTATTTTTTTTCATTAATGAGTTAGGGTTTCGAGTGTGAAAGTCGATGATTAATAAATGAGCCATGAAAGGCTTTATGGGAGTCATTTTTAAGGTTTCTAAGGAGTTTGACATTCATGCAACAAACTGAAAGGATCCAAAATTTTAGGTTAGGTTGGAAAAAAAAAATAGCAAAAAAACCTGGGCCATATTGCAGAAAAATGACTTGAACGTAACTATGAAAGCAATATTTAAGCCCAACGTGGAAAAAATATAAGGGGCCATGCGAATAAACTATATAGCCCAGGTCAAATGTGAAATGGAAAAGTATATTGTGATTACTTAATATTAAATATTTGCAGCCTTTATCTGCTGCCAAATTTAAAAATTAACCATTAACGTGTACCCAACTGAATTTTAACATATGATTGCAACCTTGTGATGCAGATATTTCCTTGTTTTCTTTGGGAAAAAAATATATATGTCCACCGTTCACCATTCCCCCCAAATTACCGTTTACCACTGGTAAACGGGCCCCATTTATATTCAAAATAAGTGGGCTCCGTTTATCAGTGGTAAACGGTGGGTTGGGGGAGATGGTGGGAGATGTGTATATAAACCCTTTTCTTTGAGTGTAAGTTGTAGGGGTATTCATGGTATATCCCAAGTTGCATATCTACCCATTCAAAAAAACATGTTCAATGAGATATTTCTCATAGAATATATATTGGCAAATATCACTGGCCATTTGGCTTACAAATAAAAGTCGGACAAAAGAGTATCTCGAGTCAATAAAAAAAAAATATATACTAGAAGATACTAAGGGACCGTTTAGTTCGAGTTTTAAACGATTCCTTGAAATATATGATTGTAACGAATCATAATTCATGGAATGTAATTTCAAAACATGTGTTATTGATATATTTGGCTTGGTGTATTTATTCCCAGAAATGTAAAATATTTTGATTTATTGATATTCTAAATTTGACAAATTTATTAAATCAACAAATTAATGAGAGAAGAAAAGTTTTTTTATAAAAATTTATTTTTTTATTTTTGCTTTCCCTTCTCATGGGAATGTGAAAAATCTCAAATTTAGTGGCTATCATATTTCTACCAAATATTTTTATGAGTATTTCGGATGTCATTACTTTATTATCTAGTAACTTGCTGAATGTAGAAATGGAATCCATCCTATTTACTATCCTCATTTAAAAGAACTAATCAAACGGACCCTAATTGATATTTGAATTATTATAAGAAGATACTGTTGGTTGGTAATAAAATCTCAATATCTCATATTACATATTGAGGGAAACATGTGGTTGATCTATATGGACCGAAAAAGAAGTGTATTGATAAATGAAATGAAGTACCAATCAAAAAAATTGCTTTTTAATGAAAGAACTATACAAACTTGCAAGGTTATTAAATTTGCACAAAATCTTCAAGTACAATATTTCGTTACGAAAAAACAAAATTAAGTGCCAAACAAGCTACATGTATGTATCAACAGGTAGGCCAACTTTCTTAATATCTCTTTAGCTCTTTTTTTGTATCGTGTGACTCGTGTTAATATTTGCACGAATGTAAACAAAAAGATGGTCGTTACTTAAAAAATAATCCATTCCATTGACACAAGAGACGAGAGCTAAAACCCTGATGAGTGAATTTGCCACTCTAACAGACATTTTGGTAAAGTGTCAGGATCAAGAATTAATCCGTTTGCCTCATCTAAGGGGGTGGTATTGTAATTTTTACACTTGAAATATTATTGCTTAGTTTGCACGTAAGAATTCTATGTATAGGATACATTTTGTATATTTTTTTACGGTTATTTCATAATTAATATAAATTGACTTTATTTTTCTTATTTTTTTATCTAATTAATTTATGTATTTTTATTATGTTGTCAATTTAATTATTTTAATTGCTTTTTATTTATTATCTCAGAAATTAAACTTCTAGGATCTTCTGAGATCATTGATTTCAGCGTTATTTTTGTTGTTGTAGAGTTTTGTACCCCCACCAGATTGGTGGTTGAAATTCTATTGTGCCATAACAACACATAATAATATTTTTCAAAGAATTAAAAAAATAAATAAAAAGAATTGCCTGAAAGAATTATGTATAGTTTATTTTGTTGGTTATATTTCGAACAATTAACCACAATAAAATAATATTAAGAATGAGAATAAGCCTGATGTAGTTGTGTGATTACGTCACAACTGCTTTAATGGCAGATTAAGCTACGTTTTGTAGGGAATAATGTTGATCTACATCCAAGATTTTACACCTTGAGCTAATTATGGAATCCAGCTCTAGTAGCATAGTCTCAAAACAAGGACCTTCACTTTGAAAAAAATGAAGTCTTTGCACCATATTTTTCTATCAAGTCATAATTATATGTAAGTAGAAAAATGAAGAGATGAATTGATTTTTCCTTTTATTCTTTTTGGAGAATATTATTTTTAGTATGGAGAGGGATATGTCAATTCAAAGACAATTCTCTAATTTTTTAAAGTTTTTGGAGAGGAATATATATTTTTGGACACGAATATTAAAAAGGGAAATTGGAAGTCACGTTCGGGGTACTGTAACGACTCTTGTAGCGATGGATTGAAATTATATACTGTTTCTCACGTTCTTATATACGCTATATACTATTTTCTTTTTTTTAAATATATTTGTTTACCGAATGAATTTTTATATACTGTTTATTTTCATTTTATATGTATGTATATACTGTTTTTATTTTAAAAAAAAAAATATATACTGTTTTATAGAATGAATTTTTATATACTGTTTGTTTTCAGCTTTTATATACTATCGCTACCGTCGTGCAATATCAGCTCCCTATTAAAAAAGGCAGAGAGAGAAAAGGAGGGTTAATTGCACAACTATGCTTAATCCCATTCATTGTTGCCATATAAAATTTCAATTTGAAAATTGGAAAACAATTGGATGGAGAATTCATTTCCTCATTTATTTTCCTCTTTAATGCCTCTTTATATTTTCGTCTACAACATTTTATAATTGTAATTCTAACTATTAGATACTACGTAATAGTTAATTTTTATTCCTACATTTTATAATTGTAATTCTAACTATTAGATTCTAACTATTAGGGTTTAGGTTTCATTATATTTCGGTTATAATATTTTGCAATGTTGTTGTTATTTACTATATTAGTTTAATATGTTATGGTTATTTTTTGAATTTTTAGTTGCCTCTTATGTTACTTATTTGAAATAAATTTTATAATATCACGGTCACTTTTTAGATTATTATTAATTGTATTTATTTTGATATTTCAAGAGCTTATAGTTTAAATTATTGAAACTATTAAAATGAAGATATCAAAATTTTTTTTCATACAAAACTGTCCAACATTATGATGAAAGTTTATATGGTAAGTTTTTCATTTAATTATTAGCAAAAGATTTAATTATTTAGTCGTGGTGGATATCTTTACAAAAATAACGATTCTAGAATCTTAATAATGAGGGCAAAATGGTCATATCACATTAACATTTTCTGTTCACATCAAATTAGTGCCTGTCCTTAATCACTACCCACCGTGATAATGTTACACTATCATGCAAATAGATATCTTAGAAGTTTTGTAACGGCTAGTATTAACTCATCCGAACAGTTGGTATCTATCATGAGTGAGAGCTACCATGCAACTGATCCAGAAGAGTTCATCTCCAGTTTGTACAATGGAGAAAACAAGAGGGATGGATCCAAGCAGCAAGCAGGTGGTCGGATTGGGTCATTCAGGTTTGAATCAAACTAGAGTGAATCCTCGTTCCACTCCAGAGTTATATAATTAAATTTATAATTATAAGTATATAGTGGATATGAATATACTAATTTTGACAAAAAAAATATAATACAAACGACAATATCTTATTTTGTAGTTATAAGTACATGATGTTTTGCATTTTGTAGGATACATAAACAATTGCTTTGACTTGTATGGAAAAAGATCTTATGCATGATATTATGTAAGGATGTGATGTACAATAATACGCTCTTTTTATTTAGATATTTATGATATTTTCATCTCATATAAGTATATTGTATATATCTATTTTTAGTTTTCAAATGGTACTTCTAAATTTAACCTTCTTGCAAAATTGATGATATAGTATTTGTCCATTTGAAGAGATATACATGATATTTTGAGATTATTACGTGTATACAATATATATCAAATTATGTTACCTGCAGTAGACAGTGGTTCAATATAATTAGTGTGAACTATATATGTATGTATTATTATTATTTATCATAAAAATCAGGTTGTATTTTTTTAATAATTAATATAAAAAGTACAGTTTTTAATTTAACATATATAATAGAAATTAAATGTGTAGTTTTTTTTTCAAAGACTTGTAGACTATTCTAGATTTGCTACTTTAAGTTTTAGAGGAGCAAGCATATACTAAGCTGGACACGTGTCATTCATATGAAGGATGTCCAAAATTATATTTTAAGGTTTGAATCAAACTAGAGTGAACCCTCGCTCCACTCCAGAGTTATATAACTAAATTAATAATTATAAGTATATAATGGATATGAATATACTAATTTTGACAAAAAAATGTAATACAAACGACAATATCTTATTTTGTAGTTATAAGTACATGATGTTTTGCATTTTGTAGGATACATAAAAAATTGCTTTGACTTGTATGGAAAAAGATCTTATGCATGATATTATGTAAGGATACGATGTATAATAATACGCTCTTTTTATTTAGATATTTATGATATTTTCATCTCATATAAGTATATTGTATATATCTATTTTTAGTTTTCAAATGGTACTTCCAAATTTAACCTTCTTGCAAAATTGATGATATAGTATTTGTAAATTTGAAGAGATATACATGATATTTTGAGATTATTAGGTGTATACAGTATATATCAATTTATGTTACCTGCAGTAGGCAGTGGTTCAATATAATTAGTGTGAACTATATATGTATGTATTATTATTATTTATCATAAAAATCAGGTTGTATTTTTTTTTAATAATTAATATATAAATAAAAAGTACAATTTTTAATTTAACATATATAATAGAAATTAAACGTGTAGTTTTTTTTTTCAAAGACTTGTAGACTATTCTAGATTTGCTACTTTAAGTTTTAGAGGAGCAAGCATATACTAAGCTGGACACGTGTCATCCATATGAAGGATGTCCAAAATTATATTCTAAGGTTTGAATCAAACTAGAGTGAACCCTCGCTCCACTCCAGAGTTATATAACTAAATTAATAATTATAAGTATATAATGGATATGAATATACTAATTTTGACCCAAAAAAATGTAATACAAACGACAATATCTTATTTTGTAGTTATAAGTACATGATGTTTTGCATTATGTAGGATACATAAAAAATGCTTTGACTTGTATGGAAAAAGATCTTATGCATGATATTATGTAAGGATATGATGTACAAATAATTGCAAATAACACGCTATGGCACGAAACGCTACGCGTCAGCAGCTAAGTGTTGCATACTGTGATTTTATTTTCGT
Source organism: Juncus inflexus (assembly GCA_024447665.1). Lineage (NCBI taxonomy): Eukaryota > Viridiplantae > Streptophyta > Magnoliopsida > Poales > Juncaceae > Juncus > Juncus inflexus. Next base: position 9,340,243 of record JAJHPC010000012.1, on the reverse strand, counting down.
TATATTTTTTAACTCTAAATATTTTCTTTTGGGACATAAAAAATAAGATGTTTGAATTTAAAAACTTATTCAATAAAAAAAAAATATAATTATGATATTTTTTTGATTAAAATTAAGCCAAGCAACCACTCTCCTTTTAAAAAATGTATTTTCTCTTGATGATACTTAATGATATCATCTACTACAAATTTAGCATCCGTTATATCGTTCGCTAATTATTATCCGCTATAAAAATAACGTGACTTCTACAAACCGCTAAACACTATTTACAATCTTGCTTGGAAGTCACTCAGATTTTGGATCATTCAAGTTGCATACAATTCGGGTTTAAGGGTATTTGGAGTTTGAGTCATTTAAGTTTCGGGTGATGAATTTTGGATCATTCAGATTTGAGCCATTTCTAGTTTGCAGTCAGCTGAATTTGAATTATGTGTCAATGGGTTTTATTCAGCACATATTTAACGAAGTCCTCTCAACCCATCAAATATTGGTTGAATCTAAAAAAAAGGTCACAGCGATTATTAATGATTGTATTATTTAATCTTAATAGAATATAAAGCTCAAGTAAAGTTGAGATAAGGAGCAAAAGAGAGATTAATATAGTATAATGGTTTTATTATCAAGGCACCACTCGAACAAGGGAGACATCCCAAATTCGAGACCGGTTAGATCAAGTTTTTTGCTGGAGGTAAACGAGGGAAACTCGAGCTCCTTATGCAATTAAAAAAAAAAAGAGGTTTTATTATTATATCCAGGTTGTACAAAGAAGAAATCAAGAGGGATGGACATAGTAGGGGTGTAATTACGGCGGATAATATATGAACCATACCGAATTGTATCCAAATAAAAATATCCATATCTGTCCGGATATGAACATAGATATTTTACTGTACATGCAGGTTATTATCCGTATCCAGATAATATATGTATTGGAATATTTTCCGTACGTATTTGAATATTATCAATATACCAATAATATTTAGTTGGAATTCAATATATATTAAATTTCTTCTATTGCACAACCATATTAAATCCATCTTTCCTTTTATTTCCCAACCGAGTTCCTATATTTTCTTCTCTCCTTCAATCCATGCATTCAATTTTGAGCTATATTTCTCTCTCCATCTACCAAAACCTTAGCCGTGAATTATATATATATAATAAAAATCCTTTTCTGGAACTTTCTTGTACTTTTTATGTGTGATTAGTCAACTAATTATGTTTTTCAGAAGTTTTATTTATATTGATATCTATGATATATATAAAAATATCTGTTTTAAAAATTTAAAATGAGTTTGTATTTGTATCTGTATCCGAAATATCTAAATCGTATCCATATTCATTTAATATCTGAACCATATATGTATTCGGTCTATCTGAATCCAAATCCGAAATAAAATATGAATACGGATACAATAAAAGTATTGTTCGAACCGTTTACACCTCCAGATAGAATTGGCATAAGGGGGTTGATGGTGTTATGCCCTAGGCCAAAATGTTTTGTGACCTAGATGATGGATTATAATAACAAATATAATATTTATTCTAAAATATTTCATATAATATGTGTGTATAGGTTTATTTAATATAATTAAAATAGACCATGAATATGCAAATTCAGCTTTATGTCATCAAAGTGCGTGACTTTGATAGTAAAACTATAAAGTGTTATGAATGGTATTCTAAATCGTCCCTCATCATTTATTGGATATTTGCGGATACAAATATACATGCGAATACATATAAATATATATTTATAAACAAACTATAAATGTACACCAGTATATTAGTTGACTGATGATCATGCTTTACTAATCATGGATAAATAGTTATCAAGTCATTAACATAGGTATATGTTAGAAACCATATACTGGACTGACCCGCCATAAGAATGCTACATGTTTTATGTCATTACCGATGCTTGTAACATAAAGTATTTATAGTCCTTTGACCTGAGATTGTCTCGGTTCCCAACATGAGTAATTTTATACTTTAAGATAATCTAACACTGATTTTAACTGGGTAGTCATAACGGTTATGATTATGTATATAATGAATCATGTAGACAGATGAGTGCAATCAAGACGGAATTTGTTCCTCTCATAAATGAGAGGGATATCTTTAGGCCTCTTGATGAATTGAACTGAAGAAATGTATGGCCATACTCAAATGAATTAATAAGAGTTATTAATGTCATTTGTTCTTATTCAGTTTATTTCAGGATCAAGAAATATTAATTCGATTAATATAAGGATGACGCATTACATGCCTTATGATCGATATAGATATCGTGTGACAAAGGGACTAAATACGTGATTGTTGATTAGGTAAATCGGATCACCAATATTCACTTAAATTGGGTAGTCATGATGGCTTGCTAGAGTCCGCTCATGATTTATAGACTGTCAAGTCTATTGCCAACATTAAGTGAACCTACATAGTCACACACAAAGAACAAACTGACATGGGCGTAGAAATTCCTAGCGACTTATATGATGCCAATCAAGGACATAGTTCTTCCTTTCTTGTTTGAGAACAATTCTCAAATTCCGATGCCAATCAAGGAAGTTTTTCCCATTGAGCTTGTCCTTCTCAAGGACGGATCGCAATGTTAAAGTTGATGTGTTGTTTGTTGCCATTTTCTACACAGAATTAAATGCAGGTTTATATTAATATGTGATTTGAGATATTTTAATATAATTTTAACTCCCACTATTTTATTCAAATCAATAACCCTCAAATGTATTGATTCGGAAATTTTAACTTTAAATTTCATAGTGGGCCAAGATCCATATTTCATCAAGTTCCAAGTGAGGTTTGGCTCATCGCCTAGAACCTAATTATTTAGGTAGGAACGTTTCCAATTGTATCTCATACAACTCTCGTTTATTCCATAGGATGAGCATCATATGCTTGGCGTATGCATCCTATCATATGCCCCGAACCCAAGTCTGACTTGATAGTTCAGTTGAATCTAACCATGTCTAAATATCGAGAATCACCATTTCTCACTTCTTATCACCCGAAGATTATGCTAATTCACTGTGCTTTGGCATACCCAAATTTTGCATGATCGAAGGGATAATAAGTATAGATACATGGGAGGCATTTCTATGATTCAATATTATATGAGGGATTGTTTTGTTTAATCTTTTGTTTTGTTGTTTTATTTTATCATGTATTTCATCACAGAACATCACATGCACAGACAAAATAAATATGATATGATATAACATGGCCTTGATGATCTAAATGAGCCAATCATTAAGATCATTTCCCAAGATACATTCAACCACAAGGCATCGATGAACTCCTTCATCTCCATGATGTGTATGAGGTGGACGGTGAACTCCTTCATCTCCATGATGCGTATGAAGTGGATGGTGAACTCCTTCATCTCCATGATGTGTACGATCGTGGTAGTTATATTATATATAAAATTAACGAAACCATGCCCGTCACAATTAACCATCAAAATAAATTACATCACATCAACCAAGAACGGAATCATGCCCGTTTTTACATACATACATATATTACACACATCACATCATCACACACAAATCACAATCATTCATCACATATCTAATAGGCGATGTTATATGTATTATGTTGTACTTTAAACCATTTTACGAAATATGTATAAGGCGTTACGAATATGAAATTTGGGGTGTACGATTAATCTATGCGTGAGTGCGGGGTTCGGGGCGCGGCCCCGAAAAACTTGATATGTTGAATACATCTTTTCAAAATTTATTTTGTGTATCATATACGTAGTTTCGCACCTTTTCATAAAATTTAGACACCCATCCGAAGGTTATGATACATCACATGCATCCCTTCATGACATACCCAAGGCACCCTTTCAATCAAGTCGCAACCTTTCATAATCAAGATACATCACATGCACCCTTTCATGAAGTCGCATCCTTTCTTGAAATCGCAACCTTTCATGATCAAGATACATCACATGCACCCTTTCATGAAGTCGCCTCCTTTCATGAATTCGCAACCTTTCATGATCAAGATACATCACATGCACCTTTTCATGAAGTCGCATCCTTTCATGAAATCGCAACCGTTCATGATCAAGATACATCACATGCACCATTTCATGAAGTCGCATCCTTTCATGAAGTCGCATCCGTTCATGATCAAGATACATCACACCCTTTCATGAAGTCGCATCCTTTCATGAAATCGCAACCGTTCATGATCAAGATACATCACATGCACCCTTTCATGAAGTCGCACCCTTTCATGAAATTGCAACCGTTCATGACCAAAATTCAAAAAATTGAAAAACAACGCCTCAAAATCAAAAGAAATATTTCGAAAATGGTTTATCCGTCTTAATTTAATTGGAATTCACTTGGCTCTGATACCACTGTTGGGTTTCTACCATTCATAACGCAGCGGAAAAACAAAAACGAAAAAAAATCGAATTCGAAACCCAAAAGAAGGATCCGTGAATTACAATTAAATCAAAGAAAAGTTCATAACTTTGTACCTTCGGACTACGCTTAATGCGTGATGATCAAAAACGAATTTGGTTGACGGTTTACTTTGCCCGATCCAAACCGGTTTCCAAACCGATCCTTTGAATGATTCGCCTAATCGGTCTCACAAACCGATCTCCAAGCAAACTCCAAACGAACCGATTCTCCAAGCAAACCGATTCTCCAAATAAACCGATTCTCCAAACAATAATCACGGTTTCAACCCAAATCACAAAGACGCCGCACTTCGCTTCGTCCTCTACCGGTATCCACACGAACAACCCCTTTGAACGGATAAATAACGATATATGCTAGTATTCGTTCTTCATTTCTCTCACAGAAAATAACAAAAGAATAATTTTCGGATTTTTCTCTCCTCTTTTTCTCACAAAAAGATGGACGAAAATATTATACCCTTAATTTGATTTTGGGGTGTCTCTTGTGCCTATATAGTCAATAAGTTTCATATCCTATGTGCATGGTAACTATGTAACCATATATGCAACACACCTTATCATATAAGATGTAGGATTGGATGTGTCACTTAACTATGTAGCTTTTCATACAACTTATCACATAAGTTATGATTTTTCTGTGTACGTCTCATTAGTTATTCTTTGTGTGTGACCCTGTAGGTTTACTTAATGTTGGCAATAATCACAATGGATTATAAATCATGAGCGGCCTCTAGCAAGACATCATGATTACCCAAATTAAGCAAGTATAGATGATTCGATCAAACCTAATTTATGTCATGCATTGTATCCTTTTGTTACACGATATCTATATCGTCCATAAGGCATGGTATGTGTCAACCTTATGTTGGTCGATAAATATTTCTTGATACCGAATTTGATTGAACATGAAATGACATTAATAACTCCTTATTAATTCACTTGAGCACGGCCGTGCGTTTCTTCAATCAAATCATCAAGAGGCCTAAAGATATCTCTCTCAATTTATGATAGGAACAAATCCTATCTTAATTAAACTCTTTCCTCCCCACAATTCATTATATACCTAATTATAATCTTTATGATCGCCCGGTTAAAGACGATGTTAGACTATATTAAAGTATAAAATTTATCATGTAGGAAACTGAGATAATCTCAAGTCTAAAGATTACAGATACATTCTTTACTTAGAATAACTAATGACACGAACCATGTAGTATTCTCAAGGTGGGTCAATCCAGTATATGGTCTCTAACATATACTTACGTTAATGACTTAATAACTCTTATTCATGATCGATAAACGTGACCATCGGTCAACTAACATACCGATGTCCATTTATAGCTTATCATAAAGTATGTTTGTCTCACAAACATCCTATGAATGATCGGGGATGGTTTAGAATATCATTCATAATACTTTATAGTTTTACTATCAAAGTCACATACTTTGATGATATAAAGCTGAATATCATATTCAAGGTTCATTTTAGTAATAAGAATAAAATAACCATACGCATTTATTATATAAAATATCTCTAAATAAACACAATGTTTGTTTAACATAATCCATACATCTAGGTCTCAAATATATTGGCCTAGGGCATACTACTAACAATCTCCCACTTGCACTAGGCCGAATCTAACAAGTATCTAATACCCATCGACCTAGCATGACCCTCATGCTTTGCTTGAGAAAGTGGTTTAGTCAACGGATCGGCAACATTATCATCACCATCAACTCTGCATATTTTAATATCTCCTCTCGCAATGATCTCCCTGATCAAATGGAAACGTCGAAGTTTGTGTTTGGTTCTCTGATGCGATCTTGGTTCCTTTGCCTGCGCGATTGCCCCATTGTTGTCACAATAAAGATCCACATGATTTGCTATACTAGGAACAACACCGAGTTCTTCAATGAGCTTCTTCATCCAAACTGCTTCCTCAGCTGCTTCTGAAGCTGCTATGTACTCCGCTTCTGTCGTAGAATCCGCAACAGTGTCCTGTTTGGAACTTTTCCAACTTATTGCACCTCCATTCAAACAAAACACATAACCAGATTGCGATCTAAAATCATCATTGTCGGTTTGAAAGCTTGAGTCCGTGTAACCTGTTACAACTAGCTCACTTTCAAATCCTCCATAAACCAAGAATGAATCCTTAGTTCTTCTCAAGTACTTCAGAATATTCTTGATTGCTGTCCAGTGACTTTCACCGGGATCAGATTGATATCTGCTAGTTGCACTTAATGCATATGATACATCTGGTCTAGTACAAAGCATGGTATACATGATAGATCCAATGGACGAAGCATACGGGATTTTATTCATGCGATTTCGTTCTTCCTGATTAGCAGGACGTTGAGTCTTACTCAATTTTATGCCATGTGACATTGGTATGAAACCTCTTTTCGAATCATCCATTCGAAATCGTGTCAACACTTTGTCAATATAGGTACTTTGACTTAGACCTATGAGCCTTTTAGATCTATCTCTATAGATCTTAATGCCGAGTATATAAGCGGCATCTCCTAGGTCCTTCATTGCAAAAGACTTTCCTAAATATGTCTTCACATTTGTTAAAGTCGGAATGTCATTTCTAATGAGTAATATATCATCTACATAAAGTACTAGAAAAACTATTGCGCTCCCACTAACCCTCTTGTAAACACAAGGTTCATCTTCATTTTTGATAAAACCAAAACCTTTGATTACTACATCAAAACGAAGATTCCAACTCCGAGATGCTTGCTTTAATCCGTAAATGGATCGCTGCAATTTGCAGACCTTATCAGAATTCTTAGGATCAACAAAACCCTCGGGTTGTGTCATATACACATCCTCGAGTAAATTTCCATTAAGAAAAGCTATTTTGACATACATTTGCCATATCTCATAGTCATAATATGCAGCTATGGCAAGCAGAATTCTAATCGATTTAAGCATGACAACTGGTGAGAAAGTTTCGTCATAGTCTATACCTTGAGTTTGTCGGAAACCTTTCGCAACAAGTCTCGCTTTATAGGTATGCACATTTCCGTCCATGTCAGTTTTCTTATTGAAAACCCATTTACACCCAATGGTCTTAGAACCTTCAGGTGAATCAATTAGGTTCCAAACTTGATTATCGTACATGGACTGCATCTCAGTTTTCATGGCTTCTAACCATTTATGAGAATCAGGATCCTTTATAGCTTCTTGGTAAGATGTGGGTTCATCATATATGAGCGCCATATTTCTATCATCAGTCACGAGAAATCCATATCTCTCGGGCTCATGACGAACTCTACCAGATCTACGAGGAGTATCTTGTGTTTCAAGACCGGACTCGTCAACTCTTGAAGAAACTTGTGGATCTTCCAATGGCTGTTCATTGCTAATTAGTGGATCTTGAATTACTTCAAGGTGTACTTTATTCCCACTAGTTCCTTTAGAAATAAATTCTCTTTCCAAAAAGATACCATTTCGAGCAACACACTTTGTTCTCGGATGTGTTATAAAAGTAATATCCTTTAGTTTCTTTAGGATATCCCAGAAATAAGCATTTATCAGATTTCGGTGTTAACTTGTCAGAAATTTGACGCTTCACATAAGCTTCACAACCCCAAATCTTTAGAAAAGACAATGTGGGACTCCTCCCAGTCCATATCTCATATGGAGTCTTTTGAACAGCTTTTGATGGAATTCTGTTTAGTATGAACGCGGCAGTCTCAATGGCATAACCCCAAAAGGATATCGGAAGATCTGTTTGACTCATCATAGACTGAACCATATCTAGTAAAGTTCGGTTTCTCCTTTCCGAGACACTATTCCATTGAGGTGTTCCAGGAGGAGTAAGTTGTGAAACTATTCCACAATCTTTAAGATGATTGTCAAACTCTAGGCTTAAATATTCGCCACCTCGATCTGATCGAAGTGCTTTTATTTTCTTACCTAGCTGGTTTTCTACTTCACTTTTGTAAATTTTGAACAATTCAAAAGATTCGGATTTATGTTTCTTTAAGTAAACATATCCATATCTACTTAAGTCATCAGTAAAAGTAATGAAGTATCGAAAACTATCTCTAGCTGGTGTGCTCATTGGTCCGCATACATCTGTATGTATGAGATCCAATAACTCACTTGCCCTCTCACCTCTCTTTGTGAAAGGAGCCTTTGTCATCTTACCTAATAAACAAGATTCGCACGTCTCAAATGATTCTAAATCAAATGAGTCTAAAAGTCCATATTGGTGGAGTTTAGAAATGCGTTTCTCGTTTATGTGTCCTAAACGACAATGCCAGAAATATGTCGGATTCAAATCATTAGATTTAAATCTCTTTGTATTAATGCTATAGATAGACTTGTAATGTTTATGATCAAGATTTAAAACATAACGACCATTTTCTAATTGACCATTCGCATAGAAAATATTTTTTTTACTTATGGTAAAGTTATTATTCTCAATAACAAACTTAAAACCATCCAAAACCAATCTCGACACAGATACAATATTCCTGTTCACAGCAGGTACATAGTAGCAATTATTTAAATTTATTACAAGTCAAGAAGGTAAAGATAATAAATAAATGCCCACGGCTAATGCAGCAACTCTTGCTCCATTTCCCACCCGCAGGTCCACTTCACCTTTCGCTAATCTTCTACTCCTTTGCAGCCCCTGCACATTATTACAAATGTGAGTACCGCATCCGGTATCTAATACCCAAGATGAAGAAGTAGATAAATTAATTTCAATAACATTAATACCTGAAGTAGTAGTCTCACTACTCTTCTTCTTCTTCTTTAGATCCTCCAAGTATGCCTGGCAATTTCTTTTCTAATGGCCTGGTTTGTTGCAAGAAGAAACAAACACCCTCCTTGGGTTTCTTGTTCTTAGGTTCGGACAACACCTTGCCCTTACCTTTTACTTTGACTTTGCCCTTGAATTTTCTCTTTTGACCCTTGCCTTTCTGAATCAAGAGAACATCGTTGACAACATTTGCCTTCATAGTCCCCTCGAAGTTCTTCAGCATGCCGTGCAACTCCGTGATACTCTTGTCCATGTTATGCATATTATAGTTCATTATAAATGGCTTGAAATTCGGAGGAAGAGACCTAAGGATCAAATCGGTAGCCATCTCATTGCCAACCATTGCCCCTAGTTTCTCAAGTTGATCAAGGTACCCTTTCATTTTCAGAATATGAGCACTCACCGAGGAGTTGGGAACCATCTTACAACTTGCTAATGCACAATGTGCATTATACCTCTCATTTCTAGCTTGCTCTTGGAACATTTCCTTGAGCTGTGCCAAGATTGGAAATGTCTCTAAATTTTCAAACTGTTTTTGAAGATCGGCATCCATGGTGGCCAACATGAGACATGTCACATCATTAGAGTCGCTTGTATGCTTGGCATAAGTGTTTATCACTTCTTGATCAGCATCATCAGCGGGCTGGTTAGAAATGGGCCTTTCAAGGACATAGTTCTTCTTTTCTTGTTTGAGAACAATTCTCAAATTCCGATGCCAATCAAGGAAGTTTTTCCCATTGAGCTTGTCCTTCTCAAGGACGGATCGCAATGTTAAAGTTGATGTGTTGTTTGTTGCCATTTTCTACACAGAATTAAATGCAGGTTAATATTAATATGTGATTTGAGATATTTTAATATAATTTTAACTCCCACTATTTTATTCAAATTAATAACCCTCAAATGTATTGATTCGGAAATTTTAACTTTAAATTTCATAGTGGGCCAAGATCCATATTTCATCAAGTTCCAAGTGAGCTTTGGCTCATCGCCTAGAACCTAATTATTTAGGTAGGAACGTTTCCAATTGTATCTCATACAACTCTCGTTTATTCCATAGGATGAGCATCATATGCTCGGCGTATGCATCCTATCATATGCCCCGAACCCAAGTCTGACTTGATAGTTCAGTTGAATCTAACCATGTCTAAATATCGAGAATCTCGCTTCTTATCACCCTAAGATTATGCTAATTCACTATGCTTTGGCATACCCAAATTTTGCATGATCGAAGGGATAATAAGTATAGATACATGGGAGGCATTTCTATGAATCAATATTATATGAGGGATTGTTATGTTTAATCTTTTGTTTTGTTGTTTTATTTTATCATGTATTTCATCACAGAACATCACATGCACAGATAAAATAAATATGATATGATATAACATGGCCTTGATGATCTAAATGAGCCAATCATTAAGATCATTTCCTAAGATACATTCAACCACAAGGCATCGATGAACTCCTTCATCTCCATGATGTGTATGAGGTGGACGGTGAACTCCTTCATCTCCATGATGCGTATGAAGTGGATGGTGAACTCCTTCATCTCCATGATGTGTATGATCGTGGTAGTTATATTATATATAAAATGAACGGAACCATGCCCGTCACAATTAACCATCAAAATAAATTACATCACATCAACCAAGAACGGAACCATGCCCGTTTTTACATACATACATATATTACACACATCACATCATCACACACAAATCACAATCATTCATCACATATCTAATAGGCCATGTTATATGTATTATGTTGTACTTTAAACCATTTTATGAAATATGTATAAGGCGTTACGAATATGAAAGGTTGTGACCAAAAGGTCCGACTAACGAGTGCAGTCAAAGGGTGCGACTAAAGGGTGTGACCAATGGATGTGATCCAAATGTCACATCCAAAAGATGCGACGAAAGGTTGCGGCCAACGGATGACACCAAGAGGTGCGACCAACGGGTGTTTTCATGAATGGGTGCATACCATGAATTAACTTTTTTTTTTGAAATGGTGCATGTGATGCATTATTTCATGAAGAGTTGCATGTGATGCATTGAATTCACGAAAAGATACATATGATTCATTAATGTATAGAAAAATGTGTGTTGACTTGGACTATGTTGACTGTTGATTGTATTGACTGTTAATTGTTGACAGTTGACTACACTAATTTATCCCTTGAATGTTGACCATTGAATTGGTCAAAAGTTGATCATGACCTAGTCAAAATGTTGACCATTAACTGGTGTCCTTATCAAATGTTGATCGTTAACCCAGTCAAATGTTGACCAAATCAAATATTAATTTTTGGCTTGTCAAATATTGAAAATGACGACCGTGCCCCGATTTCACATTCGTAAGCCTTATATATATATATTTTATAAATGGGTAAATAATCGAAACATAATATGATTATGTTTATATTTAATATATTTGTTGATATGTGTTGATATAATGAAAGAATTCATTAGGCATAACACATCCATCATGGAGATGAAGGAGTTCATCGTCCATCATGAGTACATCATTAAGATGACAAGTTCATTTTTAACCACATATCATGGCGATGAAAGAGTTCATCGATTTCTATACATGGAGATAAGATTTTCATATACAATCTAAGAAAAATTTCGTGGAGATGAAATATATATTTGGAAATCTTTATGTTAGTTCATAAAGATCAAGGCCATGATATATCATCGTTATTATCTTTATTCTATTGGTACATGTGATGTTGTTTGAAGATTGCATAATAACATATAATATTAAATTCAAAATCCCTCTAAATAATATTAAGTCATGAAATACCTTCCATAAATCTAAATCTCTCGATACTCTGATCGACCCTGCATAGGTCATGCCAAAGCTGGATATGTAAGGGCAATCTTAGAAGGAGAGAATGCGGGAAATGGGAGCCAACATAGGTCATGCCAAAGCTGAGTGTGTTGAGTACTATTTTGCCGATGATTAGATATGGTTTGACTTAACTGGGCTATCAAGTCGGACTTGGGCTCGAGGCATATGATGCTTATCCTATGTTATTCAAGAGTTGTATGAGATACAATTGGAATTGTTCCTACCTAAATAAGTTAAGTTCTGGGCGATGAGCCAAAACTCACTTGGAACTTAACTGAAATATGGATCTTCTCTCACTATGAAACATCAAGGATTGAAAGTTTCCGAATCAATGCGATTGAGGGTTATTGATTTGATTAAAAATAGTGGGAGTCATTATATGAAATATTTAATGAATAATAGTCTTTGCATATTATTCAAATCGAATAGTATATCTATTTATGTCTTACAATAGGTCCTTGAGAAGGACCGATATCATAAGAAGCTAATAATCGTTAACATGAAAATGGACAAGTGTTGTCAATGATGTTCTCGTGCTTAAAAGGAAAGTAAAAAGTACTCCCAAAAATAAGGGCAAGATGTTGCCGGGGCTTCGGCCTTAGGTAAGAAGTTAGTATCTTTCGCAATGAATCGGTTTAGTGAAAGAAACCATAATTTCTCAAGAAAATATTAAAAAAAAGTAATGAAAGGGTAGGGTGACTACCTCTTCAAGCATTTTTGTTATAGAAATTAACTTGTCTATTTCACATCATGTATATTAGATACACGTTATGAATCACACATTTGTGAAAATGTGCTGACTAAGTTGTAGATTATTGAGTAAATATGATGTTAACATATGAGTGACAAATGTAGCAAAAGTCGTTGTATTTTCTCAAGTAACTCATTTATTTACATTGTCTTTTTGGACTTATCGCCGACATAAATAATTATTATTTAATGTCGACAATAAATTTTGTATTATCTTTAGTTCGAGTTTATCTATAAATGGTCATTAATTTATTATTAAGAATAATAATTTCACCATTCACAAAGGTCATTTTTCTTTGGAAATGTTTGAATAGAAAATTACCTTCCGTTTTATATCAAACAAGATAATTATAAGTCCATCTATAACATTAATATTAAGAATTTAAATCTATCATTGTCGCTTAGTCTACTTAAATAAGATGAACATTTATTAAATCCATTAAGATGGATTTTCAAATTCATTTGATTTTGAATCATTTGAAACATGCGTAACTTATTTATTTGACAGGATGACATATACGTCTTTCACAAAGTAAGGTGAAAGTAAGTTACTTATTGGCTCTCATAGATAGTGATGTATGTTCATCAATGAGTGAAGGTGCTAGAGAAAACTACTTCATCACTTTATTGAAACAATAAATTTGAATATTTTGAAAAGTTCGAAACTTACAAATAATGAAGTAGAGAATAAACTTGGCTTTGAAAAATAAAATTTCTTCGATTAGATCGAGGAGTCGAGAATCAAGTGTTTGATCATCATGATAGCGATGCCGAACTTTATTAGATATAGTTCGATCATGATGAGTCAAATATATCTTCTATTTCTTTCGGAGTTATGCTCTTATTACGTTCATACTGAAAATAATTTCACCTACAATGGTTATGAAAGATTCCATATGAGATATGGACTGGTAGGTGTATCCGATTATCTTTTATTAAGATTTGTGGATATGATACTTATTTGAAGCATCATGTCTTTAATTGGATTAATGCTTGTTTGTGGATATCTCAAGAAAAGTAAAGGACATTACTTCTATAATTAATATGGGAACAAAATGTTTGTTACTCGAAAATTATATCACTTTGGAAAGTACGTTTCCAAAAGAATTAGTGGGAGTAAATTTGAAAAGTTCAAATTCTACATACTGACCGTAATGCTCGGATGGAAATTAATTCAGATTTCAACTAGTGGTTGAGTCTGTAATTAATCAACTAGACTCTCAAGATGTTGAAGAGTCTGTGTATATAACATAAGTGTATTCATATAGATCTATTAGAATTTATTGCAGGTCCGAAAAATATAGATTTTTCGTGTCTAATGATAAAAATTTCGTTCTCATAGATGATGAGTCCACATTCTACTAATAGACTATGATGTATCAAGGCTCTAATGGTTAGAGACTTTGAAAGTTGAGACGTAATCCATGTCAGACAATCAAGTTTGGAATTTGATTAATCCATCAGATAGAAATACGATTTTAAAAGAAAAACCGACATGGATAATGTGCAGACATATAATGCATGATTTGTGATTAAGATAAACTCATAGTATAGACTATGATAATATTTTTTCAAGTCATCATGCTTATGTATTTCAGAATTTTCTTGGGCATATGTTCATAGTATGACTATGAAAGATACCAAGTGGATGTCAAGACGCTGTTTACGAAAGCATGTATATGATACAACTCTTAGAGTTTTGTCGATCCTATAAATTTTGAAAAGAGTTTGCAAGTTGAATGAATTCATTTATGAATTAAAGCAAACATCCCTAGGTAAAAAATTATTATTTGATGAAATAACCAAACAGTTTGGTTTTATCAAAAATTAAAGATAAATCTTATGCTGCCAAGAAGTTCAGTGGGAGCATAATTATGTGTGATGTGAATTAAGTGCAACAAACACACATAAGTTTAATCCTAGTGAAAGTCACTAAATAATAATCACGAGTATGATTATATACTTGAAAAGGATAAAGTATTCTTCTTAGACTATGGTGGACATAAAAATATACAAAGTATTTGCATATGATTATGTTTGATAATCCGTTTAAGAAACCAATCCCGCAAGTACATGATGGTGATCATGTGTGATACCTTTTATATCAATGAGTATGAGATATTTAGTTGATTTGGCATATTGCAAGTGGGAGATTGATGGTGTTATGTCCTAGGCCAACGTGTTTGTGACCTAGATGATGGATTGTAATAATAAACATAATATTTATTCTAAGATATTTCATATAATATATGCGTATAGGTTTATTTAATATAATTAAAATAGACCATGAATATGCAAATTCAGCTTTATGTCATCAAAGTGCGTGAATTTGATAGTAAAACTTGAAAGTGTTATGAATGATACTCTAAATCATCCCTGGTCATTTATAGGATATTTGTGGAGAGAAATATACGTGCGAATACATATAAATATATATTTATATACAAGCTATAAATGTACACCAATATATTAGTTGACTGATGATCATGCTTTACTAATCATGGATAAATAGTTATCAAGTCATTAACAGAGGTATATGTTAGAAACCATATACTGGACTGACCCGCCATAAGAATGCTACATGTTTTATGTCATTACCGATGCTTATAACATAAAGTATTTATAGTCCTTTGACCTGAGAATGTCTCGGTTCCCAACATGAGTAATTTTACACTTTTACATAATTAACACTGCCTTTAATCGGGTAGTCATAACGGTTATGATTATGTATATACTGAATCATGTAGACGGATGAGTGCAATCAAGACGGGATTTGTTCCTCTCATAATTGAGAGAGATATCTTTACGCCTCTTATGAATTGAACTGAAAAAATGTATGACCATACTCAAATGAATTAATAAGAGTTATTAATGTCATTTGTTCTTATTCAGTTTAATTCCGGATCGAGAAATATTAATTCGATTAATATAAGGATGACGTATTGCATGCCTTATGATCGATATAGATATCGTGTGACAAAGGGACTAAATACGTGATTGTTGATTAGGTAAATCGGATCACCAATATTCACTTAAATTAGGTAGTCATGAAGGCTTGCTAGAGTCCGCTCATGATTTATAGACTGTCAAGTCTATTGCCTACATTAAGTGAACCTACAGGGTCACACACAAAGAACAAACTGAAGCGGGCGTAGAAAATGCTAGCTACTTATATGATGAGTTGCATAAGTCACAAAAGATATTGTCATCTTATGTAATAAGATGTGATATATATGTATATAAAGACTATGAGCACAAAAGATCATGTAATCTAGAAGAGTCTAGATGATGACATATGGATAATGATGAGTGATGTGATACACATTTTTTAGTGTGAATAGATATGACTTTTCACCTCTATATAAGGACATAGAGGTGTAATGTGTATTTTTATACACATTTTTAGGGTTTTTATCATCTCAAATTCATCCTTAATTCACTAAATGTATGAAAAATACTTATAATTCATAAAACATGATTTGGAACCTCTTAATACATTTTTTTATTATTTTACAGGCGAAAATGCCGTAAGATGAAGATTTAGACCCAAATTGCAAATCATGGGCCAAAGACGGCCAACCAAGTCTACCAAAACCCTACACAAATTCACCCAAATAACCAATTTTCAAACAAGCTCAAAATCGATCAAACTGCATATCCTTGGATTCAGCACGACGAGACGAATCGGTTGGTATTATTATCCACCTCTGAAAACACCGGCGATCGCCGGAATCCGCCAGCCAAAAAGCAACCAGCCATGTTTCTGACCTGAGAAAGCTTCTTCGAGCAACCTTGCTTTCTACAGTCCACCATTCGAGCCAAAACCAACTCTATTCTCTTCCTCTCTTCCTGCCCTTTCTATCCGTATGAAGAACTCATCAAATGGTGCAAAATCGAGTGAGAAATCTGAAGTTAAATCAACTGTTCGACGAAATCCTCAATGAACTTTTCAAACCTGATGATCCAACGGTCAAGTTTTTGACTGAATCGAATTCGATCAACCATTTCAGTTTTTCTCAAGCAAAGATGATTCTTTTTGTGTCTTTAAGCTTTAGTAAAGGTTCACAATGAATTTCGAAGCCTCAATTCGATGGAAAAACAACTTAAAATCATAGTTTGATTCACGAGTTCAACAGTTTTTGGTTATTTTTCGCGAAACTGACACCGAGTTGGTTAATGGAGAAATTCTCTGGATTCGAGGTGGATTGGGGAACTATAATGGTTGAGGATTATCGTGAGGAAGTTGAGAACGAAGCCTGAGTCACAGTTTTGGATTTCGTTGTGTGAAATGCGAGAAAAAGATCGATTTGCACACTCTGGTCAGCAATGGCGGAACAGCGAACTGATGATATTCAAAACGGCAAAACTCGAGATATACTCAATGGTTTTCGACCATTCAAAGCTCTGTGGATTCGTGAGAAGATGGAGAAGAGATCTGGATTGATGAATTACAGTGAAATGTACGGAATCACGAGCTCTAATCAATGGTTATGAGAAACGGGTAAACGGGTCTGAAATCCAAGAGAAAAATCGATCCAAAGTCCAAATTCGCAACTTACACGGCTGTCAGAGGATTGTTTTAGGACGACTTACACGATCGCAAGCCACAGGAGATCGAGAGAAGAGGTTCAGCGCCAATTCCGAAGAAGAAGATGACTCGTTTCATCAGTCATGACTCGTCTCACGCGATTCAAACCGGTTCGCCACACCAGATCAACAGAATGAGTTATAACGAGTCAGTATCAGCTCACACAAAAGTGACTCGTTTCAAGCGAGCTGTAGCTCGTTTTGTCGCACGAAATCCGGAAATTTAATTCAAAACTCAGCGCCAATGGTGAACAAGAAGATGACTCGTTTCGCGTGTTTCGACCCGTCTCGCCACAAGAAAATCAAAAAGAAAGTTAAAACCGCAGAGGTTGGTAACGGAAATCACGACTCGTTTCACGCGATAACGACCCGTTTCACCGCAACCTATTACGAAGGGGACCACTGTCAGTCTCAGTAATATGATTCAAATCGCATCTGAACTGACTCGCGCGAAATTACAGAACAGAGCGAAAATTCGATGATTCAAAACCGGATCAAATCTCAACCGAATTCAACGAAATTTCATCCAGATCTTCAGTACACCCCACTTGATCTGCCTGAGCCAATGGAATCGCTCGGTTTGTCCCCCACTCTCCAGACCAGCCTCTCTATAAATTCGACCGATCAACCCATTCATGAGAATCATTCTTCCATTCTCCAAATTCTTTCAACACATTACTCTCCAATCATCTTCTTTAAGCTTCAGTAACTCCATTACTGAATCTCAGAGCTTTTCGAGCTTCAATTTTCGAGTTTGAGTGAAATTCACCAATTCGGGCTGATTTTGGTGAAAAAGGCAATTGATTGGTTCGGCTAGAATCAATCATCAGTTGGAGGTTCAAATCGGCTCAAGGAAGTTTCTGGTTGATCTTCCACGTCTCGGTTCGATCCAATTTTCATTTAATCTCTTGTATTCAATTTTAGATCACAAGATCCAATTTGTAAAAGAACATGATGAACACATGCCTAATTTCGGTTGATCTTATCATGTGTGAGTAGAATCTTGTAGAGATAGGCTTTTTGTGATAGAATTGTTTGAAATCTTGCTTTAATTTGAATTAAATTGACTGATTTGGTACTGTTCATAATATGCTGTTAAATCTGGATTTTTCTTGATTTAATCGATTTGGTTGAATTAATTAGGTCATTTAGAACTGAATTTTTTATGCATGTTAGTCCATTTTATCATCTTGAATCTTGGTTGAGGTTTTTGCTTGATTTAGTGAAGTTTTTAGTTCAAAAATTGAGATCAAACACTAGTTGGTTGATTGGTGTTTGATCTGAAATTTTGATCTATTTGCTGAATTTTTCTGGTTGGAAATAATTCAAACTTGTGCCAAATCTGATAAACTGAATATTTAGTGATTAATGATACAATTCTTGATCAAATTGCCTTAAAAATCCCTACTTTTATCCTATTAATTCAAAAATACAATTTTCTGCATTTTATTTTTGTCGGTTTCAGATAAAGAAATTGTTTGACTTCAGATCCGATCAAAGAAAATCATAAAAAAAAATATTTTGTGTTTCTTTAGATATTTTAGAACAAGTTTCATATAATATGTGCCCAATGCTTTTATGTTAAATTTGTAAGAAAAAAATCTGTGCAAAGTTTTGACTTTTTAATTTCATGTTCTTGATTTTTGATTCTGACTGTTTTTCTACGATTTTTAGAAATTAGTAGAAAAATCCTATAAATAAAAAATCTAGATCTCAGTAATTCATTTTGAAGTGTAGTTTCTTAATCTGAATTTTAATTGAGTTGTTATTTGGATAAAATTTGAATTCCACCCTCTTTTGACAACTCATACCATTCTCTGTCCAATCCTGTCATATGTTCTGAGTTTTGACCATAACTTTTGGAATATCAATCATTTTGATCTGAGATTTTTACCACATAATCTGAACTTGTTTTCCTAATTTCTGTTAATTGTTGGTGATTTTTGAAGTAATTTTCGATTTTCTGTGATTTTTTGAATAACTCTGTTGACTGATTGTGAAAAGTGAGGACTAAAACGAAAATTACATAAAAAATATGAACAAAAGTGATAATTGATTCACCTTGCATTGTGAAGATCTCATTCTCTATTTTCCATTGACATATCATTTGCAACTTTTGGATATTTGGAATTATTATTAAAGAATTTTCAAAGGATTTGTGTACGAATTTACTTCAATATATCAATAACCTTCTAAAAATAGTCTGCAACATCTGAACAAAAACAAGACCTACTTTTGAAAAGAATTGTAATACCTCAAGGCCATTCTCCTTGTGTTCGACCCCTAAACTCATTACCACTCATACTCGTAATTGATTAATAGGGAAATATAAATTGTTTTGTTAAATTGTGTGAAACTCAACGACGGTTTTAACGCGATTTACAAATGGCGCCGTTGCCGGGGAGACGGCTTTAATTGAGTTTATTACTAACCTCTAATCAATTGTCTAGTGTTTTTGTTTCATTTGAATTTTGAAGGTGCATTAGAAAGACAAGATCGCAAGGCGAAGTGCACACACCTGTAAAGAAGGACATCAACAAACATCTAAGGAAGGTCAAGAAAGATAAGGCACAAAACAAGCAAGAAGAAACTTACTCAAGGCAAGAAGGACGTAACGAGGCTTCTCCTTTCATTCAAGGGCCTCAAGAGGAAGAAGAACAAAATTGGGAGCAACAACGAGTGGAAGAGCCACAAGAAAGAATTCCAACCTCTCCAATCATTCACTCATTATCATCAAGGCTAAACTCTCAAACTCTTTTTAATTCTAATTCTCATTCAAAACCATCATCATCTCAAACTCATAAAATGGCTCAAGAAAGAACATTAGGGGAACTTTTAGACCATCAAATCCCTCGAAATCCTGGAAATATTGTTATACCAACTGTGCCAAATTTTAAACTAAGTCCATCTATATTAAATGTATTACCCATATTTGAAGGACATAAAAATGAGAACCCATATGCACATTTAGATAATCTAGATCGTAAATGCACCGCATTGTTTGGTAAATCTTGATAACTTGGATAATATCAAATTGATCCTCTTCTCCCACACACTTGGGGAAGCAACAAGGGATTGGCTAACCCACTTGCAAGGAGGTCCTTTTACAACATTTCAGGAGGTAGGTACGCGTTTTCTCAAACGATACTACCCGAGCACTTTGACGGCCAAAATCCGCAAGGAAATCACAGGGATCCAACAAGGAGGAGGAGAGACACTTCAAGAATATTACGAGCGATTTGTGCGATTATGCGCATCATGCCCCAACCATAACCTCGACGAGACCTCACTTATCGACCAATTTCTACAAGGGATGAATGATCTTGATGCGCGATTACTCCAATGCTCGGCTGGAGGATCGTTCAATAACATGACTCCATCGGAAGTGCGAGCTCTTATCGAAACCATGGCCGAAGGAAACCAAGGACGCGGGGAAGAATGGGTCAAGTAAACATGACAAGTACGGTTGACCTCAAGGCAATGGAATCAAGAATCACACAAAATTTCGAGACAACATTTAGTCAAATGCTCAAGGCTGTGGGCGCGAAAATCGAACCAAAGAAGTGCGAGTTTTGTGGGGACACAAGTCATGCGACTGATGAGTGCGATAGGCTACAAGAAGATGTCAATGCCATCGGAAACTATTCAAACCAACGCCAACCTTTCTCGCAAACCTACAATGAGTCATGGAAGAAACATCCAAATTTCCGTTGGAGGAATGATGATGCGCCACCTCAATTCTCACAATCCAGTTATCAAAAACCGAATGTGTATGTTCATCCAAATGCACAAGCGCCACAACAACCTCAAGCTCATCAACAACCTCCTCAACCCTCCACATCGAATTCCCAAACCTCTTCTCTTGATGAAAAGCTTGATAAAATGATGGCATTAATGGCGGGGAATTTCACAAACATCACAACGGAGTTGGGAACCGTCAAGAATGATGTAAGCTCGCTTACCCAAAACCAAGCTACGCAAGGGCGTCAAATGCAAAACTTGGAAATGCAAATCAAGCAAATCGCGGGTGAAGTCAACTTATTGAAAGGACAAGGGGGCAATCGGTTGCCTTCTCAAGGTTCGGGACCGCTGGAGTACAAATCCATCAACGCGATACGCCTAAGAAGTGGGAAAGAGGTTGGCTCACACGACGAAGAAGAAGAGCTAATGGTTACAAGAAAGCAAGATGGGGAAACAAGTTCAAGCGCGCGAGAACAAGACGAGGCACAAGAAGAAATCAGGAAAGAGGAAGAACCAATTCACGAGAAAGAACAAGGAAAGAACGAAGAAAGGGAAATCGCGCAAGAAAAGGAAAAGAGGCGCGCACCATTCCCAACTCGACTAGCGGTTAACTCTCGGAAGGATGAGCTCGATAAAGATATTTTGGAGGTGTTCAAGAAGGTGGAGGTAAATATTCCAATTATCGATGCTATACGAATGCATCCTCCATATGCCAAGTTCTTCAAGAATCTATGCACAAACAAGAGAAAATTAAAGGGGAACGAGATGATAAACCTACCCTCTGTGATGAGCATCAACACGCGAGTAGCACAAAAAGAGAAAGACCCTGGAGTTTTCGCCATTCCGTGCACCATTGGTCTTCAACAACTCGCGAGGTGTATGCTCGACTTGGGAGCCTCCATAAACGTAATGCCTAGGTCTGTTTACGAGACCTTGGGTTTGGGCGACCTAAAGGAGACAAGGGTGATGGTGCAACTCGCCGACCGTTCAACGGCCGCCGTCCTCGGTGTCGCGGAAGATGTACTCGTCAAGGTGAATGGCTTGGTTTTCCCAGCTGACTTCTACATTCTTGAAATGGGCGACAACGCCGATTCGTCCGCCATCCTCTTAGGAAGACCTTTTTTGAGGACCGCGCGAACATGCATAGACTGCCACTCAGGGACAATGTCCATGGAATTCGACAACGAGAAAATCACCTTCAACATATTTGACACCATCAAGTACCCGAACGACTACAATGTATCAAGCATAACCATTATTGACGAGATCGATGGGATGGTTGAAGAACACTTGGAAAAAGAGTGCTCGAAGGAATACGATGCAATTTTTGAGGATGTTTGGGGAGAAATCGAACAAACGAATGAGAAGCAAGAACATAATGAAGAAATAAAAGTCATTTCAGGTTCCCCTCATAACAGACTCCAAATATCGCAAGAACGCATTAAGCCATCAATCGAGGAAGCGCCTATTCTCGAACTCAAACCTCTTCCGGATCACCTTAAATACGCATACCTCGGGCCAAACAACACATTACCCGTTATCATCGCATCAAACCTAACTCTTGATCAGGAAACCCGATTGGTGGAAACTCTTGGAAAACACAAGAAGGCAATCGGATGGACATTGGCCGATATGCCAGGTATAAGCCCCTCGACATGTATGCACAAAATTGTTTTGGAGGAGGGATCAAAACCGTCAAGAGAAGCACAAAAAAGGTTAACTCCAGTCATGATGGAGGTGGTGAAAAAGGAGCTTCTCAAGCTTCTCGATGCGGGAATCATTTACGCGGTAGCCGACTCGGAATGGGTATCTCCAATCCATGTAGTTCCCAAGAAGACGGGAATCACGGTTGTGAAAAATGCCGAAGGAGAGAAGGTGCCAACGCGAGTGCAGAACGGATGGCGAGTTTGTATCGACTATCGGAAACTTAACGCGGCAACAAAGAAGGACCACTTCCCTCTTCTCTTCATCGATCAAATGCTCGAAAGATTAGCAGGACGACCTTACTATTGCTTCTTGGATGGCTATTCGGGATATTTCCAAATCGCCATCGACCCCGACGACCAAAAGAAGACAACATTCACGTGTCCCTTTGGTACATTCGCCTATCGAAGGATGCCGTTCGGGTTGTGCAATGCACCTGGTACATTTCAAAGGTGTATGATCTCTATTTTTTCTGAATCTATTTCTAAATTCATTGAGGTGTTTATGGATGACTTTTCCATTTATGGCAACTCTTTTGACGAATGTCTCCATAATTTGGGCCTAATAATGGAAAAGTGTGTGGAAGCTAATCTTGTCTTGAATTTTGAAAAGTGCCACTTTATGGTGAGCCAAGGAATTGTTTTAGGTCATTTAATTTCAGAAAAAGGGTTGGAAGTCGACAATGCGAAAATCGACGTTATCAAGACACTTCCATACCCTCGGAATGTGAAAGATGTCCGCTCATTCCTTGGACACGCCGGCTTCTATCGGCGTTTCATTCAAGACTTCTCAAAAATCGCACAACCATTGTGCAGGCTTCTCCAAAAGGAGATCAAATTCGAGTTCAACAATGCGTGCAAGGCGGCATTCGACAAACTAAAGGGGAAACTGTGCGAAGCGCCCATTATCCAACCACCAGATTGGAATCTCCCCTTTGAGATCATGTGCGACGCAA
Source organism: Juncus inflexus (assembly GCA_024447665.1). NCBI lineage: Eukaryota > Viridiplantae > Streptophyta > Magnoliopsida > Poales > Juncaceae > Juncus > Juncus inflexus. Next base: position 9,316,407 of record JAJHPC010000012.1, on the reverse strand, counting down.
GTGATCTAAGTGTCGGGGCGGTTTTGGGGCAGCGCATCGGGAAGGTACCCCACGGAATTTACTACGCTTCTAAAACTTTAGATGACGCCCAACGGAATTACACAACAACGGAAAAAGAATTATTAGCAATTGTTTTTGCATTGGAAAAGTTCCGATCATACTTGGTCGGGACAAAAGTTGTTGTATTTTCAGATCATGCTGCGCTCAAGCACTTAATGAAAAAGAAGGAATGCAAGCCGCGCCTCCTCCGATGGATCCTTCTCCTTCAAGAGTTCAACGTGGAGATTCGGGATAAAAAGGGAGCCGAAAACTTGGTGGCCGATCATCTTAGCCGACTCCCAACAAACGAAGGCGATATCATTCCGATCAACGAACTCTTTCCCGACGAGCAACTCTATACTATCCATGGCATGGCACCTTGGTACGCAGACATCGTCAACTACCTCGAAACTCGCGAATTGCCAAACACACTCTCTCGAGCTCAAAAGGACAAGATAAAAAACGACTCACGATATTACCTCTGGGAAGACCCCTACCTCTACAAGGTTTGTTTCGATCAAATGGTGCGTAAATGCGTGCCCGACCACGAGATAAATTCGGTACTCTCTTTTTGTCACACTTTAGAATGTGGGGGACACTTTGGAGGGCAACGCACAAGTCATAAGGTACTCCAAAGTGGATTATATTGGCCAACTCTTTATAAAGATGCTCATTCCTTTGTAAAGAGTTGTGAAAATTGCCAAAAAATGGGCAATCTAACCCGCAAAAACGAAATGCCTCTTAAAGCTTTATTGTTTTTTGAGCTTTTCGATGTTTGGGGGATAGACTTCATGGGGCCTTTCCCTCAATCAAATGGGTATTTATATATTCTTGTGTGTGTTGATTATGTTTCAAAATGGGTTGAGGCCATACCAACAAGGGATGCCAACTCCAAAACGGTGATTGAATTCCTTAAAAAGAATATCTTTCAGTGTTTTGGGGTGCCTAAAGCTATCATTAGCAATAGGGGTTCGCATTTCAATAATAAGTATCTCGAATCCCTTTTGAAAAATTATCACGTACAACACCGCATGTCAACCGCTTATCATCCCCAAACTAATGGGCAAGCCGAAATATCGAATCGGGAAATAAAATCAATCCTTGAGAAAGTGGTTAATCCCTCTCGCAAGGATTGGAGTCAGAGGCTTGGGGATGCTCTATGGGCCTACCGCACCGCATACAAAACACCGATAGGGATGACTCCTCTTAAACTCGTTTATGGAAAGAGTTGTCACCTACCGGTGGAAATTGAGCACAAAGCATTTTGGGCAATCAAAAAGGTAAATCAAGATTATCCAAAAGATGCGGGATTGCGGAAATTGCAAATTCAAGAATTAGAAGAGCTTCGCATTGAGGCTTATGATAATTCTCGTATTTACAAAGAAAAATTAACCATCGCTCACGACAAACTTATTCGCAAAAAGGAATTTAAAATTGGCGATAAGGTCTTGTTATTCAATTCTCGGTTGAGATTACATCCTGGGAAATTGAAGAGCCGATGGACAGGTCCTTACATAATTACCCATATCTTGCCATTTGGAGTATTTGAAATTTCTAGGGGCAAAGACATCAAATTCAAGGTTAATGGTCATCGCTTGAAGGCCTTTTACGAGAATCATGATACAAGATGGTTCGATGAGCATAATTTGGAAGCGGTGCCACAAAGCGAGGAAAGGAAAGAATGAAAGCATAAATGCGTCGAGCTCAAGACGTAAAACAAGGGCGCTTGACGAGAGGCAACTCGTCGTGTCAGGTCGTATTTTTCCTTTCTTTATTTTATTTTCTTAATTTTATAAAACTCTCTTTCACACTTAAACATTTGCTACACAAAAGTTTAAGTGTGGTGGGGGAGGTTTTGCATAAAACCCTAATAATTTTTCCAATTTCCACAAATTTTCTCATTTTTGAACTTTTTGTTTGAGGACAAACAAAGGTTTAAGTGTGGTGGGGTGGTTTTGTGCAAAACCAAGTTTTGTTTTCTTGTAAAAATGTGAAAACTCTTAAAAATTGGAAAATTTAAAAATTTCAAAAATAATTAAAAACTCATTTTCTTTATTTGTGTTTGTAATAAGTTTGTGTGTGTGAGGATTTTAAAATGAAAAGCAGGTTTTGAAAAATGGAAACGATTTTTAAAACTAAGCCCTCTCAAGCAATTTTTGAAAAAATACTTAGGGTTTTGGGAAAGGATGAAAAGATTTGAAAAAAATTTTCAAAAGGATTTGACCTTTGTCATGAATGCCATATTTTCCAACTCACTTCATTTATAATATCCATTTAAAATCCATTAAGCGTTTTGAAAATTCATAAATATTTCACTTACCCCTTTAACGAAATTATAAATCATTTTCTTTAAAGTAATGTTGTGATTAAAACTTTTGAGAAATCAAACCATATTTTTAATACCACTAGTTTCGCAAAAAATTTTCTAACTCAACCTATCTTTCATGGCATAGCTAATGACTCGTATGTCCATCTCTAATTTTCGCACTAAAAGCAAGTGACCGAAATCGTAACCTGTTATCCCTTCACAAAAAGAATTCAAAAATGTGAAAAATTATTTTTAAACCCTTGAAAAAAAAAATAATTTTACATATCCGCAATAGAAAATGAAGGATTTTTGTACGTGCAAAGCACAGCTTGTCTTTTGATAACATGAGTGGATCGCATGCCAACTTTTACGTGTTTATAAAAGAGAAAGTTGAGTTAGTTGGAACTTTTGGGGTAATTTGTATAAATTCACCATTTTAAAATTAGGGGGAGAAAGTATCAAAAACAAAATTAGGGCATTGCTTTTTGGGAAAAGGTTCGTATTTGAAGGATGGGGGGAATTTTAAATAAATTTGAATTTGAAATTATTAATGGATAGTCATCGACCCTCGTGTATTATTATAATAATCAAATATTAGTATATAACATTCATGGCAATAACTAAATTTCCTTTCAAAATACTTTAACCTGATTCTAAAAACCCTAAGACTTAATTTTAATTTACGCTTGAGGGCAAGCTTGGTTTAAGTGTGGTGGAATTTGTAATGTGTATTTTTATACACATTTTTAGGGTTTTTATCATCTCAAATTCATCCTTAATTCACTAAATGTATGAAAAATACTTATAATTCATAAAACATGATTTGGAACCTCTTAATACATTTTTGTATTATTTTACAGGCGAAAAGGCCGTAAGATGAAGATTTGGACCCAAATTGCAAATCATGGGCCAAAGACGGCCAACCAAGTCTACCAAAACCCTACACAAATTCACCCAAATAACCAATTTTCAAACAAGCTCAAAATCGATCAAACTGCATATCCTTGGATTCAGCACGACGAGACGAATCGGTTGGTATTATTATCCACCTCTGAAAATGCCGGCGATCGCCGGAATCCGCCAGCCAAAAAGCAACCGGCCATGTTTCTGACCTGAGAAAGCTTCTTCGAGCAACCTTGCTTTCTACAGTCCACCATTCGAGCCAAAACCAACTCTATTCTCTTCCTCTCTTCCTGCCCTTTCTATCCGTATGAAGAACTCATCAAATGGTGCAAAATCGAGTGAGAAATCTGAAGTTAAATCAACTGTTCGACGAAATCCTCAATGAACTTTTCAAACCTGATGATCCAACAGTCAAGTTTTTGACTGAATCGAATTCGATCAACCATTTCAGTTTTTCTCAAGCAAAGATGATTCTTTTTGTGTCTTTAAGCTTTACTAAAGGTTCACAATGAATTCCGAAGCCTCAATTCGAGGGAAAAACAACTCAAAATCATAGTTTGATTCACAAGTTCAGCAGTTTTTGGTTATTTTTCGCGAAACTGACACCGAGTTGGTTAATGGAGAAATTCTCTGGATTCGAGGTGGATTGGGGAACTATAATGGTTGAGGATTATCGTGAGGAAGTTGAGAACGAAGCCTGAGTCACAGTTTTGGATTTCGTTGTGTGAAATGCGAGAAAAAGATCGATTTGCACACTCTGGTCAGCAATGGCGGAACAAGCGAACTGATGATATTCAAAACGGCAAAACTCGAGATATACTCAACGGTTTTCGACCATTCAAAGCTCTGTGGATTCGTGAGAAGATGGAGAAGAGATCTGGATTGATGAATTACAGTGAAATGTACGGAATCACGAGCTCTAATCAATGGTTATGAGAAACGGGTAAACGGGTCTGAAATCCAAGAGAAAAATCGATCCAAAGTCCAAATTCGCAACTTACACGGCTGTCAGAGGATTGTTTTAGGACGACTTACACGATCGCAAGCCACAGGAGATCGAGAGAAGAGGTTCAGCGCCAATTATGAAGAAGAAGATGACTCGTTTCATCAGTCATGACTCGTCTCACGCGATTCAAACCGGTTCGCCACACCAGATCAACAGAATGAGTTATAACGAGTCAGTATCAGCTCACACAAAAGTGACTCGTTTCAAGCGAGCTGTAGCTCGTTTCGTCGCACGAAATCCGGAAATTTAATTCAAAACTCAGCGCCAATGGTGAACAAGAAGACGACTCGTTTCGCGTGTTTCGACCCGTCTCGCCACAGAAAATCAAAAAGAAAGTTAAAACCGCAGAGGTTGGTAACGGAAATCACGACTCGTTTCACGCGATAACGACCCGTTTCACCGCAACCTATTACGAAGGGGACCACTGTCAGTCTCAGTAATATGATTCAAATCGCATCTGAACTGACTCGCGCGAAATTACAGAACAGAGCGAAAATTCGATGATTCAAAACCGGATCAAATCTCAACCGAATTCAACGAAATTTCGTCCGGATCTTCGATACACCCCACTTGATCTGCCTGAGCCAATGGAATCGCTCGGTTTGTCCCCCACTCTCCAGACCAGCCTCTCTATAAATTCGACCGATCAACCCATTCATGAGAATCATTCTTCCATTCTCCAAATTCTTTCAACACATTACTCTCCAATCATCTTCTTTAAGCTTCAGTAACTCCATTACTGAATCTCAGAGCTTTTCGAGCTTCAATTCTCGAGTTTGAGTGAAATTCACCAATTCGGGCTGATTTTGGTGAAAAAGGCAATTGATTGGTTCGGCTGGAATCAACCATCAGTTGGAGGTTCAAATCGGCTCAAGGAAGTTTCTGGTTGATCTTCCACGTCTCGGTTCGATCCAATTTTCATTTAATCTCTTGTATTCAATTTTAGATCACAAGATCCAATTTGTAAAAGAACATGATGAACACATGCCTAATTTCGGTTGATCTTATCATGTGTGAGTAGAATCTTGTAGAGATAGGCTTTTTGTGATAGAATTGTTTGAAATCTTGCTTTAATTTGAATTAAATTGACTGATTTGGTACTTGTTCATAATATGCTTTGTTAAATCTGGATTTTTCTTGATTTAATCGATTTGGTTGAATTAATTAGGTCATTTAGAACTGAATTTTTCATGCATGTTAGTCCATTTTATCATCTTGAATCTTGGTTGAGGTTTTTGCTTGATTTAGTGAACATTTTAGTTCAAAAATTGAGATCAAACACTAGTTGGTTGATTGGTGTTTGATCTGAAATTTTGATCTATTTGCTGAATTTTTCTGGTTGGAAATAATTCAAACTTGTGCCAAATCTGATAAACTGAATATTTAGTGATTAATGATACAATTCTTGATCAAATTGCCTTAAAAATCCCTACTTTTATCCTATTAATTCAAAAATACAATTTTCTGCATTTTATTTTTGTCAGTTTCAGTAAAGAAATTGTTTGACTTCAGATCTGATCAAAGAAAATCATAAAAAAAAATATTTTGTGTTTCTTTAGATATTTTAGAACAAGTTTCATATAATATGTGCCCAATGCTTTTATGTTAAATTTGTAAGAAAAAAATCTGTGCAAAGTTTTGACTTTTTAATTTCATGTTCTTGATTTTTGATTCTGACTGTTTTTCTACGATTTTTAGAAATTAGTAGAAAAATCCTATAAATAAAAAATCTAGATCTCAGTAATTCATTTTGAAGTGTAGTTTCTTAATCTGAATTTTAATTGAGTTGTTATTTGGATAAAATTTGAATTCCACCCTCTTTTGACAACTCATACCATTCTCTGTCCAATCCTGTCATATGTTCTGAGTTTTGACCATAACTTTTGGAATATCAATCATTTTGATCTGAGATTTTTACCACATAATCTGAACTTGTTTTCCTAATTTCGGTTAATGTTTGGTGATTTTTGAAGTTATTTTCGATTTTCTGTGATTTTTTGAATAACTCTGTTGACTGATTGTGAAAAGTGAGGACTAAAACGAAAATTACATAAAAATATGAACAAAAGTGATAATTGATTCACCTTGCATTGTGAAGATCTCATTCTCTATTTTCCATTGACATATCATTTGCAACTTTTGGATATTTGGAATTATTATTAAAGAATTTTCAAAGGATTTGTGTACGAATTTACTTCAATATATCAATAACCTTCTAAAAATAGTCTGCAACATCTGAACAAAAACAAGACCTACTTTTGAAAAGAATTGTAATACCTCAAGGCCATTCTCCTTGTGTTCGACCCCTAAACTCATTACCACTCATACTCGTAATTGATTAATAGGGAAATATAAATTGTTTTGTTAAATTGTGTGAAACTCAACGACGGTTTTAACGCGATTTACAAGAGGTCTCCAAATTCAATATAACACATCATTCTCTCTCTCATTATTTCACATTCTCTTTTGTGAGACAAAAGAGAGAAAATATACTTTCTAATTTGTATGACAAAATTATGAAAGGGTGCTTTCTTTTTGTATGACAAAAATGAAAGAGTGCGATTATATGAGAGGAATTATACATATTTTGTGAGATAAAATAAGAAGAATAAAAGGAGTTTTCTGGTGCAAAAGGAGAATAAGTTACTAGCATATATATTGCTCTTCTTCCTGTTTTAATTATTTTGTTCGTGTGGATACTGCTAGAGGTGTTCGTACTTTTGGCGTTTGTGATTTATTTGGCCTAAAAAGATGGGAACGGCTTGTTTAGAGTTTCGGTGGAGACCGATTGTGTGTGCGGTAGATGACTTCCGCACGATCCGACCTGGACAGACTAGACGGACGGAAAATCGGTTAGGACGGTAACCAGTTTAGAGACGCATGGACAATATGCATGGTTTGAGCGTTACAGATTAAGCGTAATCTGAAAGGTATCTTTAAGATTTATTTCTTTGATTTAACCGATATGCATGGATCCTCGGATTGATTTTGGACGAAATTTTTTATTTTTTCGCTGTTTTATGTACGTCCGAAACCCAACAGGGGTTCAGGTCCGGTCTGCTATTTTAGATTCATTAATATGGGTTGGAATTCATTTTGGTCACCACTTGTTTGGATTAGTGTCTTTATGGTTTATTCGTGTTTTGAGTCATTCAAGTGACATGCAATTCGGTGTTCAGGTAGTGCTGAGATCAAGTCATTTAGATTTTTGGTGGTTTGAAATTTTGGTCATTCGTGTTGAGTCATTTCAAGTTTTGACATTAGTCGAACAAAGTTTATTGGTTCAAGCAGTCAAGTATTGTTAGGAGATATTTTAAGTTCGATTCATGTCAAATATAATTTTGTATAGCATATATTTAGCAAAAGTCTATAAGACCACAAATTGTATGTTTGATCTCAAAAAAAGGTTTTGAGTTAGTCGGGTTCAAATTGAGGGTCAACGACAGGGCCGGTCCCGTTTATTTGGTTGCTCAAACACGAAATAAAGTTGCTACCTTTATTTTGTATTATCAAAATATCAGTGTTGCAAAACCTCTAATTTGGACCGATTAATCCCCTATTAATATCAAATATCTAGAGAAATGACTGAATTTAGCTAAATTATTTTGAAAAATCATGTCCGATTTGGCTCCTATTAGGGACAATTTTTGGCAAATTTTAAGATTTGGACAGATTTTTTTAAGCAAATCTCAAAAAACAATATATGTACTTGCTTCTTTCAAGAAAATAATAGACTTCATTTCATGAATAGGGTTTATTTCCTTGTTCTCATCATCCAACTCTAGATTCGAATGACGAGCGACAAATGTTTAGAAATTGATAGTGTTATTTTAACGTGTTCTTTAGTGGATGAATTTTTATTATTCATTTTTTTTTTTAGAAATTATAATGTTATTTTAGAATTTAGAATTATAATATGATAACTTTATATTAGAATAACCATTCTACTAATTGCCGACTAATTATGATTAATCCCGATTAATTCAATTAATCCTAAATTCTCATCTCGTCGACGGAGGAGTGATTTGAGGCTTCTACAACATTGCGAAAAGTATGATACAAGCAAAATAAGAACAGTAAACATAGAGCTGGAAAACATGACCCGAACCCGAAAGACCTGCCCGACCCGGTCCAATCCGAAAAATTTGAAAAACTCAAATGACTCGAGCCCGCCCGACCCGGACCGGAAGAACCCAAACCCGAAATGACTGTTGTTTCATGATCACTCTAACCCGTCCCGACATAAAACTCCACTTGTTTGAACCCGATATAACCCGTGACCCGAGAGAACCTGAGACCTAATAAGTCAAGATCTGAACTTACCCAACCCCACTTGTCTGAACCCTACATAACCCATGACCTGAGAGAACCCGAGACTTGATAAGCCAAGATCTGACCTAACCCGAACCCATATTGACTCTAGGTTTAAACCAACCTGAGACCTAAATATATCCCAAATAATAATTTCATCTAGCAAGGACTTTGAAATCAATGTAAATATTCTTTTCTTAGTCCTTATTGTTGGTTCTCGGACGTGCATAACGCAGCGAAAAACAAAAATATTCGTCCAAAACCCATTCCGAGGATCCGTGCATATCGGTTAATTCAAAGAAATAAATCTTAAAGATATCTTTCGGATTACGCTTAATCCGTGATGCTCAAACCATGCGTATTGTCCATGCGCCTCTAAACCGGTTTCCGTCCTAACCGATTTTCCGTCCGTCTAGGCCGTCTAGGTCGGATCGTGCGGAAGTCATCTACCGCACACACAATCGGTCTCCACCAAAACTCTCAACAAACCGTTCTCATCTTCTTAGGCCGAATAGATCACAAGCGCCGAAAGTACGAACGCCTCTACCGGTGTCCACACGAACAAACTTCTTAAAACGGGAAGAAGAACAATATATATGTTAGTAGCTTGTTCTCCTCTTGCATAAGAAAACTCTTCTTATTTTATCTCACAAAAGATGTATATAATTCCTCTCATATAATAACACTCTTTCGTCTTTGTCATACAAAAGGAAAGCACCCTTTCATAATTTTGTCATACAAATTAGAAAGTATATTTTCTCTTTATTGTCTCACAAAAGAGAATGAGAAATAATGAGAGAGAATGATGTGTTGTGTTGTGAATTTGTAGCCCTCTATGTCCTTATATAGAGGTGAAGAGTCATGTCTCTTCACACTAAAAGATGTGTGTGACATCACTCATCATTATCCATATGCCATCATCTAGACTCTTCTAGATTACATGATCTTTTGTGCTCATAGTCTTTATATACATATATATCACATCTTATCACATAAGATGACAATATATTTTGTGACATTCTTATGCAACTCATCATATAGGTCGCTAGGATTTTCTATATCCGTTTTAGTTTGTTCTTTGTGTGTGACCCTGTAGGTTCACTTAATGTCGGCAATAGACTTGACAGTCTATAAATCATGAGTGGACTCTAGCAAGCCATCATGACTACCCAATTTAATTAAGTGAATATCGGTGATCCAATTTACCTAATCAACAATCACGTATTTAGTCCCTTTGTCACGCGATATCGATATCGATCATAAGACATGTAATATGCCATCCTTATATTAATTGATTAATATTTCTTGATCCCAAATTAAACTGAACAAGAACAAATGAAATTAATAACTCTTATTAATTCCTTTGAGTATGGCCATACATTTCTTCAGGTCAATTCATCAAGAGGCCTAAAGATATTTCTCTCATTTATGAGAGGAACAAATCCTGTCTTGATTACACTCATCCCTCTACATGATTCATTGTATACCTAATCATAACATTTATGACCACCCGGTTAAAGACAGTGTTAGATTATATTAAAGTATAAAATTACTCATGTTGGAAACCGAAACAATGTCAGGTCAAAAGACTTTAAATACTTTATGTTACAAGAATCGCTAATGACGTAAAACATGTAGCATTCTTATGGCGGGTCAGTCCAGTATATTGTCTCTAACATATACGTATGTTAGACTTGATAACTATTTATCCATGATTAGTAAAACATTATCATCAGTCAACTAATATACTGGTGTACATTTATAACTTGTATATAAATATATATTTATTTGTATCTGCAAGTATATTTGTCTCCACAAATATCCTATAAATGATCAGGGACGATTTAGAATAGTATTCATAACACTTTATAGTTTTCCTATCAAAGTCACGCACTTTGATGACATCAAGCTGAATTGCATATTCGTGGTCTATTTTAATTATATTAAAATAACCTATACGCATATATTATATGAAATATCTTAGAATAAATATTATGGTTGATATGACAATCCATCATCTAGGTCACAAACACTTTGGCCTAGGGCAAAACACCATCACTTATGGCCTATTTTTTGTATTTTATTCTTTTATTTTCGACAAATTAGTTAAATGAATCAAGAGATCATTTCAATATGTTTCAACATGATTTTATAACATAGTGTTTTTAATGTATCACAATACTTCTTATTGAATATGAAATATATTATTTTATACCAATTCAGTTTATCTATATTTCAAATTGATATATGATAAGTCATAAAAATATAGATTCATGTACATTGAGTCTAGGTAGGGCGGGTCGGGGTTCAAGCGGGTCTTTCGGGTTCGGGTCATGGTTCAGGTCATGTCGGCAGCTTTAGGTTTATGTAGAGGTGGCAAACGGCGAGTCGGGTCATTATCAGGTTCGGTTATTCGGGATAAACATGTAGAGGTGGCAAACATGCTGCATTTCAGTTTCATATTGATACAAAATCATGTAGGGTTTAAGACGTGCATAACGCAGCGAAAAACAAAAATATCGTCCAAAACCAATTCCGAGGATCCGTTCGTATCGGTTAAATCAAAGAAATAAATCTTAAAGATACCTTTCGGATTACGCTTAATCCGTGCGCTCAAACCATGCGTGTTGTCCATGTGCCTCTAAACCGGTTACCGTCCTAACCGAATTTCCGTCCGTCTAGGCCATCTAGGTCGGATCGTGCGGAAGTCATCTACCGCACACACAATCGGTCTCCACCAAAACTCTCAGCAAACCGTTCTCATCTTCTTAGGCCGAATAGATCACAAGCGCCGAAAGTACGAATGCCTCTACCGGTATCCACACGAACAAACTTCTTAAAACGGGAAGAAGAACAATATATATGCTAGTAACTTGTTCTCCTTTTGCATAAGAAAACTCTTCTTATTTTATCTCATAAAAGATGTATATAATTTCTCTCATATAATCGCACTCTATCGTCTTTGTCATACAAAACAAAAAGCACTCTTTCATAATTTTGTCATACAAATTAGAAAGTATATTTTCTCTTTTTTGTCTCACAAAAGAGAATGAGAAATAATGAGAGAGAGAATGATGTGTTGTGTTATGAATTTAGAGCCCTCTATGTCCTTATATAGAGGTGATGAGTCATGTCTATTCACACTAAAAGATGTGTATGACATCACTCATCATTATCCATATGACATCATCTAGACTCTTCTAGATTACATGATCTTTTGTGCTCATAGTCTTTATATACATATATATCACATCTTATCACATAAGATGACAATATATTTTGTGACATTCTTATGCAACTCATCATATAAGTCGCTAGGATTTTCTGCGCCCGTTTCAGTTTGTTCTTTCTGTGTGACCCTGTAGGTTCACTTAATGTTGGCAATAAACTTTGGCCTAGGACATAACACCATCAATCTCCCACTTGCACTAGGCCAAATCAACCAAGTATCTCATACTCATTGATCTATGTGGTATCACATACCAGTTGACCTAACATGATCACCATCATTTAAGGGATTGGGTTCTTAAATGGATTATTTAACATTCTCATATGCAAATACTTTGCATATTTTTATGTCCACTATAATCTAAGCAGAATATTTTATCCTTCTCAAGTATATAATCATACTCTTGATTAGTGACTTTCACTAAGATTGAATTTATGTGTGCTTGTTAAACTTAATTCACATCATATGTAATTATGCTCCCACTAAATTTCTTCTCAACATAAGATTTATCTTTAATTTTTTTTATAAAACCAAACTGTTTGGTTATTTCATCAAATAATAAATATTCACGTAGAGATGTTTGCTTTAATTCATAAATATATTTATGCAACTTGCAAAACTCTTTTCAAATTTTTTTTAGGATAGACAAAACTCTCAAGTTGTATCGTATACATACTTTCATATGTTTATATTAAGAAACAACGTCTTGACATCTACTTGGCATCTTTTATAGTCATAATATGAACACATGCCCAACAAAATTCTGAAATACATAAGCATGATGACTTGGAAAAATATTACATAGTCTATACTATGAGTTTAACTTAACCACAAATCATGCATTATATGTTTGCACATTATCCATGTCGGTCTTTCTTTTAAAACCGTATTTCCATCTGATGGATCAATCAAATTCAAAACTTGATTGTCTGACATGGATTACATCTCAACTTTCAAAGTCTCTAACCATTAGAGCTTTGACTCATCATAGTCTATTAGTAGAATGTGGACTCATCATCTATGAGTACGAAATTTTTATCATTAGACACGAAAAATCTATATTCTTCGGACCTGTGATAAATTCTAATAGATCTACATGAATACACTTATGTTATATACTCAGACTCTTCAACATCTTGAGAGTCTAGTTGATTAATTGCAGACTCAATCACTAGTTGAAATCAGAATTAATTTCCATCCGAGCATATTACTGTCAGTATGTGGAATTTGAACTTTTCAAATTTACTCCCACTAATTCTTTTGGAAACACTTCTTCCAAAGAGATATAATTTTCGAGTAACAAACACTTTGTTCTCATATTAATTATAGAAGTAATATCCTTAACTTTTCTTAGGATATTCCACAATAAGCACTAATCCGATTAGATGCATGATGCTTCAATTAAGTATCATATCCTCAAATCTTGATAAAAGATAATCTGATACACCTACCAGTCCATATCGCATATGGAGTTTTTTACAACTGCTTTAGATGAAATTATATTCAGTATGAACGCAATAAGAGCGTAACCCCGAAAGAAATAGAAGATATATTTGACTCATCATAATCGAACTATATCTAATAAAGTTCGATATAGTTATCATGATGATCAAACACTTGGTTCTTGACTCCTCGATCCCATCAAAAAAGTTTGATTTTTCGAAGCCAAGTTTTACTCTCTACTTCATTATTTGTAACTTTTGAACTTTTCAAAATATTCAAATTTATTGTTTCAATAAAGCGATGAAGTAGTTTTCTCTAGCACCTTTACTCATTGATGAACATACATCACTATGTATGAGAGCCAATAAGTAACTTGCTTTCACCTTACTTTATGAAAGATGTATATGTCATCTTGTCTAATAAATAAGTTACACATGTTTCAAATGATTCAAAATTAAATGAATTTGAAAATCTATCTTAATGGATTTAATAAATGTTCATCTTATTAAGTAGACCAAGCGGCAATGCTAGATTTAAATTCTTAATATTAATGTTATAGATCGACTTATAATTATCTTGTTCGATATAACACATAAGGTAATTTTTCTATTGGAACATTTCCAAAGAAAATTGACATTTGTGAATGGTGAAATTATTATTCTCAATAATAAATTAATAACCATTCATAGATAAACTCGAACTATAGATAATACAAAATTTATTGTCGATATTAAATAACAATTATTTATGTCGGCGATAAGTCCAAAAAGTCAATATAAATAAATGAGTTACTTGAGAAAATACAACAACTTTTGCTACATTTGTCACTCTTATAGCGTAAAACATGTAGCATTCTTATGGCGGGTCAGTCCAGTATATGGTCTCTAACATATACCTATGTTAATGACTTGATAACTATTTATCCATGATCAGTAAAACATAATAATCAGTCAACTAATATAATGGTGTACATTTATAGCTTGTATATAAATATATATATTTATATGTATCTGCAAGTATATTTGTCTCCACAAATATCCTATAAATGACCAGGGACGATTTAGAATAGCATTCATAACACTTTATAGTTTTACTATCAAAGTCACGCACTTTGATGACATAAAGCTGAATTGCATATTCATGGTCTATTTTAATTATATTAAAATAACCTATACGCACATATTATATGAAATATCTTAGAATAAATATTATGTTTATTATTACAATTCATCATCTAGGTCACAAACACTTTGCCATAGGGCATAACACCATCAAATCAAGTCAGTTTTTGACTCGGGTCTTGGGTTTAGTGGGCTCAAGACAGGTCGGGTTATGTTAGTTTTATGTTTGAATCATTTTGGTTCGGGTTTGGGTAGTTTGATATTTCTAAAATATCTGGATCGAGTCTGGTCGGGTTGGTTATCGGGTTGGGTCGGGTATCGGGTGGATCCGGCGGCTCTTTCGGTTTATTTTTTCGGGTTTCAGATCCATCGGCTCGGGTTAATTCGTGTTCGATTCAAGTATTTCGGGTGTCATATTGATAGTTCATACATGTTGAGGTCAATTTTAGTTAAAATTATTTGGCTCTCAGAGAGAATCAGGTTGGAATCGGGTCGGGTCGGGTTAAGGTCAATTTTAAGTTCCGATCATTTCGGTTCGGGTCCTAGTCAAGAGGGCTTGAGTCATTTGATATTTCGGGCAGGTCAGGTGGGACTTAGTTTCAGGTTAGATTTGTCACCTCTAGAAATTCATAAAATAACCCGAACCCGATTTGCCAGAAACATGAAGAGACTTGAATTCCACATGACTCGAATATCAAATCAATCCGAACCCGAAATAATCCAAACCCATTTAAACCGGCCGGAATAAGATCCAAATACAACTTGACCCGACCCAAAATTCACCCGACAAATTCTTGACCCGAAAAAGATCCGAACGAAACAAGATCACAAACTGACCCGACCCAATCCGTGTTGACCAAACCCGAATATAACCTGGACATAAAAAGGACCCGAATCCAAATTACCCGACCCAAATATGACCCGATCCGTCCATTTGTCACCTCTAAGTAAACATATGAAATATTGGAAAGTTAACTTTGATTTGTTTCTATATCTTACAATTATGTAAATACTTATTATAGACTCAAACTACGAAGAATTTTTATAATTTATCATATTTCATTCTAAAATTTAGTACTATTATTAATGACCACTCCATACTTACTCTAATCACCTGAAGGAATATGTAATAAATGAGATCTTTAATTTTCAGCAAAACACATAATTTTGGGAAATGATATGGGCAAGAAATGATTTGATATGAGTAGGAAAAATTCTAATAAAAATATGTCTTTATCCTTCTTTACAAATGCCAATTAATTGAGTTAAAAAAAGACAAAATATATTACTCTTTGTTGTTGATTATTTCTCTTTCGACATAATTATTATCAAAATTCAAAACCTTCAAACATATTGCTATTCATTAAAATAACCAATTTTTTTATTAGATTAAATTTTAATTTTATAATATGTTGTTAACTTTTCTAGATTAATTAGTCTTGTCCATGGAATCTTTAAATATATTAATATTAATGTGTTTATTCAAAGAATAATTTAGGAAATACAAGCTAAATACTTACAAAGGTATACAAGAATTAAAAAAATAATTCATTATTATGCAATTTCATGAATTCGTAGTTGATGGCAAGTAAATAAGAAAGGTCATAATGAGTACTTAATATTTTTTTTATAAATAATCTTATTACATATTTTATAAATTCAAAATTCAAAAACACAAATAACAATGACATATGAAGTGCCCAAATGCTATTTGAACGAGGTATGCTTTAAGCGCTCTCCAAAAATATTCAAAAAAAGTTTCCAAATGCTATTTGAAAAAAAAAAATACTATATTCAAATACTAAATAATTAAAAAAAATGACGTAATTGATAATTTTTAAAAAAACATCTTTCTTTTACAAAAAATATCGAAGTGATTGAATTTTTTTAGGAATAATAAGATTTGGATATGGCTGAATGGGATTGAATTGAAGATATAAAACAAATGTGGAAACAAGCAAGAATGATACTATCAATAAATTAGAGATATTTTCATATCATTAGTACATTTATTATTGAGATTTTCATTTCCTTTTTAACTCGTATAATTGGACATTATATAACAAAAATAAAGCTGTCATTTTCCTAAATAATTTTCTATTGCTATCAAATTATTTCCTGCCGAAATTACCACCCATAATTTTTAACTGGCGAACCTTATCAATTTTTTATGACAAACTAAATTGCGAATAATTTAGACCCAATTTTATTACAACATTGTCCCCAAATAAGTTTCAATACTTTATGTATTTGATATCAAACCAATCATTTCATAAATTCTCAATTTGAGGAGTAATATGAAGCAGAGCTAAGTTTTCTTGTGGTTAACGTGATTGCCTCAATTTCTTTGATCTCAGTAGTTTCATGGCGTACATCTGTAAGTTGATATTATGCGATGGTACTGTAGCGATTTTATAGCGACGGTATATAAAACTGACAAAAAATATATATAAACTGAAAAAAAACAATATATAAAAATTCATTTGATAAAATATTATATATTTTAAAAAATAAAAATAGTATATAAAAACATAAAAACTGAAAACAAACAATATATAAAAGTTCATTCGATAATCATTATATATTTAAAAAAATGAAAACAATATATAACGTATATAGAAACGCGAGAAAATAATATATAATTTCAATCTATCGCTACAGTGTCATTACAGTAACCTGTCGTGATTTTTCATTTTCTTTTTTAAAATGTCTTAAAAAATGAGCTCCAAATGTATTTATATTATTTGGTAAAATTAGGTTGCCCCCGACTCTTGTGCTGCCCAATTTCATGGGCTCGTTGAGATTTACATCAGAGCTGCCGCTGCTCCTGGTCAACAATTCTCGAGTTTCATGTCAGTTACGGTCATGGAGGTTATTAATGATAGTATTTTGAAGTCACTGGACAAAATCACAAAATCTATGTTTCAATAGATTTTTTGGATTTGGCTCAGGGATCAAGTCTTTTACGAGACACTTCGGACGGGTCATTCATGCAAATCTCATTTCGGATTACAAGTCATTTGACTTTAGTGCTATTTTGGTTATGAGTCATTCGGATTATTATGGGTCATTTATATTATGAATTACATAAGTTTTTGGATTATTGGAGTTGTTGTTTGATGTATTTGATTTAAAGATAAAATAATATGAATTTGTGCTAATATGAAATATTTAGTTTAATTAAAAATAACTACATATCTCCTAAAATTTTAGATATTGCGACTAAATATTTGTTTTATTTAAGAATTAACTTAATCATAATTTTATGCTAAATAATTCAGAGTAAACAAACCCTAGAAATTTAGGGACAAGAAAAATACGGGATTTGATGTTGCAATTCTCAAAATTCCTCACGTCAAACAACCAAATGTTGAGGTTTAGTTTTGTATTTTGAAATAGAAATCTACTAAATCTTTAAAATCATATCATAAATATTGCAATTATCTACCAAAATCTTTCAAATCAAACATACTCATAAATATTGAAACAATATGACTAGTGAGAAGATCTGGTGATCTTAATCGTAAGATTTAGCAGAGGTTTCTTTCCATATTTGAATGATCATGTTGCCTTTCTAAATATCCAAATATCATTTAGATGTTGCCAATCCTAATAGGGCATAAATCATACAAATCAATTTATAAAAGGAAAATGAGAAATCATAACGTCTGTAGCAACGGATTGAAATTATATATTATTTTCTCATTTTTTTATATACTATTTTCATGTTTTAAATATATACTGTTTACTGAATGAATTTTTATATACTGTTTGTTTTCAGTTTATATGTTTTTATATACTGTTTTTATTTTTTAAAATATATATTGTTTTACCGAATGAATTTTTTATATACTGTTTATTTTCAGTTTTTATATACCATCGCTATAAATCCGCTAAAGTAATCGTTGCACGGTATCAACTCTCTTAAAAAAAAATGATTCAATATTCAGTTATTATCAACTCTAACAACAAATCAAATAGACTTAAGTAAGAAGAAGAAGAGGGTATCTTGTCCTCTTTTCATGCTTTTTAATTTTACACTAGTCACCTCAAATTTCCTGGTCTAAACCTATTGGTCGTGCATTATCAGCTTTTTTTTTATAAAATGAGTCTAAAAATCTAGTGTGTAATCGAAAGTCATAAATCCTGATTTTCTATAATTTACAAATTACATATCCACTTAAATATAGTTAAAATTTTGAAATAACAATATTTTCAAACTCCAATTCATAACACACAAAGTCGCTTTCAATTTATAAAACCGGGTCCTTGTTCCTCACCGAACTCTCCCAAATAATTAATCCGTCTCTACTCTACCAAGTATTATTCCCTGCACGATTCACAACTTCTCTCATATATATACACTCTTCGAAACCTCACTTAAAAACCCACTGCTCAGATTCTCTCCTCTTTCCTCCCCTCACAATTCTCCTCTCATCTTCACCCCCAAAAAGAAAGAAACATCAATTAAAAAACCCTACCTTCAATCTCAGCCGTCGATCTGGATGGGAAACTGTCAGGCGGCTGAGGCGGCGACGGTGGTGATTCAACACCCAGATGGAAAAATCGAGCGAGTTTATTGGTCTGTCAGTGCTAGCCACGTAATGGCGTCTAATCCAGGTCATTACGTTGCGGTTATAATCACGGCGCCTCATCCCTCGAGTAAGACCAGTACTGGAGAGGCCAGTAGAAGGACAGATGGCGGTCATCCGTCTCGTAAAAGTGCAGGTGGCGGTCGGCCGGCGGTGAAGCACCTTAAGTTGTTGAGACCTGATGATACATTGCTCATGGGGCAGGTTTACCGCCTTGTTAGTTGTGAAGGTTTGTTTGGTGGAAAAGAAAGTTCATTTTTTTGTGCTTTTTGAGTTTTGAGTTTTGAATTTGAAATTTGAATTTGGTTCTTTCTTTGTAGAGGTGGTCAGGAAGTTTGAGACGAAAAGACATGCAAAATTGAGCCGGTTGATAGAGAAGAGCGGTGGTGGTGATAAAGAGAGGTCAAGCTCTAAAGATGGAAGAAAAATTGAAGATGATGATCAAAAGAGTAGCCATGGAGGCGGGAAAGAAGAACAAGAAAACTCATTAGAACAGGTACAAAAAGAATTCATTATCTGAATATTTTAAAACAACCTGTTTAATTGCTAATTTTCAACTAATAATTCAAATGGAAGTAATAAAAAGATGAATAATTGAGTAGAATTTAATGTATGGCGTGAGATAGAAGTATGTACATGTTTTTGTTGACAAGAAGGTGAAGGAGTACTCCCGTGAGTTCTCGTCACTATCAAGTGAACAGAAGTATTTATTTACTTTTGATTATTGATAATCTATCAAATATTAATTTTTCATTTTCAAATAATAATAAATACTGATTTGACAATGAACCGAAAAGATAGGTATCTTCATCAGAGGAGTTTGATCATGCGGATCAATCATAAAAGTGGTAGTGAGGTCTTCTTAATAAAGTTATGCAAGTTCTGATTTAACTGTCGGTGTTCTTATAAATATCAACTCAAGTAATTGTTATGAAATATTATGTTTTATATAACTATTTAAATTTAGTTGTTTTGAAATATTATATTAATATAATTATTTATATTTAATCAGTTTATTAACATATTGAAATTATGTTATTAATGTTTCATATGCCACATTAGTAGGGATTTAAAAAGTCATTGAGTGAGATATATCCAGTTTGAACTCGACTCGAGCTAGCCCGACTTGAAAGTGCTCCATGTTTTCGAGCTTCAAGTTGGCCTCAAGCTCGACTCGACTCTAGCTCGTGCTAGCTCAGCTTAACTTGACATCCACTTTCAATTGAACTTACTAACAAAATTTGTTTCAATTCAACTTTAACTTGATTGAACTCAATAATTACTCGGTTTCGCCCGACTCGGATGTGAATCACACATGGCTGAGATCTTAGCCCACCTCAAAATCAATTTGAGGTCCACTCGTGCAAATCAGGTTCACCACGAGCTTGACTCGAGATAGTTTCGAACTGGCTCAGCTTGGCTCGAAATTAATTTGAATGGCTACCAAGTTATATGTGGAGTCGAACACGAGCATTGCATGCCTTTAGAGCAAATTTGCAACTCTACACACTAGTAATAAGAATGTATATTAGCATCCAATCTAAGTATGACAATTGCTTGATTGTGGTTATTGTCCCGCCCCAATCTATATATGTAATTGATATCTTTTACATGTTCATGGCCCTTTGTAAAGATCAAGTTCAAATCCTGTCCATTACAAGATTTAGTTTTTTTTCCTCATTATTTGTTAAAAAGATAAGAAGGGCGAGAACCTACCTAATAGAACATACAATTGTTGTTACTCAATCAAAAGAAAAGTATCGGTATATGTTTCTCAGTGAAATTTGTAATTTGCAGACAGATACTGTAGAATCAGAGACGGTAGAGAAGGGAGAGGAAGATGAGGAAACAGATGAGTTGGTGGCAGTGGCACAGGCACTGATCAAAAGAGCTGGATCACGACCAAACCAGTGGAGGCCAGCTTTACACACCATCTCAGAGGTAGTCGCGACTTGACTTGAACTTCGTGATAGGGTCTCTTATTCTTCTCAAAATTAAGAATTTGCGTGTGGACTTGAAACATGTAATTTCATGATTTGTGGTTGAAAGAGCAATAAATTGCTAGAAATAGATGTTGTCAAATGTTACTTGGAAGTAAATGCTTGTTAACATTATATTTGCTTAGTAAGAAGCATATTTATATATGTTCTTGAATGTATATTATCATTATTTAAAGTTAATAATGAGAAATTTTTAGTACTTCATGACTAGAAACATTTGTATGTGAATTTCTTGATGTGTCGATGAAGAAAAGAATTAAATTGCTAGAAATAGGTGTTGATAATGTTTCTTAAAGTAAAATGTTTGTTCACTTAATATTTGCTTGTTAAGAAGCATGTTTATATGTTCTTGAATGTATAATATCATTATTTAGTTAAAGCTAAAAATGAGAAGTTTTTAGTACTTCATGAAGCCCTCTGTTTTTTATTGTCATTATCATTTTGATTATTAAATGTAAGAATATAGATTTATTTTGAATATGGTGAATTGGTGATGAGGTTTATTGGGTGAAGGGGTAGTCGTTGTCTTCGTAGAAATAATTTGGGCAGGGAATGATGATGGTACGACTTGGTCCACATTGGGATTTCCTGTTAAAATATCGTGCATGTTGATAGGTAAAAGGTAAAAAGTTGTCAGGGAAGAATCTGAGATTCTGAAATTTCTGATGCCGATACGTGCAAGGGGAGGTTTGCTTTTGTTTGATTGATTTGAATTTTGATCATGACATGGTACGTATAGTCTTTACTCTTTTCTGACTGAATTTTATCAGAGAGTTGTAATATCCTTGAAAGCAAATCTATAATTTTTAGTTTTTGCGACATATTAAAGAAAAACTTGGGAATACATTTTGGTAAGCAACAAACTTTAGGGATCAACGATCATGTAACCAAATGCCGAATGATTACACAAAGGGAGGCGATGGGATTGTAGTGATTCTATAACGACAATATATAAAAATTGAAAATAATATATATAAGTATATGAAATGAAAATAAATAATATGTAAAAATTTATTCGATAAAATATTATATATTTAAAAAAGATAAAAATAATATATACAAATATATAACCTGAAAATAAACAATATATAAAAATTTATCCGATAAACAACATATATATATATTTTTGAATGCTTACCTGGATTGGATTAATTTAAAAAGCCTTTACAAATATATACATCACATATATACACGCATTACATCTAAAATAATTTAACTACAACCTATCAAAAATGAGATCCATTTTGCGGACTCCTCTTCGACCTGGAGAAAGACGACAGCATGTGGTCGAGAGGTAGCGTTGAAGATCTGTGCGTCCGTTCCTTCCAGATCTACCAGTAGCAAGAAAGCCATAATGATCATGCTGCTCTTTGTTAATCATGTGTTGTTTTTCATCATGAAATCAAAAATATTTTGCGCCGTTTCTTGCAAAACAGGTTGGTTGACGTGGAGTTTGGCGTATGCTTTAGCCCACACCGATTTGGCTTATGAACAGGTAGCAAAAAGATGGTTATGAGTTTCTACGACATGCGGGCTGCATAGGTGACAACTAGTGTCTTGGAAAATTCCCCAACCCGCAAATTTGTCTTTCGTATTTAGTTTGGATTTTCTGAGTAGCCATCCAAACACTTTTATTCTTGTTGTTACCCTATCTTCAGTACTTAGCGGCCCATGGGTCTTTCACCCCGACGTCTGCGAAGAACTGGTAAGAGCCTTTTACTTGAAAGACACTGGATGTAGTCCGTGTGATCCATTGGGTTGCTACAGTACCTCTAACGTATATAGTTTATATAGAAATGCGAGAAAAAAAAAATATAATTTCAAGTGGTTGTTATAGTACCTTCTAGTGATTTTCAATTTTCCTTACCGAAATACTAAATAATGAAATGTCTTTCTATTTTCCTTACAGACATACTAAATAATGAAATGTCTTTCTTATTTTCATTATTCCATTTTTTTTTCCTAATATTTGGGAATTGATTCTGGATCAACTTGCACGATTTTTGTTGGGATGTTTTGGTATAAGTACACTCCCGGAGTGGTGACATGGAAACAAGGTCTCATTCTATACTTACTCCACTTTGACACACTGAGTTTGATATGAAAAAAACGTCTCATTCTATACTTATTCCACTTTGACACACTATGGTATGAAAACAAGGTCTCATTCTATACTTATTTCACTTATCCTAACACATAATTCATTTGCAAAAATAAATGTTTAGTAAAATGATACACTCAGAATGACGATAAAGAATAAAATAAATAAATATTTAAAAATGGCTACATATAATGTTTATCCGGATCACCTGAACTTTATCCGTATATGTTTATTCAGTCTTAATAAAAAACGGGGTGAATAAGCCAATGCTCGAGGCAAAATTAAGAGGTGGCAAAATAAATTTTTGGGAAATTTTCACAAAATCCTAAGTTTTCAGAATATTACAAAAAAAAAATTGAGTTTTCATATTTAAAAAAAAAAAATACCTACGAATCTACGATAAACATTTCATTTCCAAAACACCCCTCCATAGTCCATCTACTTTTCTATCTAATTATTAGTTTTTTTTTTGAAATTCTCATTTTACCCTACTTATGATAAAATGTTTTTTCTAAAAAAATTCTTAAGAAATTTTTTGTAAAAAAACATTTTATCAAAAAAATTTAAATAAATTTCTTAAAAAAATATTTTTCGGAAACTTTTTTAAGAAAAATATTTCTTCGAGATTTTTTTCCTGAAAAGCTAATTTAAGAAAAATGCCTTTGCAATATTTTTTTTTCCAGAAAATAGTTTTTTAAGAAAATTTTTTTTTAAGAAATATTTTCAGAAAAACATTTTATCATATGGGTGAAATATTGAAACCTTGAATAAACTTTTTATTAAGACTAAATAAACAATTTTTCAGAAAAACATTTCAGTGGATGTTAGCAACAAACGATTCATTAAAATTTCCAGTCACTTTCTATAAATATTCAACTAACTAGATCAAAAGAAAAAAGAAAAAAAGATTATCATGCCAGATATAATATGTAGGATTAGTGCCCTAAGCCAAATGTATTTGTACTAGGAAATAGATTATGTATTAAGACATTATTATTTATTCAATAAAGATTGTTTCTTATATATCTGCGTGTATGGGTTGTGAATGTAAATCTTATGTCAACCAAGAATGACACTTCGGGTTCACGTCATCAGAATACGTGATTCTAATAGTAGAACTGTAAACCAACGAATGACATTCCAAAATGTCCCTAGTGATATGTAGGATGTTTATAGAGATAGACATACTTCCGGTAAGAAGATACATATCCACACTAGTATATTCGCAGGCTGGATGATCATGTTCTGCTGATCATGGACATAGAGATATCAAGCCTGGAATATAGGTACGTGTTAGAGAACACATACTGGACTGACCATACTATGAGAATATGCATGGTATATGTCATTAGTGATTCTCATATGAATAGTGTGCTTGTTCCTACGACCTGAAGTCACCATAAATTCCTATATGTGGAACTACATACTTTAATATGATCCTACGTCATCCGTAATGGGATGATCATTAGGGTCATCATTACGTATGCACTGAATCATGACGAGAAATGTGAGTGACCAAGATGTGATTTGTTCCTCTCGTCATGAGGGAGATATCTCTGGGCCCCCTGATGAACTAGGACTGAAGGAAATACATGGCCATGCTAAAAATGAATTAACATGTGTTGTTAATATCATTTTGTATTTACTCAGTCTAATTCTCGATCAGGAAAGAGACTTTGATCAAACTCAAGAATGACATACTTTCATGCCTTGTGATAAAAATATATATCATAGAACAAAAGGAATAAGCAAATGTAAATTCAGATAGGTTTATGATCACTGATCATTTCATTTAACGTGGGTAGTCATTGATGGTGTTATGCCCTAGGCCAAAGTGTTTGTGACCTAGATGATGGATTGTAATAATAAACATAATATTTATTCTAAAATATTTCATATAATACGTACGTATAGGTTATTTTAATATAATTAAAACATACCATGAATATGCAAATCAGCATTATGTCATCAAAGTGCGTGACTTTGATAGTAAACCTATAAAGTGTTATGAATGCTATTCTAAATCGTCCCTGGTCATTTATAGGATATTTGTGGGTACAAATATACTTGCGGATACATATAAATATATAATTATATACAGGCTATAATTGTATGCCAGTATGCTAGTTGACTGATGATCATGTTTTACTGATCATGGATAACGAGTTATCAAGTCATTAACGTAGGTGTATGTTGGAGACCATATACTGGACTGACCCACCATAAGAACGCTACATGTTTTACGTCATTAGCGATTCTTGTAACATAAAGTATTTATAGTCCTTTGACCTGAGATTGTCTCGGTTCCCAGCATGAGTAATTTTATACTATAACATAACCTAACACTGCCTTTAATCGGGTGGTCATAACGGTTATGATTAAGTATATAATGAACCATGTAGAGGAATGAGTGCAATCAAGACGGGATTTGTTCCTCTCATAAATGAGAGAGATATCTTTAGGCCTCTTGATGAATTCAACTGAAGAAATGTATGGCCATACTCAAATGAATTAATAAGAGTTATCAATGTCATTTGTTCTTGTTCAGTTTAATTTGGGATCAAGAAATATTAATTGATTAATATAAGGATGGCGTATTGCATGCCTTATGATCGATATAGATATCGCGCGACAAAGGGACTAAATACGTAACTGTTGATTAGGTAAATCGGATCACCGATATTCACTTAAATTGGTTAGTCATGATGGCTTGCTAGAGTCCGCTCATGATTTATGGACTGTCAAGTCTACTTCCAACATTAAGTGAACCTACATGGTCACACACAAAGAACAAACTGAAACGGGCGCAGAAAATCATAGCGACTTATATGATGAGTTGCATAAGAATGTAACAAAATATATTGTCATCTTATGTGATAAGATGTGATATATATGTATATAAAGACTATGAGCACAAAAGATCATATAATCTAGAAGAGTCTAGATGATGGCATATGGATAATGATGAGTGATGTCATACACATCTTTTAGTGTGAAAAGACATTACTCTTCACCTCTATATAA
This sequence comes from Juncus inflexus, assembly GCA_024447665.1. Classification (NCBI taxonomy): domain Eukaryota; kingdom Viridiplantae; phylum Streptophyta; class Magnoliopsida; order Poales; family Juncaceae; genus Juncus; species Juncus inflexus. The sequence goes on along the minus strand of JAJHPC010000012.1, from coordinate 9,290,330 downwards.
GGACATAAAAGGTTCCAAATTCATAACGCAACACATCATTCTCTCTCATTATTTCTCATTCTCTTTTGTGAGACAAAAGAGAGAAAATATACTTTCCAATTTGTATGACAAAATTATGAAAGAGTGCTGTCCTTTTGTATGACAAAAATGAAAGAGTGCGATTATATGAGAGAAATTATATACATCTTTTGTGAGATAAAATAAGAAGAGTTTTCTTATGCAAGAGGAGTACAAGCTACTAGCATATATATTGTTCTTCTTCCCGTTTTAAGAAGTTTGTTCGTGTGGATACCAGTAGAAGCGTTCGTACTTTCGGCGCTTGTGATCTATTGAGTCTTAGAAGACGAGAATGGGTTGTTGAGAGTTTCGGTGGAGACCGATTGTGTGTGCGGTAGATGACTTCCGCACGATCCGACCTAGACGGCCTAGATGGACGGAAAATCGGTTAGGACGGTAACCGGTTTAGAGGTGCATGGACAATACGCATGGTTTGAGCGTCACGGATTAAGCATAATCCGAAAGGTATCTTTAAGATTTATTTCTTTGATTTAACCGATACGAACGGATCCTCGGATTGGTTTTTGACGAAATTTTTGTTTTCCGCTGCGTTATGCACCTCAGAGGCCAAACAGTCATGACATCTTAAAACATGTTACGATTTCGGTCACTTGCTTTTAGTGCGAAAATCAGAGATGGACATATGAGTCATTAGCTATGCCATGAAAGATATGTTGAGTTAGAAAAATTTTGTGAATCTAGTGGTATTAAAAGTAAGGTTTGATTTCTTAAAAGTTTTAATCACAACATTACTTTAAGGAAAATGATTTATAATTTCGTTAAAGGGGCAGGTGAAATATTTATGAATTTTTAAAATGCTTAATAGATTTTAAATGGATATTATAGATGGAATGAAGTGGAAAATATGGCATGCATGACAAAGGTTAAATCTTTTTGAAGTTTTTCAAATCGTTTCATCATTTTTCAAAACCCCAAGTATTTTTCAAAAATTACTTGAGAGGGTTTCCATTTTCAAATCCTTTTACTTCTTTTCATTTAAAGATCTCTTGCTTTCCTTTAAAACACATAAACTTTAATGTACAAAAACAAACAAAAATGAAAGAAAAACATGTAAAAAGTTTTTATTGTATTTATGAGTTTTTTTTGTTATTTTTGAATTATTTTTGAATTATTTCAATTTTTATGAATTTTCACATTTTTACAAGAAAATAAAACTTGGTTTTGTACAAAACCACCCCACCACACTCAAATTTTTGTTTTTCCTCAAACAAAAAGTTCAAAAATGAGAAAATTATGAAAATTTGAAAAATTAATGGGGTTTTGTCCAAAACCTCCTCCACCACACTTGTACTTTTGCGTAGCAAATGTTAAAGTGAGTTTTGTAAAAAGAAGAAAAAGAAGTAACGAAAAAAAATAATACGACCTGACGTGGCGAGTTGCCTCTCGCAAGCGCTGCCCTTTTACGTCTCGAGCCCGACGCCTTTGTGTTAGGCTGTCTCGAACGGGTCTGAACAAATCCTTGTAGGAGCTCACTTGGTGGTAAGAGATTCGGTTCGTGTTGCTTATCCTTGGTTTTGCAGATAGAAATGACTGGTCTTCCTGGTTTTGAAAGGAGTTTGAGGTCGATTTTCTTTGAGAGGGGCAATTCAATACCCAAGTTTACTCCTCCTTGATTGGTTGGCAGGTCGATGTACATCACACCGCTTATCTCAAGGTTGATGTAATGTATGGTTTGACAAGACATGGGTTTTGGGGAAGTTTGTGGAATTTTCTCGAGGGTTGGAATGGTTGGTTCGTCCAAATTTTCAACCTTTGAGTCAAGGTTTGAGTCATCCTCGTCTTCGACCCATAGTTTCTCAAAATATTTATAATTTCTTTAACCAAATCTTGCGTTTTGATGGCACTCAACTCGTCGAAAGGTTCAACTAGTGAGTCATCACATGACACACATTCCACATCTCTCGAGACCTTACAAAAGTCCTCGAAGTCGAAACTAGGGTCTGTAGCAATTGGAATTACGCATGATTCAACCTTTGAGTTCTTGCTTAGCACGCATTCCTCATCACTCGAGCCTTCACAACACTCATTCTCTGATTCCTCGTCTGATCCATATTCCCCATCAAACAAATTCTCTTCAAACTCAAAAGTAGGATTTTCTTCTTCTACAATTTCTATGAACATTTCCTTAGTTCTTTGAGATTCCTCAAATTCCGATTTCTCAAATTTGAAAATTATTTTTGTAGTGCTCGACTCGTCACTAGATTTGATACCTTCTTCCTTGTCTAACTCACTTTCACCGTCACACCCATACTCTTCAAATTCAAAACTAGGGTTCTCTACTTCGACAACTTCTTCCCCCCAATAACACTTGTCACAATGGCTAGCTTCATTGTAACAAGGTTGGAGAGAGGGTTCTTGTGTCATGGGATCCTCAGTTTGTACTTGAGAAGTGGTGCAGGCTTGTCTGATATCGTCGACAAATCCGCCGAGCGTGTTGGATATTTTGTTAAGGTCATGCTGCATGACGTTCATCATTTGGAACAATTGATCATATGAAGAGGTTTGTGGTTGTTGATATTCATGATTTTGAGGGTCGTGCTCGTTTGGGTAAAAGTAAGATTGGGATAATGGGGTTGGCATGGCGGGCGTGTGCCAGATTTTGGAGGTTCACCTCAGGTTCGAAACCCCAGGTATTCAACATTTCATCCTTCGGCTCCTAGACGGAGGAGTGGTTGAAGGGCGCTCCTTGCCCGTAAAGATGTTGTGTTTGCTCGAAATAGCCATCATCATTTTGGCATGTATAGCCCCCATTGGGCCATCCACTCTATGTCTGGCTTCCCGTCATTAAATTGTACACTTATTCCTCGCCTTGCCAATCCATCACAATATCTTGGGACCTAAAACCTTCAAAGATAAGAGAGACAAAAACACTAGAGAAAATATGAGATTGGTTAGTTAAAAACTTGATGCAAGCCGCCTCCCAGGCAACGACGCCATTTGTAATTTGGGTAAAATCGTCATTTATATTTCACTCAATTTAACAAAAGAATTATATTTTCCTATTAATCAATTTACGAGTATGAGCGGTAAATGAGTTTAGGGATCGAAAACAAGGAGGTGTGGCCTCAAGAATTAACTAATCTCAATGATCTATCTCTAGTGTAATTTCTTTTAATTCAAGGTTTATTAGGTAAATTTCCATGTTCAAATACAAATATCAGTTTTGTTCCAAAGATTCAGCACGTCACACTTTAGTGATTTAATTCGTAACTAGACAAAAAAAACTCAGAATCCAACACACGAGATAACATTGAAAACTAGAAAGAGAGATTTATGATGTGGTACTTTACTGGTATTATTAGTTTATTCAAGAATTTCGAGATATTTGCAGTTTAGTCCAGAACTTATTTTAGATTCAAAATCGGTTCAGCAGCAATTTCAGAAAATTATAGAAAAATCACTTTACTTGAAAAAAACCCGAATCTATTAAAGAAATTCAATTATCATGTTATGGATTAGCTGTTCAAATTTGGTACAAATATGTTTTGTAGTTCAAAATTTATAATGAAAACGCAGATCTGAATCAGAAACTGATTCTGACAAAGTAGTACTCACAAAAGTTGTAATATCTCATGATCTGTTTCAATACCTACTATTTTAAAATTCAGATTCGGATTTTAGACTTCCAAATACTTCAAGTAGAACTATTTTTTTATTTTTATTATTTGTTTTTATATTTTTAAAAATTCAGAAGAAACGAAACAGTAAATCTGGACAGAAAGATCAAAAACAAAAAAATTACAAATTTAGAAAATTAATATCTCATAGATTACAAATCGGAATTGGACAAAATTTGATTTGAAAATTATCTAATAAATGCGAAATAAATTGTAAAAATATTTATTTAATTTTTCAGATGTGAATTAGACACGAAATTAGTGTAAAAATACTGAAAAAGAGATAAGAAACGCAGCAAAGCAGAAACTGGATTAGGGTTTGATTTTTGGTTCAAAAATAGGGATTTTTAGGAAATTATGATGTGTAACAATCATTAATCACTTAGGATATAATTTTTCAGATTTAGATGGATTTGAGTAATCTAAGCTAAGATTTACACAGGAACTAGTTTATTCCAAAATAAAACTTGATTTAAATCAATCACAACTCCAAATTAATCATACGAAATATTAAGCTAAGCATTTCAAATGATTAAGAAGACAATAAACTCTAGATTTAATAGATCAATTGATGAAAAATACTAAGCTAAGCAATTTTTTCCCAATTTATTCAAAATGTGTGTGTTCATGACTATTCATCAAAATTCAGCAAAATTACAAGATTTTAAAGCAAGATTTTATGTATACAACTCATAAATTTCCCTCCCTATCTAAATCTACTCACACATATTAAGAAAAACAAGAATTTCACAAGATTTAATCATTATTACTACAAATTGAGTTCTTGTGATTTAAAATTCAAATCAAGCAATTAAAAGAGAATTGAATTAAACCGAGAGTTGGAGGACTAGCCGATAGCTCCCTTGAGTTGATTTGAAACTCCAATTGCCCCTTGATTCAAGCTAGAATCGACCGATTCGAATTTTCCCCAAATCAGCCCCAAATTTCGCAATTTCATTCAAAAATGAAAATTAGAGCTCAAAAAAGCTTGAAACTCATTAATGATGGTTCTAGAGGTTAAATAAGAAGAATGAAGAGTGGTTTATAAGTTAAGAAGAGTGTGGGAATGAGTTTTCTTTGATGGTGGAGCTTGAGGGGTGTTTTATAGGTTGAAATGGACTTGAGAGTCCAATGGCCTGCTTTGAATGGAGAGGAGAGTAGGGGACTAACCGAGACTTGTGATTGGCTTAGGTAGATCAGGAGGTTGTACTGGGGGTATGGACGAAATTTCGTTGAAAATGATTGAGATTTGGCCGAGTATTTGGCGGTTCAATTTTTGCCCTATTTTGGGCGGAATGCTTCAAATCCGAAATAACCAATTCTTATCGAGCACTTTGAAATCCGAAATTCTCACTCATTTGTTAATCATTTTTTGTGTTCTTTATATCATTGGAAAGAGGGAAGAGAGAATAAGAGAATGGAGCTAGTTTCGCATGAAATGGAGGTTTGTAGGGTGAGTTATGGACTTGAGAAGTATCAGTTCGAATTGAGTTATTTCAGCAAAAACAGAATTCAATTTCATTGATCACTGAGTTCAAACTCGATTATCTCACTCAATTCTTCATCACTTTTTGAGTTCTTTACATGATTGGAAAGAGGGGAATAAGAAAAAGAGAATGGCTTTGGAATCACGACAAACCGATGTTTGTGTAGGAAATGGTGATCTCAAGAAAACTACAGCTCGTAGTTGGTTATTTTTGGGCGGACAGGAGATTTTTCGCATTTTGCAGCCAACTCTGGCTGTTCCAGTGATGGTGAATCATATGGTTGTCCTTGTCTTTTCGAGACGAGTCGAATGGTATTGAGTTTGTTCAATTCCGAGCACTTTGAAAAAAATCGCATTTTTGAGAGAGAAAGGGTTGACTTGACTGTGATGGTTGACTTTTCAGATTTAACCAGAATTTTTGCGTGTCACATTTTCTCTATTCTTGCGCTTCTAGGTTTATTTTGAGGTGTAAAACATTGGTTAGGATCCATTTGATTGGAACGTCACATTCTTGATACGAAACGTCATAAGAAACGTGGACGTTTCTTTTCTGTTTTGGGACCGAACGTAGTCGGTTCACGTACCGGTTTGGCTGAAGAAAGTCATGAGACAGTGGACATTTTCTTAAGGTTTTGTGGTCGTTTCTTAATCATTCTAATGTTTTCTCTTTTCCATCGATGTTTTCCATCGTTTAGGGTTGGAGAAGTATGTGTATGGGGTATTTAAGCCTTGGCTCATTTTTTGCGTTATGGTGCTTCTTTTGGAATTGACTTTCCAATAAGTCCTCCAATTCTTCTTTTTATGGCCTCTTCGCCTGCAAAATCACATAAAAATGTATTAAGAAGTTTCAAATTAGATTTTATGAATTATGAACATTTTTCATACATTTTATGTGAATTATGATTAAATTTGAGATGATAAAAATCCTAAAGATGTGTATAAAAATACACATTACAGTTATTACAGTTTCTATATCTATTCCATTGGGAACGGAACTATTCCGTTGCCAATGGAATGGTACTGTTTTGTTCAATCAATTATCTAATAATTGATTATTTCGTTCTCCAATTTATACATCATATGTATAACTGTTTTGAGGCATATTCATCCCGTACGAATGGAGTTCATTGTGTGACCGTGGAGGTTCCATTTAACGCTGGCAATGATCTTCTAAATATTGTAAGTCATGAGTAACCTCTAGACTGATGTCATGACTACCCATGTTAAATGAAATGATCAGCGATCATAAACCTATATGAATAGACATTTGCTTATTCGTTTTGTTCTACGATATATGTCTTGATCATAAGGCATGGAAGTATGTTATCCTTGAGTTTGATCAAAGTCTCTTTACTGATCGAGAATTGGACTGAGTAAATACAAAATGATATTAACAACACATGTTAATCCATTTTGAGCATGGCCATGCCTTTCCTTCAGTCCTAGTTAATCAGGGGGCCTAGAGATATCTCCCTCATGACGAGAGGAACAAATCCCATCTTGGTCACTCACATTTCTCTTCATGATTCAGTGCATACCTAATGATGACCCTAATGATCATCCCATTACGGATGACGTATGATCATATTAGAGTATGCAGTTCTACATACAGGAATCCATGATGACCTCATGTCATAGGAACAAGCACACTATTAATATGAGAATCACTAATGACATATACGATACATATTCTCATACTGTGGTCAGTCCAGTACGTGTTCTATGTCCAGACTTGACATTTCTATGTCCATGATCAGCAGAACATGATCATCCAGCATGCGAATATACTAGTGCAGATATGTAGCTTCTTACCTAAAGTATGTCTATCTCTATAAACATCGTACATATCACTAGGAACAATTTAGAATGTTATTCGTTGGCTTACAGTTCTACTATCAGAATCATGTATTCTGATGACGTGAACCCGAAGTGTCATTCTTGGTTGATATAAGATTTACATTCACAACACATACACATAGATACATAAGAAATAACATTTATTGAATAAATAATAATGTCTTATTACATAATCCATTTCCTAGTATAAATATATTTGGCATAGAGCACTAATCCTACAGAGAAGACCAAGATATTTGATAGGAAAATCTGTGTATGCACACTGTAGTTCTCATTCAAGAACTGTCTTTTTAGATAGATCAGTGGATGTCAGCTCAAATTCTGACTTTGAGTAGTTTATTTTTAGTCCGGAAAGAGTGGAGAAGACATGTAGGAGTATTTTGTATCTTCTAATTTGTGTTAATTTTGGTTTCATAAAGAAAATAGAATCGTCCGCATAGAGTAAGGTCGGGTGTTTTGTAGGAATTACTGGGTGTATGAACCCCCTTTGCGGTTAGTTCATGTATGAGAGTCGCCAAAATATCCATGGACAATATAAATAGATAAGGCAATAGATGATCGCCTTGTCTGACCCCTCTTCTGTAGTGCATAGATTTTCCGGCCGTTCCATTTGTTAGGTTCCTTGCGGAGCCCTTTAAAATGTTATTTTTAATCCAATCGATCCATTTTGTATGGAATCCTCACTGGATAATGATCTGAATAATGAAGTCCCAGTAGAGCGTGTCAAGAGCTTTTGATGTTTTGGCCAAATGTAGTAATTCCTGGGCGTATATGAAATTCTCTGTTATATTTTCTGCCTTTGATGAATTCTGATTGGTTCCCATTTACCATTGCATCAATTTGCGGTTGTAATCTATTGGAGAGGATTCTTGAGACGAGTTTTTGAATGGAGTGTATAAGACTGATGGGTCTAAACTCACCTGGTCTTGAGGCATGTTCCGTTTTTGGGATTAATGTTATATAGGTTATGTTAAGCCCGTCAAGTCCCTCTTTTGGTACCTCTTCAGAGTTGAAGGTGAGGAGGAGGTCTGGCATCAATATATGTATGTATTTTTTATAGAATTTTCCCATGAGGCCATCTAGCCCGCGAGATTTATTCCTACCCCAATTTTGTATTTGCTTCCTTAATTTTTAAAGGTTCTATATTTTTTTCTATGTCTAATAAGTTGAAAGTATCAGTTCTTGTGAAGTTGTTGTATAGTTGAGCAATGTTGACAAAGTCGACATCGTAGAAATTATCCCCTGAACCCATAATTTTCTTATAGAAGTTGAATAGGGTTCTTGCGTTTCCTTTGTAATCTTTATGCTTAATGTCTCCATCCTTAATGGTAGAGATGGTGGATGCTATTTTTTGTGTGGTTGAAATCTGATGTAAATATGATGTATTTGCATCTCCTAACTTGATCCATTTTTTCTTGGCTTGTTGTTTCCATAATGATTCCTCCCATTGAAATAATTCATGCTATACGTCTTCTATTATGTTTCTTAACCATAATTCTCATGTTGCAAGCCTTCTGGATTCCTCTTTTTGATCAATCCAGAAGATTGTTGCATGCTCGACAATTTTGCATTTGTGTTGTGATGTTATTTACTCTCTGTCGGCTCCAATTCTTCATATCTGTAGTTAGTTTCTCCAATTTTCTCATAGCTCAAGAGGATTTTTTGCAATGATGTTTCCCTAAGTTTCTTTCACCAGAGTATCAAGTTCTTTTATATTAAACCAGAAGTTTTCAAAATGAAAGATGTTGGAAACCGGAAAGTTAGTTTTGGCAGTCATCATGATTGGACAGTGATCAGATTCAGTAGAAGAAAGCGCTTGTTGGATTGCAATAGGGAACAGCTGAGACCATTGGGTTGAGAAAATAATTTGATCCAACCTTGCTATAGCTGGTCTCTCTCTTGTGTTGGCCCACATGTAGAGTCTGCCTTGAAGGGGTAGGTCATGGAATTGTAGTTCTTCTATTAATTATAGAAATCTAAGAGATTCTCTAGTATTGTTGGAGTTTTCATTTCTTACATTGCTTCCTACGGTAACATTGAAGTCTCCCATTATCAGCCATGGAAGGTCATTCCTACATCTAATTCTCTTAATTCCTGGAAGAAGGCTCTTCGGGATACCCGATCAGTGGGTCCATAACCCCTGTTATCATCACATCTGTCATCGCATATACATGTGAGTGCAGTTGTTACAGAGTAAGCTCCCCTCCATCCTTCTTTAACATTGAATCTTCTCTTATATATTCCAATTTAAAATGATGCCTCCTGCCGTTTCTTGTGCTTCGAGGGTAGAGTAAGCTGACAATTATGTTGGGAATATTTCTTTACGTATGGAGTTATCATAAGGATATGATTTTTTTTATATTATTTCTTTGATTTAGTCCTTTAACATTCCATGATAATATTGAAATTTTTCTTAACTATCATAGAAAATCAGCATTTTTCTTAAAAGAGAGAAGCAATATATAGATTGAAATAAAAACAAGCAAAAACCAATCAGATTTTGAAATTGAGATCTTACATACTTTGGAATCTTGACTTGTTGACTCTGACTTGGACTAGTATGCCTACTTGACTTGAGTTGAATCCACTCCAACTCAAAACATCACCCAAGAACTAACTCTCCTTGCTCACTATGTTCCCAAGTGCTCTATCTTTCCAACATGCCTCAACCCATCAACTTCTCTTTACCTCTCTTAGCCCATGGCTTGATTAACGACCAAGGCTTCAAGATAAAGTTACAAACACCCAATAGAGCATTTCATTTATTCAACAAAAGGACACAAAAGAAAAAAAATGACCCTACATGAGAGCACAATCTCCCAAATAACCAACATCTTAGATTATTTATAAACATGAATAGTTAATATCTTCTTTGGAAGAGGCTAGGATGATCATAGAGTCATAGATGACTCTTCTTAGAGAGATCTTCATTAACATTGATGCCAACATCTTGGAACAAATGATCCACATCGAGTGGCGGATCCCCGGGGTCCACAATTCTCTTCCTACATCATTCCTTATACCCCCATTCTATGTGGGATCTTATTAGGATTACCACAAGTCCACAACATATCACCATTGGCACATCCTTAAAGACTCACTCTGAGTTCTATAAGGACCTACAGTCAATGGCTTCCCAAAACCACTCATTATCCTAGTCATGTCGTCGGTGTTGTAACAATGTAGAGGAGCATTGAAGACTCTAATGCATGCATCCATAATCGATGACTCACGATAGGTACCGGTCAAAGGCGATCAAAATTTCAGGGACAAAGGTGAGGTCCTCAATTTTGATATTGCCTAGACTGATTAACCCATCCCTAAGCTCAACTGAGGAACAAATACACATAAAGTTCTTTGGGTGATAAGGATAAATTTTGAAATCATTTTCTAGATACCCCAACATTCGTTGGTAGAGCCTATTGAGAAGCTGAGCATGTTGAGGTTTCAGGAATGCCAGATTTTGTAGTAAGGATCGTGACCTTAGGAGATAATCATTCTCCTGATAGAGGTAAACGCGAGGAGGTAAGTGAAGTTTAATCTCCTCAGGCCTGTCCAACTCCGCTTGGTCAATTTTCATTGTTGATTTGGACTGAGATTGTTTAGGGTGGAAATTAGTGTTAGTTTTACTGATAGTTGAACATCTTTTAGTGAAATGTCCAAGCTTTTTGCATTTGAAGCAACAATTTGGGTCTATGCAGTCTTTTATAAGGTGATATGAAGCTAGACATCTATAGCAACGACGTTCTTCTTCTGGTCGCAATCTTGAGTTACTGTAGTCAGGTGGGGAGAATCATTAGGCAATTCTTGACGTTGATTGTGCCATTTTTTTTTCTACAGAGGCTGGTTAGACGTGAAGGAGTTCTTCAGGTGCGCCGTTTTCCTCCCCCAATCTTTGAACGAGTATCCATCCGTCTTCTGAATCCTTTTGTTTGTTGGTTTAGACCTTCGATTTTCCCACTCGGAGAACCTGAGCAAAGGTTCCTTTGTTCAGCGCAGTATGTGGATTCGGGTTCCGTGTTGCAGAGAAGGAGAAGGGGGAGAGAAGTGAGTTGAATCAGTATTTGTCCCTGTAGAGAACTCTTCGCCTCCAGTGATCCTGTAACTTGTCTCTTCTCACAATTTCAAATTTAAATTTGTTTTATCTTCTAATGCTTTATATGTATAGTCATTTTTAAATATTTATTTATTTTATTCAATAAATGATGTTAGAAATTTTAATGCAATATCCTTTATATGTTTTCATTTTTTAATATGATATCCTTTATTTGTGTTCTTGTAGAGTTGGTATTAAAAAAAAATTGGCCGTTCTTAATTGTGTCAATCATTAATTGTCTCAAGCATTAGTTTATTCACCACAATTTTAAATTGACATGAGAACACTTTTTATTAAGACCGAATAAACATATAAGGATAGTTAGTCATCCGGATAGAATTTCAAATTCAAATTTGGTTTATCTTCTAACGCATCGTATGTATAGTTTTTGAACATTTATTTATTTTATTAAATAAATGATTTTAGAAATTTTAATGCAATATCTTGTATATATTTTCTTTTAATATGATATATCCTTTATTTATGTTCTTGTGTGGAGTTGGTATTGATTCCAAAAATTTTTAGCATAAATTAAATTCTATTAGCACATTTACTAATAGCATGGAGATGTTTCGTATCGGAATGTGACGTTCCCATCAAATAGATCCTAACCAATATTTTACACCTCAAAATAAACTTAGAAGCGCAAGAATAGAGAAAATGCGACGCGCAAAAATTCTGGTCAAATCTGAAAAGTCAACCGTCACAGTCAAGTCAACCATTTCTCTCTCAAAAATGCGATTTTTTTCAAAGTGCTCGGAATTGAACAAACTCAATATCATTCGACTCATCTCGAAAAGACAAGGACAACCGTATGATTCACCATCGCTGGAACAGCCAGAGTTGGCTGCAAAATGCGAAAAATCTCCTGTCAGCCCAAAAATAACCAATTACGAGCTGCAGTCTTCTTGAGATCACCATTTCCTACACAAACATCGGTTTGTCGTGATTCCAAAGCCATTATCTTTTTCTTATTCCCCTCTTTCCAACCATATAAAAAACTCAAAAAGTGGTGAAGAATTGAGTGAGATAATCGAGTTTGAACTCAGTGATCAATGAAATTGAATTATATTTTTGCTGAAATAACTCAATTCGAGCTGAAAATTTTCAAGTCCATAACTCACCCTACATACCTCCATTTCATGCGAAACTAACTTCATTCTCTTATTCTCTCTTCCCTCTTTCCAATGATATAAAGAACACAGAAAATGATTAACAAATGAGTGAGAATTTCGGATTTCAAATAAGTGCTCGATAAGAATTGGTTATTTCAGATTTGAAGCATTCTGCCCAAAACATGGCAAAAATTGAACCGCCAAATACTCGGTCAAATCTCAATCATTTTCAACGAAATTTCGTCTATACCCCCAGTACAACCTCCTGATCCACCTGAGCCAATCACAAGTCTCGGTTTGTCCCCTAATCTCCTCTCCATTCAAAACAAGCCATTACACTCTTAAGTCCATTTCAACCTATAAAACACCCCTCAAGCTGTACCATCAAAGAAAACTCATTCCCACACTCTCCTTAACTTATACACCACTCTCCATTCTTCTTCTTTAACCACTAGAAACACCATTAATAAGTTTCAAGCTTTCTTGAGCTCTAATTTTCGTTTTTGAGTGAAATTGCGCAATTTGGGGCTAATTTGGGGAAAATTCGAATCGGTCGATTCTAGCTTGAATCAAGGGGCAATTGGAGCTTCAAATCAACTCAAGGGAGCTACCGGCTGGTCCTCCAACTCTCGGTTTAATCCAATTCTCTTTTAATTGCTTGATTTGAATTTTAAATCGCAAGAACTCAATTTGTAGTAATAATGATTAAATCTTATGAAATTCTTATTTTTATGAATATGTGTGAGTAGATTTACATAGGGATGGAAATTTATGAGTTGTATACATGAAATCTTGCTTTAAAATCTTGGAATTTTGCTGAATTTTGATGAATAGTTATGAACACACACATTTTTGAATAAATTGGAAAAAAATTGCTTAGCTTAATATTTTTTATCAATTGATCTATTAAATCTAGAGTTTATTGGCTTGTTAATCATTTGAAATACTTAGCTTAGTATTTTGTGTGATTAATTTGGAGTTGTGATTGATTTAAATCAAGTTTTGTTTTGATATGACTGTTTTGGAATAAACTACTTCTTGAGTCAATTTTTTGAGTAAATCTTAGCTTAGATTGCTCAAATCCATCATCTAAATCTGAATAATTATACCCTAAATGATTAATGATTGTTACACATCATAAATTTCCTAAATATCCCTAATTTTAAACCGAAAATCAAATCATAATCCAGTTTCTGCTTTGCTGCTGGTTCTTCTCTTTTTTTCAGTATTTTTACACTAATTTTGTGTCTAATTCAGATCTGAAAACTTAAATAAATATTTTTAAAAGTTAGTACTTATTTATTGGATAATTGTTAAATCAAATTTTGCCCAATTCCGATTTGTAATCTGTGAGATATTAATTTTCTAAATTTATAATTTTTCTGTGTTTGATCTTTCTGTCCAGATTTACACTGTTTCAATTCTTCTGAATTTTTAAAATTATAAAAACAAATAATAAAAATACAAAAAAGTCCTACTTGAAGTATTTTGAAGTATAAAAAATGAATCTGAATTTTAAAATAGTAGTTGTTAAAATAGATTAGGAGATATTACAACTTTTGTGAGTACTCATCTGTCAGAACCAGGTTTTGATTCAGATTTAAGTTTTCATTATAAATTACAAACTACAAAATATATTTGTACAAAATTTGAATGCTAATCCATAACTGGATAATTAAATTTCTGTAAAATTTTTGGGATTTCTCAAGCTATAGTGATTTTTCTATAATTTTCTGAAGTTGATGCTGAAATGATTTTCAATCTAAAATAAGTTCTGGACTAAACTTCAAATATCTCGAAATTATTGAATAAAATAATAATACCAGTAAAGGACCACATCATAGATCTCTCTTTCTAGTTTCCAGTGGTATCTCATGTGTTGAATTCGGAGTTTATTTTGCCTAGTTACGAATTAAATCACTAAAGTGTGACGTGCTGAATCTTTGGAACAAAACTGATATTTGTATTTGAACTTGAAAATTTACCTAATAAATCTTGAATTAAAAGAAATTACACTAGAGATAGATCATTGAGATTAGTTAATTCTTGAGGCCACACCTCCTTGTGTTCGACCCCTAAACTCATTTACAGCTCATACTCGTAAATTGATTAATAGAGAATTTATAAATTGTTTTGTTAAATTGAGTGAAATATAAATGATAATTTTACCCGATTTACAATAACCTTAGATGCCAAGTATTCCGTTATGGAAATACCTATTCCGTTGGAAACGGAATAGGCACAGATTAGGATTTTTAGTTATGGTAACTGAGCAATTGTTCACCTCTCTCTCTAGTATAAATAGAAGGGCAGAGTCTCTATATTACACACACAATTCAGAAGCCTTAGAGGCCGTCTAATACACAGAAATAGAGAGAGAGAGTTTTGAGTTATTTTCGGAAAGTATTTTCGGACTTGTCTAGCCTAGTCCGGTTATTCCGTGTATCTGAAGATCGACGTGGATACGAGTAGAGGTCTTCTGCTTTGAAGACTAGCGTGCAATCGGTTTCTTTACCATAGGAGAAGCAAGGAGCTCGTCTGAGTCGATATTCAGGAAGGAGAAGGTTCAGACCTACATCCGTTTCTTCGTCTCGCGGATCTGGAAGATTCGTGGTATAAATTTTAATAGTTAATCTCGTACTTTTATTCCCTTAACGTAGATCTTAGGACGGATTGAATCCATAGGTTCCATTGCGCATGTAACGTACATGGCTATAGATTCTCCAACATTCTCCTCTCAGACCAACGACTTGCAAACGAGACTTCATGACTCTCTAAAAAGCTATCAAAATCAAAAAATAATATTCTATCTATACGAGGGCGGCAAATTCTAATAAACGAAGTACTATTTTCAGTTCCAATCCACTTCATGCCAGTTTTTCGATTACCTCCTTCGATATTTAAAGAAATGGACAAAATCAGAAGAAACTTTCTTTGGGAAGGTAGTCTAATGTGTATTTTATACACATTTTTAAGGTTTTTATAATATAAAATTCATCCTTAAATTACATAAAATTTATGAAACATCTTTAAAATTAATAAAAGTTAATTTTTAAACTCTTAGTATACTTTTGTGTGATTTTTCAGGTAAAAAGACCACGAAAATGATATTTGGAGGATTTGGCAAAACGTTAACTCCAAATGAAGGGCCGATCTGCAAATCCTGGGCCAAGAATGTGCAAATTCTCGACAAATCTCTGCAAAAACCCTACACACACCTCTCCAATTCTCTTACAACCCTTACCCATAGATCATACACCTAGGGCAGGTTCAATCCATAGGTTCTGTTGCGCATGTAACGTACATGGCTATGGATTCCCCAATAGTGGCATCAGAGTGTTCGTTAAGGAAATAATCGTCGATTATATATTTAAAATTTAGTAAATTCTAGTATAATAAATTTTAGGGTTTTGAAAATATTATTTCAAAACATCATGGAAATAGTTTCTAGGAATATAATATTGGATATTATGATTTTGTAGAGTTCCGAAAAATAGTTTTTCGGAATCTATTTTGGAAACATAACTAAAATTAAATGAAACTGAAAAGTCTGTGTTGTTCCGCTCCGAACGGAATAGTTTCGTTCAGAATGGAATATGCTGAAATTTTCGCCAGGATTATTCTGTGTTATTCCGTTGTGAACGGAATAGTTTCGTACCCAAAATGCTGATTTTGTGAAAAACCCTAATTTTTGTTATACATGGAATTTAAATATACAAATATGGTATGAGCTTTAGATCTGTGATTGTTCTATGATGTAATCTTGTGTGTGAATGCTTGTAATTTTATTTAATATCAATGGCAACCAGTGAATTGTCCAAAGTTATAATTATGACAACCTGTGAGTTGTCCAAAATTATAAATTACTTTTTCTAGCAATAGGATAGTTGTTAGGAAAGATATTATATCAAGACTACAAGGCAAGGATCTTGGCGCAATTTTTGGAAGATGGCATTAGATCTTCAAACAGACACAACGAAGGCTTCGTTGAATATTACTCTATTAGTAGTATGCCCTAGGCCAATATATTTGAGACCTAGATTTATGGATTGTGTTAAACAAATATTGCATTTATTTAGAGATATTTTATATAATAAATGTGTATTGGTTATTTTATTCTTATTACTAAAATGAACCTTGAATATGTTATTCAACTTTATATCATCAAAGTATGTGAATTTGATAGTAAAACTATAAAGTATTATGAATGATATTCTAAATCGTCCCTGATCATTCATAGGATGTTTGTGAGACAAACATACTTTATGATAAGCTATAAATGGGCATCAGTATGTTAGTTGACTGATGGTCACGTTTTAGTGATCATGAATAAGAGTTATTAAGTCATTAACGTAAGTATGTATACTGGATATACTGGATTGACCCACCGTGAGAATACTACATGGTTCGTGTCATTAGTTATTCTCAGTAAAGAATGTATCTGTAATCCTTAGACTTGAGATTATCTTAGTTTCCTAAATGAGAAATTTTATACTTTAATATAATCTAACATCGTCTTTAACCGGGCGATCATAAAGATTATAATTAGGTATATAATGAATTATGCAGAGGAAAGAGTTTAATTAAGATAAAATTTGTTCCTCTCATAAATTGAGAGATATATCTTTAGGCCTCTTGATGATTTGATTGAAGAAACGCACGTTCGTGCTCGAGTCAATTAATAAGGAGTTATTAATGTCATTTCATGTTCTATCAAATTTGGTGTCAAGAAATATTTATCGACCAACGTAAGGTTGACACATACCATGCCTTATGGACGATATAGATATCGTGTAACAAAGGGATACAATGCATGAACATAAATTATGTTTGATCGAATCATCCTTACTTGCTTAATTTGGGTAATCATGATATCTTGTTAGATGCCGCTCATGATTTATAATCCGTTGTGATTATTGCCAACATTAAGTAAACCTACAGGGTCACACACAAAGAATAACTATTGAGACGTACACAGAAAAATTATAACTTATGTGATAAGTTGTATGAAGAGCTACATAGTCAAGTGACGCATCCAATCCTACATCTTATATGATAAGGTGTGTTGCTTATATAGTTACATAGTTACCATGCACATAGGATATGAAACTTATGGACTATATAGGCACAAGAGACACCCTAAAAATGATTAATGAAGGCATATTATTTTCGTCCAACTTTTGTGAGACAAAAGGAGAAAAAAATCCGAAAATTATTCTCTTGTTATTTCTTTGAGAAAAATGAAGAACGAATACTAGCATATATCGTTCTTTATCTGGTCAAAGGGGTTGTTCGTGTGAATACTGGTATAGGACGAAGCGAAGTGCGGTGTCTTTGTGATTCAGGTTGAAACCGTGGTTTGTTTGGAGAATCGGTTCGTTTGGGGATTGCTTGGAGATCGGTTTGTGAGACCGGTTAGGCAAAACATACAAAGGATCGGTTTGGAAACCGGTTTGGAATCGGGAAAAGAAAAGCGTCAACCTAATTCGCTTTCGATCATCACAGATTAAGCGTAATCCGAAGGTACAAAGTTATGAACTTTTCCTTGATTTAATTGTAATTCACGGATCCTTCTTTTGGGTTTCGAATTCGATTTTGTTTTGTTTTTTATTTTTTCGCTGTGTTATGAATGGTAGAAACCAAACATACTCCTGCAATCTAAAGATAGATCTAGTATTGGGAACCTCATGATCGCTCGTAAGGAATAGGCTCATACCATATTTAACTTAGTTTCTGTGATGTTTATTTTTATAAATCTAAAAATAAAATCTTTCAGAATATTAAGTAATGAAGTGTTTCCCATGTCACTGTAACCCTCAATACTCAGACAGTTTTCCACATGGGTCATTCCGGAGCTGGGCGTGTGGGGGATTGTCTATGGAAAGGGGCACTCGGGAAGTAGTGACTAGCATAGATCATGCCTGAGCTGAGTGTGCTAGTAACTGCTTTGCCGATACTCATACATGGTTAAAATTAACTGAGCAAGCAAGTCAGACTTGGGCTCGGGGCACAAGATGGGATAATACACCGAGTATAAGATACTCATTCCATAAAAGAAAATGCAAATAATGCAATTGGAAAGTGTTCCTACCTAAATAGTTGAGCATTAAGGGTTGCCACAGAGTGCACTTACTGCTCAATGAAATACGGATCTTGACTCACTATGGAACTTCATTTAATCAAAGATTCCGAATCAATACTACTGAAGGTGATTGATTTGAAGAAAATAGTGGGAATACAATATAAGAAACACCAAAACAAAACAACCCCAATGAATAAATAATAATGGTATTTTGACTTGTAGAATAATGGCGAATAATAATAATTCAACTGGGTTGAATTTGCGATATATCCTTGAGAAGGATAAGCTCAATGGGTCTAACTTCCTTGACTGGTTTAGAAACCTGAGAATTGTTCTCAAGGCTGACAATATACTGTATGTCATAGAAGAGGCTTACCCAGAGGAACCAGAACAAGGAGCCACAAGGGCTGTTCTGGGACGCATATGCTAAATACGTCAAAGAAGACACGGAGGTAGCTTGTCTCATGCTAGCGACCATGACCTCCGAGCTTCAGAAGCAACTGGAGGACATGGGTGCTTACGATATCATCATAACTCTCAAGGAAATATTCCAAAGAGCAGGCTAGAGTTTAGTGCTACAAAGCGACCGTCTCTCTAACTGACACGAAGATGGTTGAAGGTTCATCTGTGAGTGCTCATGTACTCAAGATAAAGAGTTATCCTGGTCAATTGGAGAGGCTTGGTTCAGCTATTCCCAGAGAATTGGCTATTGACATAATTCTCGGATCGTTGCCTCCTAGTTTTAAGCAATTCATCATGAACTATAATATGCATCAGATGGAGAAATCCGTCACCGAGTTGTATGGGATGCTTAAGAACGCACAAGAGGATATAAAGACAAATGTTGTCAAAGATGTCTTAATGGTTCACAAGAAGAAGGATAAGAAGACCGGGAACAAGAGCAAGGGTAAAGGCAAGGTGTTGCCTAAACCTAAGATCAAGAAAGACAAGGAGGGAGTTTGCTTCCATTGCAACAAGGTTGGCCATTGGAAGAGAAACTGCAAACTCTATCAGGACGAAATCAAGAAGGGTAGTGTGACTACTGCTTTAGGTATTTTTGTTATTGAAACCAATTCACTTACTCCTTTGGATACCGGATGTGGTACTTACATTTGTAATTATGCGCATGGACTACAAAGGTATAGAAGATTAGCTAAGGGCGAAGTCGACCTGCGTGTGGAAAATGGAGCAAGAGTTGCTGCATTAGCCGTATGAACTTATTTATTGACTTTGCCTAGTGAACTCATTTACCACTCATACTCATAAATTGATTAATAGGCAAATATAAATTGTTTTGTTAAATTGAGTGAAATATAAATGACGATTTTACCCGATTTACAATAACCTTAGATGCCAAGTATTCCGTTATGGAAATACCTATTCCGTTGGCAACATAATAGGTGCAGATTAGGATTTTTAGTTATGGTAACTGAGCAATCGCTCGGCTCTCTCTCTAGTATAAATAGATGGGCAGAGTCTCTCTATTACACACATAATTCAGAAGCCTTACAGGCCGTCTAATGCACAGAAATAGAGATAGGGAGTTTTGAGTTATTTTCGGAAAGAATTTATGGACTTGTCCAGCCGAGTCCGGTTATTCCGTGCGTCTAAAGATCGACGTGGATACGAGTAGAGGTCTTTTGCTTTGAAGACTAGCGAGCGATCGATTTCTTTACCCTAGGAGAAGCAAGGAGTTTGTTCGAGTCGAGCTTCAGGAAGTAGAAGGTTGCACGTCAGAAAAGTTCGGACCTACATCCCAGCTTCGTCTCGCGGATCAGGAAGATACGAGGTAAATATTTTAATAGTTAATCTCGTACTTTTATTCCCTTAACGTAGATCGTAGGGCGGGTTGAATCCATAGGTTCCGCTGCGCATGTAACGCACATGGCTATGGATTCCCCAACATTCTCCTCTCAGACCAACCATTTGCAAATGAAACTTCATGATTGTCTAAAAAGCTATCAGAATCAAAAATAATATTCTATCAAAATGAGGGCGGCAAATTCTAATAAACGATGTACTGTGTTCAGTTCCAATCCACTTCGTCAGTTTTTCGATTACCTCCTTCAATATTTAATGAAATGGACAAAATCGGAAGAAACTTTCTTTGGAAAGGTAGTGTAATGTATATTTTTATACAGATTTTTAAGGTTTTTATAATATAAAATTCATCCTTAAATCACATAAAATTTATGAAACATCTCTAAAATTAATAAAAATTATTTTTTGAAACTCTTAATATACTTTTGTGTGATTTTTCAGGTAAAAAGACTATGAAAATTATATTTGGAGGATTTGGCAGAAAGTTATCTCCAAATGAAGGGCAGATCTGCAAATCCAGGGCCAAGAATGTGCGAATTCTCGACAAATCTCTGCAAAAACCCTACACACGCCTCTCCAATTCTCTTACAACCCTTACATACCGACCATCCAAGCCAAAATCTACAAAATCCACAAAAAGACGAAAAGTCAAACCTGAAAAATTGCCCAGTTGACAAAAAGTCAACTGTCCCAAAAGAAGTCAAACTGGATACCAAATCGAAGAGAACGATGAGACGAATCCAATAGTACGAACTTCGTAAAAAATAACTTTCTAGAACTCCCAGAATATACGATACAAAATATGGTCAACCTTTGTCAAAGTCAACCTTTGACAAGGTCAACCCCCTTTTTCAACCAATAAGAACGGAACATGTGTCCTTTAGTCTCCCAAAATTATTCAAGTAGCTTAACAAGGATTAATTCTAGGTCAATCAAAGACTAACACGTGGCAGAATTTCATGTTCTATCAAATTTGGTGTCAAGAAATATTTATCGACCAACGTAAGGTTGACACATACCATGCCTTATGGACGATATAGATATCGTGTAACAAAGGGATACAATGCATGAACATAAATTATGTTTGATCGAATCATCCATACTTGCTTAATTTGGGTAATCATGTTGTCTTGCTAGAGGCCGTTCATGATTTATAATCCGTTGTGATTATTGTCAACATTAAGTAAACCTACAGGGTCACACACAAAGAACAACTATTGAGACGTACACAGAAAAATCATAACTTATGTGATAAGTTGTATGAAGAGCTACATAGTTAAGTGACACATCCAATCCTACATCTTATATGATAAGATGTGTTGCATATATGGTTACATGGTTACCATGCACATAGGATATGAAACTTATGGACTATATAGACACAAGAAACACCCCAAAAAGAGATGAATGAAGGCATATTATTTTTGTCCAACTTTTGTGAGACAAAAGGAGAGAAAAATCCGAAAATTATTCTCTTGTTATTTCTGTGAGAAAAATGAAGAACGAATACTAGCATATATCTCTTTATCCGTTCAAATGGGTTGTTTGTGTGGATACCGGTAGAGGACGAAGCGAAGTGCGGCGTCTTTGTGATTCGGGTTGAAACCGTGGTTGTAATGCATATTTTTATACATATTTTTAGGGTTTTTATCATAACAAATTCAATCATAATTCACATGAAATGTGTAAAAAATACTCATAATTCATAAAACATATTTTGAAACCTCTAAATACGTTTTTCTGTAAATTTACAGGTGAAAAGGCCATAAAATGAAGAATTGGACCAAAACGCAAATAATGGGCCAAAGATGGCCAAACTCTCCCTAAAATCCTTAATTACCCCATACACATAGTTCTCCAACCCTAAACGATGGAAAACGTCGGAGGAAAAGAGCAAACATTGGAACGAGTATGAAACGACCAAAAAACATTAAGAAAACATCCATTGTCTCATGACCTTCTTCAGGCCAAACCGATATGTGAACCGACCACGTTCGGTCCCAAAATAGAGAAGAAACGCCCAAGTTTCTTATGACGTTTCGTATCGGAATGTGACGTTCCGATCAAATGGATCCTAACCATCATTTTACACCTCAAAATAAACCTAGCAGCGAAAGAATAGCGAAAAAAGTGATGCATCAAAATTTTGGTCAACCGTCGCAGTCAAAGTCAACTCTTCCTCTCTCAAAAGCGCTGATTTTCCGAAATGCTCGGAATTGAACAAACTCACCAACATTTGACTCGTCTTGACAAGACAAGCACAACCGTATCATTCATCATCGCTGGTACCGTCGGAGTTGACCGGAAAACGTGAAAAACCTCCTGTCAGCCATGAAAATAGACCGTTTGAGTTGAGAAGTTTTCGAGCTTGCCATTTCCTCCACATACCTTTTTTTGAAATAATTCTAACGCCATTCTCTTCTACTCATTACCCTATTTCCAACCATATAAATAACTCAGAAAATGATAAATAATTGAGTGAGATAATCGAGTTTGAAGTAAGTGTTCGATGAAATTCAAATCTATTTTTGCTGAAATTACTCAATTCGAGCTGAAATTTCTCAAGTCCATATCTCACTCCACAAACTCCTTTTCACGCAAAACCAATTCCATTATCTTCTTCTCTCTTCCCTCTTTTCATGGATATCAAGAATACAGAAAACTATGAAGAAATGAGTGAGATATTCGAGTTTGAAATGATGCCACTAAACCGTTCAACGAAATTCCAGATTTCAAAATAACCGCCAAATACTAAAATTCGAAATTCTCCCTCATTTTTCAACGAAATTCAACGAAACTTGGTCCAGATCTTCAGTACAATCCCTTGATCTACTTGAGCCAATCACAAGCCCCAAAATATTCCTCAATTCTGTTATAAAGAACCGTATTCCAATCCATCAAAAACACTCTCTTTCATCCATTCTTTCTAATCACTCATTCTCCCACTCTCCTTAACTTAGAGACCACTCTTCATTCATCTTCTCTAACCTCTATAATCTCCATTAATGAGTTTCAAGCTTTCTTGAGCTCTCATTTTCATTTTTGAGTGAAATCGTGCAATTTGGGGCTGATTTGGGGAAATTTCGAATCGGCCAATTCTAGCTTGAATTGAGATGCAATTGGAGCTTCAAATCGACTCGAGGAAGTTACTGGCTGGTTCTCAAACTCTCGGTTTAGTCCAATTCTCTTTTAATTACTCAATTTGAATTTTAGATCATAAGAACTCAATTTTGTAATAATCATGATGAAACCTTGTCAAATTCTTGTTCTTATGATTATGTGTGAGTAAATCTAGATAGGGAAATGAATTTGTGATTTGTATGCATGAAATCTTGCTTTAATTTTGTGTAATTTTGCTGAATTTGAATGAATAGTCATGAACACACACAATTTTGAATAAATTGGGGAAAATTACTTAGCTTGGTATTTTTCATCAATTGATCTATTAAATCTGAAGTTTATTGAGTTGTTAATCATCTGGAATATTTACCTTAGTATTTTGTGTGATTAATTTGGAGTTGTGATTGATTGAATTCAAGTTTTGTTTAAAATGACTGTTTTGAATTAAACTAGTGTTTGAATCAATTTCTTGAGTGAATCTTAGCTTAGATCGCTCAAATCCATCATCTAAATCTGAAAAATTATACCCTAAGTGATTAATGATTGTTACACATCATAAATTTCCTTTAAATCCCTATTTCTAAATAAAAAATCAAACCCTAATCCAGTTTCTGTCTTGCTGCTGTTTTTCTCTGTTTTTTCAGTCTTTGTCCCTTAATTTCGTGTCTAATTCGGATCTGAAAAATTAAATAAATATTTGTAAAATTTATTTCTCATTTAGTAGATAATTGTAAACCCAAATTTTGCCCAATTCCGATCTGTAATCTGTGAGATATTAATTTTCCAAAATTGTAGTTTTTCTGTTTTTTTTAACTTTTGTCCAAATTTACTGTTTCTTTTCTCCTGAATTTTAAAAAATATAAAAACAAATAATAAAAATCCAAAAATAGTCCTACTGGAAGTAATCTGAAGTGTAGAATCCAAATATGAATTTTAAAATAGTAGTTGTTAAGACAGATTAGGAGATATTATAATTTTTGTGAGTACTGATCTGTCAGAACCAGTTTCTGATCCAGATCTGAAGTTTCGTTATAAATCTCAAACTACAAAACATCATTATATGAAATTTTAACAGATAATCCAAAACGTGGTAATTGAATTTCATTATGAATTTTGGGATTTTTCAAGTTTTGATGATTTTTCTATAATTTTCTGAATTTACTGCTGAACCGATTTTGAATCTGAGATAAGTTCTGGACTGAATTGCAAATAACTCGAAAATATTTAATAAAATAATAATAACAGTAAAGAACCACAATATAGATCTCTCTTTCTAGTTTCCAACGGTATCTCGTGAGTTGGATTCGGAGTTTATTTGGTCTAGTTACGAATTAAAACACCAAAGTGTGACGTGCTGAATTTTCACGATAAGGCTGAAAAGAAAATTTAAACTTGGAAATTTACCTAATAAACCCTGAAATAAAAGATTTTACACTAAGGAATAATCATTGAAACTAGTTAATTCTTGAGGCCACACCTCCTTGTGTTCGACCCCTAAACTCATTACCACTCATACTCGTAATTCATTAATAGGGAAATATAAATTATTTTGTTAAATTGTGTGAAATTCAACGACAATTTTACCCGATTTACAGTGGTTTGTTTGGAGAATCGGCTTGTTTGGAGAATCGGTTTGCTTGGAGAATCAGTTCGTTTGGAGATCGCTTGGAGATCGGTTTGTGAGACCGGTTAGGCAAAATATACAAAGGATCGGTTTGGAAACCGGTTTGGAATCGGGCAAAGAAAAGCATCAACCAAATTCGCTTTCAATCATCATGGGTTAAGCGTAATCTGAAGGTACAAAGTTATGAACTTTTCATTGATTTAATTGTAATTCATGGATCCTTCTTTTGGGTTTTGAATTCGATTTTGTTTCGTTTTTGTTTTTCCGCTGCGTTATGAACGGTAGAAATCCCAACAGAGAGAAGTATCAGTGCGAGAGCCAACAAAACCAAGACTCAAGAGAGCACCTTTGAGCTTTGTGAACCAGGCACGTGGGGGTTGTTTGAGCCCGTATAGAGCCTTTTTGAGGAGACACACATGGGTGGGTCTTGAATCATCCACAAAATCAGGAGGTTGTTGCATGAATACCGTTTCTTCGAGATCTCCGTTGAGAAAGGCACTGTTTACATCGAGTTGTCGCACTGGTCAGCCTTTTGAGAGAGCAAGGGTAAGAACTACACGAATGGTAGTTGGCTTAACTACTGTACTGAATGTCTCGTTGTAATCAATCCCTTCTTCTTGGTGATAGCTTTTTGCTAGTAGTCTCGTCTTGTAATGTTCTACTGATCTAACCGCATTTCTCTTCACCTTGAATACCCATTTGCACCCAACTAGATTCTGAGAAGAACGATAGGGAAAAGATCCCACGTTTGGTTTTCCAGAAGAGCTTAAACTCGGTTTGCATGGCAGCACGCCACTTTGGGTCTTTGTTGGCATTGGTAAAACATGTGGGTTCACTTTCTTGTTCGGATATAGTGGTTGGAATGTGGTGTTTCGTGGCTGCATACGTGACATGATCGGGAAATTGTCGCGTGCGCCTTGTGTTGTCTCGTGTGCGAGTTACCATCGGATGAGAGGATTGCGGTGGCGTAGAAGAGGAAGAGGGAGGCATAGTATCCTCACTCGATAGTTGAGAATCTTCGGGTGAAGATTTGGATGACTCATTAGGGGAGGGAGAACTCTCATTGGAAGGAATTGAGGGAAGAAGGGTGAGAGTTGTTTGAGTTGGAGGAGAAGAGGTTTGAGAGGATGTGGGAGTTTGTTCATGCATAAACGAGAAGTATGTTTCGTTGAAGATGACATGACGACTCACATAAATTTTATTTGTTGGTATGTGAAGACATTTATACCCCTTTTGGTTTGGCGCATAACCAAGAAATACACAAGGTAAGGACCGATTTTCTAACTTATGTGAATTATATGGTCGTGTGTATGGAAAGCATAAGCAACCAAGAACTCGCAAGAAGTTTTAATCTGGTTCTTTGTGAAATAGAATTTCAAAGGGAGATTTTTGTCGACTTACAGAGTTCAGCAATCGGTTGATGAGATAGACAACAGTATAAAACATGTCATCCCAAAATCGAAGTGGAATAGATGCTTGAGACATAGTAGATAGGATGAGTTCAACGATGTGCCGATGTTTCCTTTTGGTTAGCCTGTTTTGTTCGGGTGTGTAGGCGCACGTGGTGATGTGAGATATAGAGAGATAAAGACGCACAATAGGCTTAAACTCGGTGCCGCCATCGATTTGAAGTATTTTTATGGAGCACGAGAGAAAGTTTTCGACTTGAGATTTAAAAAGGCTAAATGCTTGAGACACTTGGTCTTTGGAGTTAAGAAAGTAGATCCATGTGTAGTGTGAGTAGTCATCCGTGAAATGCACGAAGTAGCGGATTCCTGAATGGGAGAGAACCGGAGCTGGTCCCCACACATCCGAGTTGATCACTTTAAGAGGTTTTAAGGAGCACGCCATAGCTTGATTAAATGGTAACTTATGCGCCTTGCCAACACAACAGGCATCACAAAATACCAACTTTTTATTTGAATACAACAACTTATTTGCCTTCATTAGATTTTGTACGATGGGAAAAGAAGCATGACACAGCCTCCTATGACATATATCTGCTGAGACCCGCTCACCAAGAAACGTGAAGGGTTGGATTGTTGGTGCCGGTCTTTTGAAGAGACGATAAAGACCGTTCTCAAGAACCGCACGAAGTAAAATCTTGTTAGAAGCACGATCTTGGATCAAACATGTAAAGGGTTGGAATTCGAGCACAACATTGTTGTCTCGTGTTAGTTGCGAGATGCTAATGAGGTTTTTAGTGATTTGGGGTACGTGAAGAACGTGTTTGAGCACCAACGAACCATTTGGCAATTTGATAATCGTCTCACCAATGTTTTGTATCGGTATGCCTGCTTCATTACCGACTCGAATGAGGTCTTTTTTCGAATACGATACATGAGTGGAGAGGTCGGTTAGGTTGGCAGTCATATGGTTGGACGCACTGAAGCAAGAAACCACTCGTCAGCTGAACCACTAGGCGGTTCCGCAAGAAGAGCGGTTGATGGATTTTGGTCGAACCGTTTCCGGCAATGGAGCGCAATATGATTACGCTTCTTGCAGATTTGGCACTTGACACCTCCATAATTTATAGTTTTCGCATTAATTCTTGACCGCATTTTTCTCTTTTTCGGTGCCCGTAAAAAGTATTCATCTTTTCAAATTGTGCCGCAAAAGCCTCAAAAAATAACTTCAAAAAATTATCTAGACTAGGACCGGAGCGTAAAATCGAGTCTAGTTGAGGATTGGCAGGATTGACCAATTGCCCGAAATGAAAACGTTCAAAATCGAAAACCATTTTTGTCGGAAAAAAAAGAGATGGAGGAAAGAGGTAAAGAGAAGGAACGACCTAACACTCGTTCATTTCTTGAAGTTCTTGACCGATTCTTGATCGAGTCTTGATCGATTCTTGATCGAATCTTTGCTGATTGTGAAGAATTTAGTCAATACCCGCCTCACAACACCTCACACTTCCTCACTATTTCTTTGATTAACACGAACACCTCTGGTAACCCTCTTCTTGACGAATTTTTTAAAGAATTCAGTCAAGATTTGATGAGATTTCTTCAAGAAAACAGTTCTTGAACTGTTCTTAAATTGAGAGGCGCATAGAGAGAGAAGAGAGAAGTGTTTGTTAAATTGAGAGGAGCATGCATAGAGAGAGAAGAGAACTGTTCTTGAAGCGGAAGCAATAATTTGCTCTTGATACCATGTCATGTGGAAGCATAGAGAGAGAAGAGAGAAGTGTTTGTTAAATATGATTGATTAGTATTGATTGAATTGATGATTACATATTCTATTTATAGAGTTGCAATCGAATCTACTTACAATACAATCCACTCTACAATCCAACTCCTACAATGATTATACAATAGATACATGAACTCTACTCTATATACACCTATTCTAATAGATCATCAAACCCAATAATCTCAGTTCTTTATTTGATTTCATGATATTACTGATTATGCTAACATAATTTATACTGATAATTTTGGAATCAAATCAATGGCATCACAGTACATTAATTGGTAATGCATACTTCAACTCATTGAAGAAAATCATGTAGGGATATTAACATTTTTCCATAGTCAAACAACTAAACAAACTTTGAAATCAACAAATTCCAGAATCTAGTTGTTCCATGACAAATTATTACCACTAGTTTGAAAGCGTCTCCTAAATCCAATATTTCACAATTATTTTTGGTATAACCAAAACATCCATACAATCCCCCCCAAAAGAAAATGTGCAAACACAAACAGAGAATAGTGAATTCAAAAATCAAATATCATTTCAAAGAGGCTTCAATCATATCCCCCCAAAAAAATGTCCAAACATAAACAAAGAGTACCAAATTCAAATTCAAATATCATATTTCCACCTTCAATCATATTTCCAGTAGACGCCGCACAAATGCAGTGTGCATCGAGTGGCCAGCCTGTAACACAAAAAATTCACTCAAATTACTTAAAAAAATATATACAACAAATTCACAACTTTAAAAAAATATACAACAAATTCACTAAAATTTCATTCCTCAAAAAAAAAAAAAAAAAAAAAAAACTATATATCATAGCAAAAAGCCCCTACATTATGCAGAAATTCCTAAACAACCATGCATTATTGGGAATTACAAGAAAGCCCCTACCGTTAGTTTTATACTATAATTATTTGCAAAAAAAATTAATTAATCTCTTTTGAAATAATTATTAACAAAATCCTACAATTTAACTAAAAAATGCTTAAAGTTTAATAAAATGTTGTTAATTCCAAACCAACGGTAGGGGCTTTTTTGCAATTCCCAATAATGCATGGACTTTTTTGCAAATTTCTCATCATAAAATCAAACTTATGTACCATTCGACACAACCTTAATTAATCAAAAACATAAAACTCTTTGAAAATAACAACCCTTGAAGGCCGAAATGTGAGCGATAAGAGTACTATCCTTGAGAAAGTACTAAATGTATATTAAAATCAAACTTAAATATAACAAAAAAAAAAAAAAAAAAAAAAAAAAAAAAAAAACTCCCATACCGCTCAACTCAACCCTAATTAACCAAAAACCCAAAACTCTTTAAACATGAAGTTTGAGTTTACAAAAACAAACCTTGAACGCCAGGATGTGGGAAGAAGTTTATTTCAATTTTTTATTTTTGTTCAAGTTTTAAACTTTAAATTAAAAAAATAAACCTATTTAGCATAAGCTAATATAAACATATATTATGATTTAATTATACTCTTCATTTAAAACACTTTTCGATAGCTAGAAATTCTAATTTTAAGAGTTAATTATTAATTCGGCTCAACCGAATTAACCGAACAAGAATTCGGTCTATTCAGTTCGGTTCTAAATCAGTTCTATATTTATTCATTTCAGTTTAATAATAATTCAATAACCCTAAATTAAACATCAATTTGAGTAAAACAAACAAACCTTGAAGGCCAGGATGTGGGCGATGGGAAGGCCTTGATTTCCGTTCAAGCGAGGAGAGAGTAACCGTTACCGGTTCGGTTCATTTTTTTTATTTGAGAAAACCGAATAAACCAAACAGACTAAATTACACTATTATTTTTTATATTTTTTTAGTTTTGTTCAAATTTTAAACTTTCAAATAAAATAAAAAAAACCATGTTTAGCACAAGCTAATATATACAAATATTACAATTTAATTATACTCTTAATTAACATAAGACAATTTTGCAATAGCGAGATTCTAATTCTAAGAGTATTTAATTTAGCTTTAATTAAACATTTAAGTTTGAGTTTAAAAATAACAAACCTTGAATGCCAGGATGTGGGCGATAGGAAGGCCTCGGTTTCCGTTCCGGGCGAGGAGAGAGAAATCGCCGATTAAGTCTAAGATCTTGTGGCGGCACGGCTCGTCTGAGAATCTGAGGGGTGGGTTCAGCCAACCGTCTCTCATGCTGGGAAAAAAAGAATAATAATGAGGACAAAAATAGCAATGATGTTAATATTAATAACGATGATGATGATGATAAATGTTTGAGAACTGCAAATTTGTTGGCTTTTTGTTTGGCTTAATATATTTTCGATAGGCATTTCGCCTATTGTGCTTCAAAAAAAATAATAAATAGAAATGATAGTGTTAGAATGAAAAAAAGTACAAATAGTTGTAAATCTTGGCTTGTAATCGAAAGTAAAGAGTGAACTTGCCATCAAATTTAATCAAAACCACATTTGAGCATTAAAAAAGACACATTAAAAAAAAAAAAAGATAAAATAATTTAAATAACTTGATTGAATTACCTACACACCTACACACAATTGCATTTTCTAGACATCCTCCTTTGATGAGATGAGCTTCACGCAACTTTTCAACCTGACAAATAAAGAAAATTAATTAAATTAGCAATAAACATTTAACTATTGGACTTAAACCTAAAAAATAAATAACATCTATTAAGAATAAGATATCAATAAATCTTTAACTACTGGGATTTTTAACCTAACAAATGATTAAGATATCAATAAGTATATAACTACTGGACTTTTCAACCTAACATATAAATAACATCTATTAAGATATCATTTAATATTTAACACTATTTAATGAATCATGGAAAAACATAAGATGGTGAAATAATAATAAAAAATTAAATAAAAACAACTATAAAAACCTCTTCATATATGCAGAAGGTTCTAGAAGGTGCGATTTCACTCGAATATTTATTCTCATCCATAATAAATGAGAACCACTGACAACCTATAGCTGGTACCTGAAAAAATACACACATTTATTTTTGTAATTTAAAAGATTCCCAAAAAAAGCCTCTCCATTATTAAGAAATTCCAATTTGCAAAAAGCACATCCATTGTTGAAATTTGCAAAAAAGCCCCTATATTATTAAGAAATTCCAATTTTAGTCCCTCTAATTAGTAAATGATTAACTAACTAATAGTAGGGACTAAAATTTGAATTTCTTAAGAATAGAGAGGTTTTTTTGCAATTGCCAATATTTCAGGGCTTTTTTGCAATTTAGGTACAACGCAAGGGCTTTTTTTGCAAATTTCCCCATTTATAATTTTTGGTTTTATAGAGGTGAAAACGTATTTGAAAACAACCCCCTGCAATATTGAATATTGCAGAAAAAGCCCCTTTATAATGAAGGGCTTTTATGCAAATTCCCCTTAAAATTTTTTATCCAACAGGGGTTTTTATATAATTTACGAACCTTCGGAAAGTCGATTCCATAAGTGATACGAGTCTCTGAAGAAGGAAAGGCGACAATAAATGAATCGTTTTTATGCAAATGAATTGGCTCAATAAGTTTAGGAGCCAATTTTTCCATTTTTTCGCCTTTTTTATCCTTTGCGGTACATAAACCGGTGCTCTTTATGAGTTGGATCCATTCTTTTGAGGAGCCGTCTAATATAGGAATCTGAAAAAATAATGGTAGTAAATAAAATGCAAAAGAAATGTTGTGTAGGAGTTTACGAGATTAGTAAATTTTGAGTAATTGTAGATTTAGTGAAAATTTATAAATTTTGGTATCCAAATGAGTCAGTAATTTAACAAGAACTATAATTTGAGTGCTGGTTGGTACTAAATATTACATGAACAATTACACCTTTTTAAACCCTAATTTTGCAACTAAGCCCTAATTACGCCTTAATGTTACAATTTGATATGCAAAAAGGTCAAACCTCCTCTCCAGCATCAATTTCAATCCAAACAATTGCACCTTCTTAAACCCTAATTTCATAACTAAGCCCTAATTTCACAATCCAATCCACAAAAACTCAAACTTCATCTCCATCATCAATTTAACAAGAACTAATTCCATCTTATTAAACCCTAAATCTGCACTTAAACCCCAATTACGCAATCAAACCCTAATTTAATTTCACAGCCCAACCCACAAAAACATCAAACCTCATTTCCACCGTCAACTTCAATCCGACAATTATCCACTCCCACAGCCTCAAGCGCCGACAGAAGATGCTCCACCGTCCTCACCTCTCCCTCTCCCCTTCTCAGCACCGTGCACAACGCCGAGTCCGCCACAGACTCCACCCTCGCCGGAATCCTGGTCCCCGAATCCCCCGCGATGAAGTACCGCCCTTCGCCGGCCGTGGCCGGGCGGAGGCGGACGAGAGAGGGGGCGGAGGAGTGCAGGCCGACGCCGGAGATGGTGGCGGAGGTGGCGAGGGTTTGTTGATAAGTGGATGTCTGGAAATTGAGAGGTCGATGATTATTATGTAATTAATTAACATAATGGTTACAGCTGGTAATACTTTTCTAAATACGAAATATCAAGTCTATGTGATGCGATTGCAAATATTTTCTTATATGACTTTTGTGAAATGAGAGAGAGAGATGTGATTGCTAACGTTTTTTTTTTTTTTTTTTGAATGCAAGCTTGGATTGCGAATGTTTTGTTATTGTTTGTTTATCTTAATTTTGCGAAATGAGAGAGAGGGAGGGAGAGAGGGACTGACGGGAAGCCAAGAGAGGGTGCGAGAGAGGGAGAGGAGAGAGCGGGCGGGCATTTCTCGCCGATTTGAGGAGAGAGCAATGGCTACTTTCGTATTGTACAGTAAGTGATTATGTTAATAAAGCACATGATTGAGTTAATAAATATCAAAGGGAAATCTATAAATAAAACCCCTAACTTTTCTGAATATTATACAAAAACCTCTTATATTTTCAGATTAAAAAAAAATCCTTATAATAAACTTTTTTATTTTCAAAAAATTCTCTCAAATATTTCTTTCTATATTGCAAAAAATTCTCTCCATTCACTTTTCTAATTATTGATTATCTTTTTTAAAATTCTCATTTTACCCTCCTATAAAAAAATAATCCAAAAATATTTTTTAACAAATATTTTTCAAAAAGCTATTTTCTTCAAAAAGTATTCCCAGCTGTAACCATTGTTGGAGGGAAATTGATATTGGCGGGCATGAGTTTTACAAATATATACAAAGAAATAATTGTTGACAATTTTACCCTTCACTCAATTAAAGTGAGGGACCTATGAATCCTATTCAGCAACCCTAAAAGTCAAGGACCTATTCTTGTCAGCGGATACGTGTGCCCAACCAAAGAGTCTTCAAACATCTTGCCATATAGATGACTTGATATCTATTCTTTTCCCGTAGGATCCCTCTAGCACTGATGACGTGATAGTAGGCCTTCCAATCAAAATTGGAGAGATCACCTTCGCCCATTACGGTTTGCACTAACGGTTTATTGTCGGATAGGAAGATACATTCGTTGATCCTCAATTCTTGAGCTCGTAATAACCTGATAAGGAGTGCTTTGCTCTCGGCCACCATAAGATTGCCACATTGTTCGTGTCTCGCTCCATACTCGATTAAGTCATCCCCTTTGTTATGATATAACACATTCTGCCCTCTCCTTCTTTCCACACCCCATCAACCTTACATAAAAACGTGTCGGGTTGGATTTCTACAAGATTGCATGTTTTTGTGTTGTTGTTACTTGCCGTGTTTAATTCCGTCATCTCATTCATCATATATTCTTTTAGTCCTCTTGTGGCTTGTTGGACGCATTTCTCCGGCGAGAATGTTTTTCCTTGCATGGCCCCATCTTCCGTTCCAATTATACCATAGCATGTGTTGAGTAAAAGCATATTGATATGTCTCTAGATTTTGGTGAAAGAAAGTAATTATTTCAATTAGGTTTTCTTTGAAATTTTCTACTCATATTGCTAACGGTGAACTGAACCATGCAACTTTTGATAACGGGCATTTGGGAAATAGGTGGTTTACGGTTTCGTCTTGCTCGCCACATCTAGTACATTTCTGGTTTATTTGGGGAATTCTTCGGTTAAGGTTTTTTAAAGAGGCGATCGCATTTTGTAATAAACACCACAAAATGGTTTTAATTCTTGGTGACGTGTAATTATTGCTCCAAATTATTTTTCAAAATTTATTTTCATTGTCGGGTTCCTTCTTGGGGTTATTTTTCATATAGGTATTTATACACTTGTTTGACCGTGAAACGACCATTTGAGGCCGGTTTTCAAATTAGGTGATCGAGCCTCTCACGCAAATGAGTCGTTATAGTGTTGGTTGAGATTATTTGCACTGTGGCTAGCATTCCAAGCTGATTTATTAGCGCATTTATATTCCAATTCCCCTCTTCCATTAAGTCATGCATTATGAGATTTCTTTGATTTTGGTTTTGCGGCTTGTGCATCTCCCAAATCGGTTAGCACGGTTCACCCATTGCGGGGCATTTTCTCCCATCCCCTACTTGCCACATCACGTTATCTTTCGTTTTGTCGCGTTGTGAAATGAGCGCTCTCCAAAATTGTGAGCCTTTTGAGTTTTGTTTTCTGTGTCATATTATATTTCGTGAGTAATATTTGGCCTTGACTATGCCTATCCACACTCTCTCCTCTTGATTTATAACTTGCCATAAGCTCTTTTGGATGAGAGTTTGATTAAAAAGTTGGAGATCGTGTATTCCTAGCCCCACTTTTTTTTTACGTCAATATTTTTGTCCACCTATACCAAGCGATGTATCGGTCCTCTTTTTTTCCCCACCAAAAATGTCAGATGTGCGCATTTATGTCCTTTATAGCCCCTTTTGTGAATATTATGCACATTGTATAGACCGGCATAGCTTTTAAAACCAATTGATGAATATCGATCTTGATGTGTGAAAGTGTATGTATTTTCCATCCTGCGAGCTTTCCTTGTATTCTTTTTTGGACAGGGGAAAAATCTAGCTTTTCAGACCTCTTTATGTAAACACCTAGATATTTTTCTTTCTCATCCACTTTGGCGGATCCAATTTCCCGAATGAGCTCCTCCTCTTTTTCGGGATCCACAAAGTGACTAAACCACAATTTGGATTTTTTCGGATTAAGAGTTTGGCCCAACGTCATTTCGAAAGCTTTTAGAGCTTCAAGAACCCATTTTGTATCTTCTACCTCGGCCAACTCATATAATAATAGATCATCGGCATAAAATGAGTGACTAAGCACCGGAGCCGTTCTTGCTAATTTTACCTTTTGGAGATATCCTATGTCTATTGCGTAAGATAGAGAGCGTGATAATAAGTTCATACCGAGAATGAAAAAGTAGGGGCAAAGAGAGCATCCTTGTCTTAGACCTCGGCCCGGTATAAAGAAGCCGTCTCCTTTGCCATTTATTTGGATAGTGAATTTGTGCTTCGTAAACATGCGTTAATTAAGTTGGCGATGTATATGGAGAAATTGTATATGAGAAGAAGATCATACATATGATCCCAATCCATTTTATCAAATGCTTTTGACAAATCCACTTTCATGCAATGGGCCGGTTCTTTGCATTCCTTTATGTGAAAAGATTGTAAAGTTTCGCGTAAGATAATGATGTTTTGGGATATAGAGCGGCCCGGTAGAAAAGTGTTTTGCTCTTTGGAAATAATTTTCGCAAGTGTGGGTCAAATCCTTTGTGTAATAATCTTTGCAATGATTTCGTATATGGAGTTTAGAACATTTATGGGGCGATAATCAGTGACTTTAGTTGGTATGTTTCCTTTTGGGATAATTACTAGATTTGATTGGCCGATATCATGGTCCATTTTTCCCCTTCATCATTTACAGTGTTTACAATCGGCTCGAGGAGGTGAGGTAGAAAAGATTGAACGGCCATTTATCCCATCGGAACTAAGACTTATTATTGTTTACTTGAGGTCTATAGGGAGGGTTTAATAGGCCTAAACGTGCGGAAGAGTGGATTTGACTTTTTAGAATTTACAACTTTTGATTTACTTTTAAGTTGAATGGTTTGTATTAATAAAAAAAATAAGAAATAATAATAATAATCAAATTAAGAGTAAAGAAATAAATATGAATACCGAACACATGAACTTGTTGATGAAGTTTGGCTAGGTGGTTACTTGTGTTGTAACAACCCGTTCTCACTAGCTATCCTTACCGCGTTCACGAGCGCCTACTCTCTAGGACTTGCCTTTAGGCTCCGATAATCACTAATCCAAATAGTATTTTCGTTACACAACCACGATTAAACCGTTCCTTTACAAAAAAAGTCTTGGCGAATCAATGGAACAAAATTACAATAGGTCTCTTTCAATTTTTCAACAACAATCAATCAATCAATCTCTACCTAAACTTCTCCCTAATCTCACAAGAAATTTAGAGTAATTTTCTTAGTCACTAAAGAGAGAGTTTTGCTTGAATTTCTCTGAAAAATGACAAAAAAAATGAGCTAGGGCTGGACATATTTAAGAAGGAAAGGAGAAGCTGAGCAAACAAGGAAACTGCATGCCCAATCTGTTTAAATAGATGGGACATCCGTTTAAATGGACCAAGTAAAAATGGAATAAAATTATTGCAAAATCCAGATCAAACTAGAAGTCAGTTTAAACGGATCAGCAGTAAAATTAAGTGCAAAACTTTTTATTTGGTGATTAAATTAAGTACTAAAAGAAAAACTCAACTAACTAGAAAACACTCAACTAAAAGCTCCAGAACTCGACGCATCTTGAGGTCTTCTAGGTCTTTTAAAGAGATCGGGGAGCGTTCACTTTGATTTAGTCTTCACACGTATCGTCTTGAATTTAACCTATTCTTATTCAAGAAAACTCAAGAGATTAGTAGTTATGGAATAGTTTTAAAGATCATCACACCGAGAACAATAATCTCCCTCTTTTGATGATTTTCAAAACTATTCCATAAAATGCTGCATTTTATATCTTCTCCTCCTTTTTGAAAAACAGTCAAAAGGGATCATCAAATGAGAGAGAACAAAACTTTCCCTAAATAGATACTCCCCTTGAGTTCCATAACCCGTTTTAAAAAAAGGTTAACAACAATTAATTTTTGTAAGAGTTTCGTAATAAAATTTAGGGTATAAATAAATATTTCAAATAGGTTTTACATTTCAAAAATCCCTAATATATTATTTAATAATCTTTTAAATGAAAAAAAAATGATAGTTTCTTAAAATACGGAGAAGACATAAAGCATCGAAAAGTATATAATGAGTAAATAAGAATTAAGTTTCGACAAGAATTACATAACCTTGACCAAGTGTCGGATAATATGAGAAGATACTCATGACTTAGCGAAAATAGCGTTGACTTCAGTCCAATGAGCCGACTCGACTAATTTTCCACTTGTCCTTTATTTCCAAGATGATAAAAGTCACGTCGATTGTTCACATCTCTTGATTGGTTCCCGTCAAATTGTCCAAATTTTTTGTATCTAAAATAAAAACTTTCTTGACGCACAAGTTAGATCGGTCAAGGCAAAACTTGACCACAGCTCACATTTAGAAAAATGGCTAATTTAAGATGGGGGGGGGGCTTACCGAAGCGTCTAAGTAGAATTCGGTACCTCCAAATCGAAGGTAGAAGAAAAAAATTAGAAAAATTTAGGTAGAAGCATCTAGGTAGCTTCCTATAATATCTCCGTCTTTTCACAACCAAACAAATTTAGAAGAAAAAATTGGTTTATGCAAAGGACACTCTAGAGATATATGACCTATTTTGCAACAATAGTTACAAAACGAACAAGTTGGGCTCAAAGTTTCTTCAGTACCTTTCACAAAATGATTCTTATAGTGGAATGAAAACTCGGCTTTCCTTAGTCTCGGCTCGGTCGAATTGGAACTAAAAATGTTTGATTTTGAAAAATTATTTTATTTTGCAATATTATTTGATTTTGAAAAACTTTATTTTTGATGTGCATTAGTGTAATGTTTGAGAGCTCGATATTGTGATTCATTAGGTTGGATCTTGTTCGGGACATGTATGTCGACTATTTCATAAAAATAACTATTATGACCTCTTTTATAAAGTCTTTCGGTTGTGACATCGTGGTTATTCTCACGAATATGCCGGAAATCATGAAAATAGTGAAACCTATTGTTATTACTAAAACTTTTAGAAGTTCGACTCTTAGGACGTGGCCCTTAGAGTAGTCTTGGTACATGAATGTACTTCCTCTATTCTTCAATTGATTGAGCTCTCTTTTTATTATATGGTTTTTAGGTCCTAAAGGAGTGGGTTTAGTACTGATCTCTTTCTTGATCCCTAAACCAGTTTTATCATTTGATCTTACTATATAAATAAGTTGTCTAAATCAAGTTTGCTCGAGACATTTCTGGTGCAAGCAGACTTGAGGGATTTATTTTTACTTTTTAAACTTACAACTTCTACTTTTAGATGATTTATTTTAATTTTTAATTTTTTACAAACACAATTATTTAGCTTCTTATTTAAGTTATCATCGATTGAGTTGTTATTATTAATTAAGTTTAATTTTTCAAATTCTTTTATCTGTGAGACTTCGAAAATAATGAGAAGTTCCTAGGTATATAAGATACTTCCGAAGCCTTTTCAATTCTTATTCT
This sequence comes from Juncus inflexus, assembly GCA_024447665.1. NCBI lineage: Eukaryota > Viridiplantae > Streptophyta > Magnoliopsida > Poales > Juncaceae > Juncus > Juncus inflexus. The sequence goes on along the minus strand of JAJHPC010000012.1, from coordinate 9,251,630 downwards.
AGTTCATCATGGGTTCTGCATTTTACATTTTTAATTACTTGATTTGAGCTAAGAACCTTTACATCTTCTAAAACATAATTAACAGTGGGATCTGGATATACCTCGCGACTCGTGTCACGGGAAGAACTGGAGAAAGTCGTGTCAATGGAGGATGTCACGGGAGGAGGACGAATTTGAGCTGGAAACTATCCTAGTCGAATCATTTCTTGTGTCGCCCTTTCGCACACTTCGTTTACATCATCATACGCCATGAATGTGACATTTGCCATGTCCGAACCGGAACCATCGGATGAATTTCTCGATTCATCTCCGCAAATAGCTACCTTTGCGGAGTGACTTTTCGACTTCTTTTTCTTGTCATTTTCTAGGTCATCGCACTTTTTTTCTCATCTTTTTTCGTGTCAATCATCGGACCGTCTTTCGCGTCCCTCGCATCGATCATCTGAACATCCATCGTGTTTTTCGTCATCTTTTTGGTTCCAAGGAGCGAACTCGGGATGTAAGGTGGAGCCATTGTCGATAGTGTGTCCTTTCTTGTTACACTAGAAACAATACGTCTTTTGGTTGTTGTGACGTCGGTTATCGTTGAACCGCTTTTTCTTGGCACTCGAAGCAATTTGAAGTAGTTGACAAGTTCTTCCGGCCCAATATCTTTCATTGCTAGCATCATTTCTAGTGAGACGCGGAGTACTTCCCAGCTCGATGGCATCGTCCTAATCAATTTATCTACAACTCGATCATCGGTTAGTTTCTCTCCTAAAATGGTGAATTCATTTTAGATATGCGATATATGAGTGTACATAAACTCGACGGGTTCACCTTTGGTCATCCAAAAATTAACAAATTGTTGTTCAAGTCCCATAAGTTTGGTCCTCTTCATTTAATTACTTCCCTCAAATCTATTTAGGACAGCTTTTGACATTTCATTAGAATTATCACAAGCATCGATTATTACAGAAAATGTGTTCAACACATTTGTGAGAATGAGGTTCTGTGCCATTATGTCAAATTTTATTATTAGTTTTAGTGTCCTCGGTATAGGTTGTGATATTATCTTTTACAAAATCTACGATAAAACCATTTTTCACTACCTTTCGAAGACCGTCAAGATCAAATGCGTTCATCATGCATCTTTTTCAGACGTTCCAGTTCTTGCCATCAAGCTTGTCGGGGTATGAGATTTGAAGTCGGTTGATCGGAGGAGTCGCCATGAATCGAATATAATTATTTCAAATTGGAATTTGAAATGATCTGTATTCCCGCTCTGATACCAATTATTGTTTACTTGAGGCCTACAAGGGGAGTTTAATAGTCATAAACGTGCGGAAGTGTGAATTTGACTTCTAGGGTTTATAACTTTTAGTTTTATTTAGTTCTAAGTTGAATGGTTTGTATTAATAAAAAGATAAGAAATAATAATAATCAAATTAAGAGGAAAGAATTAAATACGAATACCGAACATACAAATTTGTTGACGAAGTTTGGCTAGGTGCTCACTTGTGCTGTAACTGTTGGGTTTCTAAGAACGTTTTAACGCAGTGGAAGGTGTTATTGTTCATTACGATTATGAACTTAATGTTTTGTTCAAAGAAGACCCCAAACAAGGATCCATGTTTTACGGTTAAATCAAAGAAAGAAATAACAAAAGATATACCTATCGAGTCACAACTTGATTGATTAATGATTGAGACGGATCAAGACCGGTTCAAAATCGTCTCGGCACGTCACTTCGACTCGATTCGAATCATTCAAAGCTCCAAGGAAGAAGCTCTCTACAGCTAGTCCACAGGAACAATGCCTACACGAGGACAAGCAATCATGTCTGCTAGATCCGAGCGCTCGCTTCTTGACTAGGAAAAAAACTCTCAAGAAAAATTATTATTCTCTTTTCTAACAAAGTGACAAAATGAAAAATGATCATACAAAATTATCAAGGCCGATGTATATTTATATCATCAAGGATATTCTGTAGTTGGTGTATGTATTAAGTACAGACATCACCCTTTAATTTCAAACCAAGCACCAAACTTAATAATCGAATTAATAACATTTAGATCCGTACATACATCACCCTTTAATCTCAAACCAAATACCAAACTTAATAATCAAATTAATAATATTTGGATTCTTGTGTCAGTCTGTTAAGACCGGACTGTGTCTGAGTTTGCTGATTTTAATTGATTCATGGAACTTATCGTATAATTTGTTCCATTATCATTGTTCTTGTGTGTGACCCTATAGGTTTATTTACTTGGCATTAGATTTCACAACTCTAATGTTCATGAGCGGACTCTAGCAAGTCATCATGACTATCAAAGTATAATAAATTTATTGACGATTCGATCAAACCTATGTATTATCCTTTTATCGTATCCCTTTGTTACACGATATCTATATCGACCATAAGGCATGGAATGTGTCAACCTTATGTAGTACGATAATATTTCTTGATCATGAATTTGATCGAATCCTGAATGACATTAATAACTCCTTATTAATCCACTAGAGCACGGCCGTGCATTTCATTTCAATCAAACTCGACAAGAGGCCTTAAGATATCTCTCTCTTGTATTAGAGAGGAACAAATCCTTTCTTGACGTATCTCATTCCTCCGCATATTTCATCATGTACCTGATCATAATCTTAATGGTCACCCGGTTAAAGGTAACGTTGGAATATGTCAAAGTGCATGATTATATATGTAGGAAACTAAGAAGGTCTCAAGTCTAAGGATAACGATATTTTAATGAGACATGCCAATGACACAAATCATGTGGCATTTTCACGGTGGGTCTATTCAATATATGTTCTCCAACATATATCTATGTTCATGATTTCGTAACTCTTACTTATGATTAGTAAAACATGATCATCAATCATCTAACATACTGATGTACGTTTATAGCTTGCATATTCATTTGAGTATAAGTATATGAGCCGCAAGTATATTTGTCCCCACAAATATCCTATAAACGATCAGGACATTTCTCTGTAGCTTTACTATCAGAATCACATATCCTGATGACACAGAGCTAAATATCACATTCATGATTTATTTTAATGCAAAAAGAGTAAAACAACCAATACGCAATTTTATTAAACATCTCAAATATATATACACAAATACAACCTGACCTCATATACTAAAAGCCTAGGGCATATACTTAAAACACCTCCATTCAAGCAGAAGATATAACCTGATTGTGATCTGAAATCATCCTTATCGGTTTCAAAGCTTGAGTTTGTGTAACCCTTTACAACTAACTCGCTTTGAAGTCCACCATAGACTAAGAATTTATCTTTAGTTCTTCTCAAGTACTTAAGAATGTTCTTAACCGCTATCCAGTGGCTCTCAACCATATTAGATTGATATTTACTTGTCGCACTCAACGCGTATGATACATCTGGTCTTCTACATACCATGGCATACATGATAGATCCAATAGCTGAGGCATATGGAATATTACTCATGCGTCTTTGTTCCTGCTCACTAGTAAGGCATTGAGTCTTCCTCAATAATATGCCATGTGACATGGGTATGAATCTTCACTTAGAGTCTTCCATATGAAGCATTTTCATTACCTTGTCAATATATGCACTCTGACTTTAGAGCTATAAGTTTTCTCGATCTATCTCTATAGATCTTGATGCCTAATATGTAGGCAGCTTCTCCTAGGTCTTTCATCGCGAAAGACTTCCCTAAAAATGTCTTCACATTTGTCAAGATGGGAATGTCATTTCCAATGAGCAGTATATCATCCATGTACAATATTAAAAAAGCAATCGCGCTCCCACTTGACCTTCTTGTAAACGCAAAGCTCATCTTCATTTTTGATGAAACCAAACTCTTTGATTACTTCATCAAATCAAAGATTCCAACTCCGAGAGGCTTACTTCAACCCATAAATGGATCGTTGCAACTTACATACCTTTTCAGAATTTTTTGGATTGACAAAACCCTCGGGTTGTGTCATATACACGTCCTCGAGTAAATTCCCGTTAAGGAATGCTGTTTTGACATCCATCTGCCATATCTCATAATCATAATGAGAAGCTATGGCAAGCAAAATTCGTATGGATTTAACCATAACAACTGGTGAGAATGTTTCGTCATAGTCTATACCGTGAGTTTGTCGAAAACCTTTCGCAACCAATCTTTCCTTGTAGGTATGCACCTTGCCGTCCATGTCTATTTTCTTCTTGAAAACCCACTTACATCCGATGGTCTTAATACCTTCCGGTGGATCAATCAAATTCCAAACTTGATTGCTGTACATGGACTGTATCTCGGTGATAAGTCATTAATTATACACATTTTATTCCCTATACATATGTAATATTGCACCATTATATGTGTTTAAATGGATAATAATCATAACTTGAATGTTGATACTACTAATAAAATATTTATGTGATTTCAGGTGCAATTTAGATGGAGCATAACTTGGGGAAAAGAAGTTGGAGCACAAGAGAGAGATAATAATCAAGACTCGGGCCTGCCGACACAGCCTCAGTATTTCGGCCATAACTCACAATCTGGGCCCCCTCTATATACATACTATATACCGTTGGAAAGAAGAGAACAAAGCCCACAATGCATTCTATATCACCAGAGCCCAATTCGGAAGTCCAAATGGCCCAAATTGACCATCTTCTGGACAGATCTTTCATGCACTTTGCATGCACTCTTCATGCCTTTGCCATGCTTCCTTCACACTCTTTGCATGGATCTTCATTCATCCCTCATGATCACCTTTTGAGAGGGTTATATAACCAGGTGCAAGACATCCATTCTAATCACTTTTGAATTTCATCATTCTCTCTCTTGGAGTTGGGCAAGTCAAGCAAGCTTCATCCTTCCATCCACGCTTCATTAATGGGTTCTATCATTATTTTATTTTCTTTATTTTCCATGTATTTCGAGTAAGCCCTTCGAGGCATAGTTAGTGTTTATGTTTTTGTGTTGTAACTTTTGAGACCATTAATAATGAATTTCATTTAAACGGTTATATTCTGTTTTTATTTACTTATTATCTTTCATGCTCAATGAATTGTTTTAAGTTTATTTCGGTCAATTCTATGTTCAGTAGTAGTTAACAAGGGCCCCAAAATTCCTTTGGTTGCTTTGCTCAATAGCTTCCATTAGAATTTGAATAATAGCCAAGTGCAAATAACTCATAACGAACTAAACAGTTCTGAACAAGCTCATTGTTTAGGAGGTTTTGATTTGTTTAAATAACCAATGATTCCTATTGAATTGGTTATGATATTCAAGTAGATTAGTATTTTTATTTACGAGCTCATCTAAACTAAAATTCTATCTTTTCGTTTGAGTTATTTATCGGTTAGAGCTCATCTTACTGCACTTAAGACATTAATTCCAAATTCATTATTATAATCAAGGATAAAGTTACACACAAATTCACTATACGAAACTATGCCTCATTTCACAAAACCACCACATCTCTTAGTCTTTACTTTAAGTTTTCTCTTTATTTGTTACTTTCATTTTGTTGCAATCAACCAATCAACAACGCCCCAATTGTGTGTCTTGTTTTAGGTCTTGTGTTTGGTTTTATTTACGGTATTGGTTTCTCTTTATTTTAGTTTTCTGTTTTTGTTCGAGTCCGTTTTCATTAGAGGAGTAATCCTTTCACCTAGTTTTAGTCTAAATAGCTCTCTGTGGTTCGACCCCTACTTCCACTGTCTACTGTATTGTAGTTAAGTTTAGGGTTATAAATTTCTTTTGGTAATTGTATAACGACTGCAAAAATACCTCTTATCACTCGGTATTCATGGCATCTCTCCATTTATCGGAGCTTATAATAGCTTCCTTGTGGGATGTGGGCTCATCATCTATGAGCGTCACATCTTCTTCATTACTAACGAGAAATCCACATCTCTCGGGTTCATGGCGGGTCCTACCCGTTCTGCGAGGAATCTCTTGTGTTTCAATGATAGGTTCTTCAACCCTTGAAGATTCTTGTGGATTTTCCATCAACTGTTCATTGCTTTCATGTGGTTCTTGAATTTCTTCAAGACTTACTTTACTCCCACTTTTTCCTTTGGTAATAAATTCTCTTTCCATAAAGTGGCCATTCCGAGCAACAAACACTTTCTGCTCTGACGGGTTGTAAAAGTAATATCCTTTTGTTTCTTTAGAATATCCCACAAATAAGCATTTATCAGTCTTTGGTGTTAACTTGTCAGACATTTGGCATTTAACATAGGCTTCGCATCTTTAGAAAAGACAATGTGGGACTCTTCCCAGTCCATATCTCATATGGATTCCTTTGAACTACTTTTGATGGTATTCTATTTAGAATGAACGCGGCAGTTTCAATGGCATAGCCCCAAAAAGAAATCGGAAGATCTATTTGACTCATCATAGAACGAACCATACCTAATAAGGTTCAGTTTCTTCTTTCTGAAACACCATTCCATTGGGGTTTTTCAGGTGGAGTAAGCTGTGAAATAATTCCACATTCTTTTAGATAATCGTCAAACTCTAGGCTCAGATATTCGCCACCTCGATCCGATTGGAGTGCTTTAATCTTCTTACCTAGTTGGTTCTCAATTTCATTCTTGAATGTTTTGAACAATTCAAAAGATTCAGATTTATGTTTCATCAAGTAAACATAACCATATCTAGTCAAATCATCAGTAAAAGTGATGAAGTATCTAAAACCACCTCTGGCTGGTGTGCTCATTGGACCGCATACATCTGTATGTATCAGCTCCAAGAGTTCACCAACTCTTTCACCCATTTTGGTGAAAGGAGTTTTAGTCATCTTACCCAATAAGCAAGATTCGCATGTCTCAAATGACTCTAAATTAAAAGAATCTAATAGTCCATGTTGATGGAGTTTTGAAATGTGTTTCTTGTTTATGTGTCCTAGACGACAATACCAAAAGTATGTTGGATTTAAATCATTTGACTTAAATTTCTTGGTGTTAATATTATAGATGTACTTGTAATGTTCATGATCAAGATTTAAAACATACAAACCGTTTTCTAATTGACCACTCGCATAGAAAATGTTTTGTTTGATGATGGAAAAATCTTTATTCTCAATAACAAATTTAAAACCATCTTTAACGAGTCTTGATACTGAAATAATATTTCTGCTCACAGCAGGTACATAATTAAAATTATATAAATTTATTACAAGTCCAGAAGGTAAAGAAAAATCATAAGTTCCTATGGCTAATGCAGCAACTCTTGCTCCATTCCCGACATGCATGTCAATCTCTCCCTTCTCTAATCTTGTACTCCTTTGGAGTCCTTGCACACTATTAAAAATGTGAGTACTCTTGGGTTTCTACCGTTCATAACGCAGCGGAAAAATAAAAAATGAAACAAAATCGAATTCGAAACCCAAAAGAAGGATCCGTGAATTACAATTACATCAAAGAAAAGTTCATAATTTTGTACCTTCGGATTTCGAAACCCAAAAGAAGGATCGAAAGCGAATTAGGTTGATGTTTTTCTTTGCCCAATTCCAAACCGGTTTCCAAATCAATCCTTTGAATGTTTCGCCTAACCGGTCTCACAAACCGATCTCCAAGTGATCTCCAAACGAACCGATTCTCCAAGCAAACCGATTCTCCAAACAAACCGATTATCCAAATAAAACCATGGTATCAACCCGAATAACAAAGACGCCGCACTTCACTTCGTCCTCTACCGGTATCCACACGCACAACCCCTTTGAATGGATAGAGAATGATATATGATAGTATTCATTCTTCATTTTTTTCACAGAAATAACAAGAGAAGGTTTTTCAGATTTTCTCTCTTTTTATCTCACAAAAATTGGACAAAATTAATATACCTTTTTCTTTCTATATTTATTTTTGGGGTGTCACTTGTGCCTATATTGTCCATAAGTTTCATATCCTATGTGCATGGTAACTATGTAACCATATATGCAACACATCTCATCATATAAGATGTAGGATTGGATGTGTCACTTGACTATGTAGCTCTTCATACAACTTATTGTTGGGTTTCAGACGTTCATAACGCACGAAAAACAAAAATTTCATCCAAAACCAATCCGAGGATCCGTGCATATCGGTTAAATCAAAGAAATAAATCTTAAAGATACCTTTCGGATTATGCTTAATCCGTGACGCTCAAACCATGCGTGTTGTCCATGCGTCTCTAAACCAATTACCGTCCTAACCGATTTTACGTCCGTCTAGGTTGTCTAGGTCGGATTGTGCGGAAGTCATCTACTGCACACACAATATGTCTCCACCAAAACTCTCAACAAACCGTTCTCATCTTCTTAGGCCGAATAGATCACAAGCGCCGAAAGTACGAACGCCTCTACCGGTGTCCACACGAACAAACTTCTTAAAACAGGAAGAAGAACAATATATATGCTAGTAGCTTGTTCTCCTCTTGCATAAGAAAACTCTTCTTATTTTATCTCACAAAAGATGTATATAATTTCTCTCATATAATCGCACTCTTTCATTTTTGTCATACAAAAGGAAAGCACCCTTTCATAATTTGGTCATACAAATTAGAAAGTATATTTTCTCTCTTTTGTCTCACAAAAGAGAATGAGAAATAATGAGAGAGAGAGAGAATGATGTGTTGTGTTGTGAATTTTGAGACCTCTATGTCCTTATATAGAGGTGAAGAGTCATGTCTCTTCACACTAAAAGATGTGAATGACATCACTCATCATTATCCATATGCCATCATCTAGACTCTTCTAGATTACATGATCTTTTGTGCTCATAGTCTTTATATACATAGATATCACATCTTATCACATAAGATGACAATATATTTGGTGACATTCTTATGCAACTCATCATATAAGTCGCTAGGATTTTCTGTGCCCATTGCAGTCTGTTCTTTGTGTGTGACCCTGTAGGTTCACTTAATATTGGCAATAGACTTGACAGCCTATAAATCATGAGCGGACTCTAGCAAGCCATCATGACTTCCCAATTTAAGTGAATATCGGTGATCCGATTTACCTAATCAACAATCATGTATTTAGTCTCTTTGTCACGCGATATCTATATCCATCATAAGGCATGTAATATGCCATCCTTATATAAATCGATTAATATTTCTTGATCCCAAATTAAACTGAACAAGAACAAATGACATTAATAACTCTTATTAATTCATTTGAGTATGGCCATACATTTCTTCAGTTCAATTCATCAATAGGCCTAAAGATATCTCTCTCATTTATGACTATAAATACTTTATGTTGGGAACCGAGACAATCTCAGGTCAAATGACTATAAATACTTTATGTTACAAGAATCGCTAATGACGTAAAACATGTAGCATTCTTATGGTGGATCAGTCCAGTATATGGTCTCTAACATATACCTATGTTAATGACTTGATAACTATTTATCCATGATCAGTAAAACATTCTCATCAGTCAACTAATATAGTGGTGTACATTTATAGCTTGTATATAAATATATATTTATATGTATCTGTAATATTTATCTCTACAAATATCCTATAAATAACCAGGGACGATTTAGAATATCATTCATAACACTTTATAGTTTTACTATCAAAGTCACGCACTTTGATGACATAAAGCTAAATTGCATATTCATGGTCTATTTTAATTATATTAAAATAACCTATACGCACATATTATATGAAATATCTTAGAATAAATATTATGTTTGTTATTACAATCCATCATCTAGGTCCCAAATACTTTGGCCTAGGACATAACACCATCACTTATCGCATAAGTTATGATATTTCTGTGTACGTCTCAATAGTTGTTCTTTATGTGTGACCCTGTAGGTTTAGTTAATGTTGGCAATAATCACAACGGATTATAAGTCTTGAGCGGACTCTAGCAAGACATCATGATTACCCAAATTAAGCAAGTATAGATGATTCGATCAAACCTAATTTATGTTCATGCATTATATCCCTTTGTTACACGATATCTATATCGTCCATAAGACATGGTATGTGTCAACCTTACGTTGGTAGATAAATATTTCTTGACACCGAATTTGATTGAACATGAAATTACATTAATAACTCCTTATTAATTCACTCAAGCACGGTCGTGCGTTTATTCAATCAAATCATCAAGAGGCGTAAAGATATCTCTTTCAATTTATGAGGAAGTAGATAAATTAATTTCAATAACATTAATACCTGAAGTAATAGTCTCACTACTCTTCTTCTTCTTCTTCTTTAGATCCTCCAAGTAGGCCTGGCAATTTCTTTTCGAATGGCCTAGTTTGTTGGAGAAGAAACAAACACCCTCCTTGGGTTTCTTGCTCTTGGGTTCGGACAACACCTTTCCCTTACCATTTCCCTTGACTTTGCCCTTGATTTTTCTCTTTTAACCCTTGCATTTCTTGAACCAAGAGAATATCGTTGACAATATTTGTCTTTATAGTCCCCTCGAAGTTCTTCAGCATGCTGTGCAACTCCGTGAGACTGTTGTCCATGTTATGCATATTATAGTTCATTATAAATGGCTTGAAATTTGGAGGAAGAGACCTAAGGATCAAATCGGTAGCCATCTCATCTCCAACCTTTGCCCCAAGTTTCTCAAGGTTATCAAGGTACCCCTTCATTTTCAGAATATGAGCACTCACCGAGAAGTTGGGAACCATCTTATAACTTGCTAATGCACAATGTGCATTATACATCTCATTTCTAGCTTGATCTTGGAACATTTCCTTGAGCTGTGCCAACATTGGAAATGCCTCTAAATTTTCAAACTGCTTTTGAAGATCGGCATCCATGGTGGCTAACATGAGTCATGTCACATCATTAGAGTCGCTTGTATGCTTGGCATAAGTGTCTATTACTTCTTGATCAGCATCATTAGCGGGATGGTCAGGAATGGACCTTTCAAAGACATAGTTCTTCCTTTCTTGTTTGAGAACAATTCTCAAATTTCGATGCCAGTCAAGGAAGTTTTTCCCACTGAGCTTGTCCTTCTCAAGGACGGATTGCAATGTTAAAGTTGGTGTGTTGTTTGTTGCCATTTTCTACACAAAATTAAATGCAGGTTTATATTAATATATGATTTTGAGATATTTTAATATAATTTTAACTCCCACTATTTTATTCTAATCAATAACTCTCAAATTTATTGATTCATAAATTTTAACATTAAATTTCATAGTGGGCCAAGATCCATATTTCATCAAGTTCCAAGTGAGCTTTGGCTCATCGCCTAGAACCTAATTATTTAGGTATGAACGTTTCCAATTGTATCTCATACAACTCTGGTTTAATCTATAGGATGAGCATCATATGCTCGGCGTCTGCATCCTATCATATGCCCTGAACCCATGTCTGACTTGATAGTTCAGTTGAATCTAATCATGTCTAAATATCGAGAATCACCATTTCTCGCTTCTTGTCACCCTAAGATTATGCTAATTCACTATGCTTTGGCATACCCAAATTTTGCATATGCATATTAAAATTTTGGATAAGTGGCTAGTAGTTGGGAGGCAATGATCTAAGGATCAAATTCATGGTCATTTCATCCCCAACTTTTGCCCCTAGCTTTTCGAGTTGATCGATGTTCTCTTTCATTTTTAGAATATGAGTGCTCACTGAGGAGTTCGGTTGCATCTTACAACTCACTAGGGCACAATGTGTATTATACCGTTCATTTCTTGCCTGCTCTTGAAACATTTCCTTAAGAGCAGCCAATATTTCAAATATTTCTTTGTCTTCAAACAATTTTTGAAGCTCTGCATTCATAGTGGCTAATATAAGACATGCGACATCATTCAGGTCTGTCATATGTTTCATATACTTGTCCTTGACAGCCTTTGATGCATTGGCAGCGGGTGCTTCAGGCTTAACATCCTCAAGAACATAACCCTTATTTTCTTGCTTGAGAACAATTCCCAAGTTGCGATGCCAGTTAAGAAAGTTCGTCCCATTCAGTTTTTCTCTCTCAAGTATGGAACGTAGGTTCTGTTAGTAGTATGCCCTAGGTCAATGTATTTGAGACCTAGATGTATGGATTGTGTTAAACAAACATTGTTTTTATTTAGAGATATTTTATATAATAAATGCGTATTGGTTATTTTATTCTTATTACTAAAATGAACCTTGAATATGATATTCAGCTTTATATCATCAAAGTATGTGACTTTGATAGTAAAACTATAAAGTATTATGAATGATATTCTAAACTGTCCCTGATCATTCATAGGATGTTTGTGAGACAAACATACTTTATGATAAGCTATAAATGTACATCAGTATGTTAGTTGACTGATGGTCACGTTTTACTGATCATGAATAAGAGTTATTAAGTCATTAACATAAGTATATGTTGGAGACCATATACTGGATTGACCCACCGTGAGAATACTACATGGTTCGTGTCATTAGTTATTCTCATTAAAGAATGTATCTGTAATCCTTAGACTTGAGATTATCTCAGTTTCCTACATGAGGAATTTTATACTTTAATATAATCTAACATCGTCTTTAACCGGGCGGTCATAAAGATTAAAATTAGGTATATAATGAATTATGCGGAGGAAAGAGTTTAATTAAGATATGATTTGTTCCTCTCATAAATTGAGAGAGATATCTTTAGGCCTCTTGATTATTTGATTGAAGAAACGCACGGCCGTGCTCGAATCAATTAATAAGGAGTTATTAATGTCATTTTGTGTTCAATCAAATTCGGTGTCAAGAAATATTTATCGACCAACGTAAGGTTGACACATATCATGCCTTATGGACGATATATATATAATGTAACAAAGGGATCCAATGCATGAACATAATTAGGTTTGATCGAGTCATCTATACTTGCTTATTTTGGGTAATCATGATGTCTTATTAGAGGTCCCTCAAGATTTATAATCCATTGTGATTATTGCCAACATTAAGTAAACCTACAGGGTTACACATAAAGAACAACTATTGAGACGTACACAAAAAAATCATAACTTATGTGATAAGTTGTATGAAGAGCTACATAGTCAAGTGACACATCCAATCCTACATCTTATATGATAAGATGTGTTGCATATATGGTTACGTAATTACCAAGCACATAGGGTATGAAACTTATGGACTGTAGGATTAGTGCCCTAGTCCAAATATATTTGTGCTAGGAAATGGATTATGTATTGAGACATTATTATTTATTCAATAAAGGTTCTTTCTTATATATATGTGTGTATGGGTTGTGAATGTATATTTCTTATATCAACCAAGAATGACACTTCGGGTTCACGTCATCAGAATACGTGATTCTGATAGTAGAACTGTGAACCAACGAATGACATTCTAAACTGTCCCTAGTGATATGTAGGATGTTTATAGAGATAGACATACTTCAGGAAAGAAGCTACATATCCACACTAGTATATTCGCGGGCTGGATGATCATGTTCTGCTGATCATGGACATAGAGATGTCAAGTCTGGAATATCGGTACGTGTTAGAGAACACGTACTGGACTGACCACACTATGAGAATATGCATGGTATATGTCATTAGTGATTCTCGTATGAATAGTGTGCTTGTTCCTACGACCTGAGGTCACCATGGATTCCTGTATGAGGAACTGCATACTTTAATATGATCTTACGTCATCCGTAACTGGATAATCATTAGGGTCATGGTTAGGTATGCACTGAATCTTGACGAGGAATGTGAGTGACCAAGATGGAATTTGTTCCTCTCATCATGAGGGAGATATCTCTGGGCCCCTTGATGAACTAGGACTGAAGGAAATGCATGGCCATGCTCAAAATGGATTAACATGCTCAAAATGCTGAAAATGTTAACCCGAAGTGGATATGTAGCTTCTTACCTGAAGTATGTCTATCTCTATAAACATCCTACATGTCACTAGGGATAGTTTAGAATGTCATTCGTTAGTTCACAGTTCTACTATCAGAATCACGTATTCTAATGACGTGAACCCGAAGTGTCATTCTTGGTTGATATAAGAAATATACATTCACAACCCATACACACACATATATATAAGAAAGAACCTTTATTGAATAAATAATAATGTCTTAATACATAATCCATTTCCTAGTACAAATACATTTGGCCTAGGGCACTAATCCTAAAGTCTCCCACTTGCACTAGGCCAATTATAAGCATCTTATGCCAATAGACCTAACATGACAATCATGCTTTGCTTGCGGGAGTGGTTTAGTTAATGGATCGGCGACATTGTCGTCCGATGGCACTCTACACATATTAACATCACCCCTTTGTATGATCTCTCTGATTAGTATGTGCTTGGACTTTTGGTGAGATCTCGGTTTCTTTGCTTGTGCGATCACTCCATTGTTGTCCACAATATTGATCCACTGGTTCCGAGATACTCGGAACTACTCTTCGCTCCTCCAAAAAGTTCTTTATCCAAACAGCTTCTTTAGCCGCTTCTGCAGCGGCTATATAGTCTGCTTCCGTTGAAGAATCTGCCACAGTACATTGCTTGGAACTCTTCCATGTCACTGCGCCTCCATTTAGACAAAATAAATAACCTGATTGCGATCTGAAGTCATCTGAGTCTGTCTAGAAACTTGCGTTGGTGTAACCCTTTACAACGAGCTCGTCTTCCTGACCTCCATAGACTAGGAACAGATCCTTAGTTCTTCGTAAGTACTTAAGGATTCTTTTAACATCTATCCAGTGACTTTCACCTGGATTAGACTGGAACCTGCTTGTTGCACTCAATGAGTATGACACATCCGGTCTAGTACATATCATGGCATACATGATAGATCCTATAGCCGAATCATATGGGATCTTAGTCATGCATCTTCATTCCTGCTCATTTGTAGGACATTGTGTCTTACTGAGAGACACGCCATGTGACAAAGGCAAAAATCCTTTCTTGGATTCTTGCATTCTGAACCGTTTCTTTACCTTATCTATGTATGTACTTTGACTCAAACCTATAAGCCTTCTAGATCTATATCTACAGATCCTGATTCCTAGAACATAAGAGGCTTCTCCTAGGTCTTTCATTGAGAAACTATCTCCCAACAATTTCTTGATGTTCAATAATGTTGGGACGTCATTTCCCATGAGTAATATGTCATCTACGTAAAACACCAGAAATACTACCGTGCTACCACTGAACATCATGTAAACACAAGGCTCACCCTCACTTTTGGTAAAACCAAAACTTTTGGTGACTTCATCAAAATGAAGGTTCCAACTTCGAGATGCTTGTTTCAATCCATAGATGGATTTCTGAAGCTTGCAAACCTTACCATAATTCTTAGGATCGACAAAACCCTCAGGTTGCATCATATGCACGTCCTCGGTGAGATTTCCATGTAGGAAAGCTGTTTTGACATCCATTTGTCATGTTTCATAGTCATAATATGATGCTATGGCTAACAGAATTCTGATGGATTTAAGCATAGCTACAGGTGAGAAAGTTTCGTCATAGTCAATACCATGAACTTGTTTGAAACCTTTCGTCACAAGCCTAGCTTTGTAGGTTTGTACCTTTCCATCAACATCAGTCTTCTTCTTGAAGACCCACTTACATCCGATGGTCTTCAAGCCTTCGGATGGGTCAATCAAATTCCAAACTTGATTGTCTTGCATGGATTGCATCTCGGGTCTCATGGCCTCTAACCATTTATGAGAGTGGGGACTCTTCATAGCATCTTGGTAGGACGTTGGTTCATCATCTATGAATGTCACATCATCATCATTAGACATGAGAAATCCGTATCTCTAGGGCTCATGACGAATCCAACTAGATCTACGTTGAGTCTGTTGTGTTTCAAGCTCGCCAACTCCTTGAGAGCTTGTTTGTTCCTCCATCATAGGTTCTGCAACTATAGGTGGGTCTCGAATTTCTTTGAGTTGCACTTTACTCCCACTGCTTCTCATAGAGACAAACTCCCTTTCCAAGAAGGATCCATTGCGAGCAACAAACACTTTGTTCTCTGATGGGTGGTAAAAGTAATATCCTTTGGTTTCCTTAGGATATCCCACAAACAGGCACTTATCAGATTTGGGTCCGAGTTTATCGGGAAACTGACGTTTGACATAAGTCTCACATCCCCAAATTTTAAGAAAAGACAACTTGGGGCATTTCACCCTCCATATCTCATATGGAGTCTTTTGAACCGCTTTGGATGGAATCATGTTCAGTATGAATGCGGCAGTCTCAAGAGCGTAACCCTAGAAAGACATTGAAAGACTCGTTTGACTCATCATCGATCGAACCATATCCAATAAGGTTCGATTCCTCCTTTCGGACACTCCATTCCACTGAGGAGTTCCTAGAGGAGTCAGTTGTGAAACTATTCCACATTCTCTGAGATGATCCTCAAATTCCTGACTCAGATATTCGCCTCCTCGATCAGATCGAAGTGCTTTAATCTTCCTGCCAAGTTGATTTTGTACTTCATTCTTAAATTCTTTGAACACTTCAAAGGATTCAGACTTGTGCTTCATTAGGTAGACATAACCATATCTACTGAAGTCGTCGGTGAAAGTTATGAAGTACCGATACCCACCGCTAGTGGCCGTACTCATTGGAGCACGTACATCAGTATGTATGAGTTCTAATAAGTCATTGACCCTTTCTCCAACTTTTGTGAAGGGTTTCTTAGTCATCTTGCCAAGTAAACAAGACTCGCATGTCTCAAATGATTCCAAATCAAATGAGTCTAAAAGTCCATGGGAGTGGAGTTTAGAAATTCGTTTCTCATTTATATGGCCTAGGTGACAGTGCCAGAGGTATGTTGTATTTGAGTCATTCGGTTTAAATCGTTTAGTGTTAATGTTATATATGGACTTATAATTCTCTTTCTTAAGTTCTAGCACGTAAAGACCTCTTTCTAATAGAACATTTCCATAGAAGAGATTATCCTTTAAGATAGAATAATTATTATTCTCAATAACAAATTTATAACCATCCTAAACTAGACTAGAAATAGAAATAATTTTTCTGCTCATAGCAGGTACAAAATAACAATTATTATGTACTAATACAAGTCCACTAGGCAAAGTCAGTAAATAAGTTCCTACGGCTAATGCAGCAACTCTTGCTCCATTTCCCACACGCAGGTCGACTTCGCCCTTTGCTAATCTTCTACTCCTTTGTAGTCCATGCACATCATTACAAATATGAGTACCACATCCGGTATCTAATACCCAAGATTTAGGAGTAAGTGAATTAGTTTCAATAACAAAAATACCTGAAGCAGTAGTCACACTACCCTTATTGATTTCGTCCTGATAGAGTTTGCAGTTTCTCTTCCAATGGCCAACCTTGTTGCAATGGAAGCAAACTCCCTCTTTGGCTTTCTTGATCTTAGGTTTAGGCAACACCTTGCCTTTACCCTTGCTCTTGTTCCCGGTCTTCTTATCATTCTTCTTGTGAACCATTAGAACGTCTTTGAGAACATTTGTCTTCATGTCCTCCTGTGCGTTCTTAAGCATCCCATGCAACTCGGTGATGGATTTCTCCATCTGATGCATATTATAGTTCATGATGAATTGCTTAAAACTAGGAGGTAACAACCCGAGAATTATGTCAACAGCCAATTTTCTGGGCATAGCTGAACCAAGCCTCTCCAATTGATCAAGATAGCTCTTCATCTTGAGTACATGAGCACTCATAGATGAACCTTCAGCCATCTTTGTGTCAGTCAAGAGAGACGGTCACTTTGTAGCGCTCAACTCTAGCCTGCTCTTGGAACATTTCCTTGAGAGTTACGATCATATCGTAAGCACCCATGTCCTCCAGATACTTCTGAAGCTCAGAGGTCATGGTCGCTACCATGAGACAAGCTATCTCCATGTCGTCTTTAACGTATTTAGCATACGTATCTCGGGCAGCCCTTGTGGCTTCCTGTTCTGGTTCCTCTGGGTAAGCCTCTTCTATGACATTCAGTTTATTGTCAGCCTTGAGAACAATTCTCAGGTTTCTAAACCAGTCAAGGAAGTTAGACCCATGGAGCTTATCCTTCTCAAGGATAGATCGCAAATTCAACCCAGTTGAATTATTATTTGTCATTATTCTACAAGTTAAAATGTAAAGTGTCATTATTATTTATTCATTGGGGTTGTTTTGTTTTGGTGTTTCTTATATTGTACTCCCACTATTTTTCTTCAAATCAATCACCTTCAGTAGTATTGATTCGAAAACTTCAAATGAATGAGGTTTCATAGTGAGTTAAGATCCATATTTCATTGAGTATTAAGTGCGCTTTGGCGCAACCCTCAATACACACCTATTTAGGTAGGAACACTTCCAATTGTATCATATACAACTCTTTCCTTTTATGGAATGAGCATCATATGTCCGGTGTATTATTCCATCTTGTGCCCTGAGCCCAAGTCCGACTTGCTTGCTCAGTTAAGTTTAACCATGTATGATTATCAGCGAAATAGAGTCCAGCACACTCAGCTTTGGCATTATCCATGCTGGACGCCATTTCCTGCGTACCCTCCTTTATAAAGACAATCCTCCATATGCTCAGCTTTGGCATGACCCACATGGAAGACTGTCTAAGTTCTGAAGGATTTTATTTTAGATTTATAAATATAAACATCACAGAAACTAAGTTAAATATGGTATGAGCCTAATCCTCACGAGCGATCATGACGTTCCTAATTCTAGATCTATCTCTAGATTGCAGGAGTAATCTTCAACGAACCCTTCGTTGTGTGAGCGAAGATCCAATGCTATCTTCCAAAGATTGCGCCAAGATCTCTTGCCTTGAAGTCTTGACATAATATCCATTCTAACAACTATCCTATAGCTAGAAAAGGTAATTTACAAATTTGGACAACTCACAGGTTGCCATAATTACAACTTTGGACAACTAACTGGTTGCCATAGATATTAAATAAAATTACAAGTATTCACACACAAGATTACATCACAGAACAATCACAGATCTAAAGCTCATACCATACTTGTATATTTAAATTCCATGTATAACAAAATTAGGGTTTCTCGCAAAATCACAGATCTAAAACTCATACCATATTCTGAACAGAACTGTTCCGTTCTCAACAAGAAGTACTCCGTTCTCAACGGAGATGTGCTGGAAGTTCGTATCTTCTTTTGTTTTAGTTCCATTTCCAAAACGGATTTCGAAAAACTATTTTTCGAAACTCCAGAGAATCATAATATCCAATATTATATTCCTAGAAACTATTTCCGTGATGTTTTGAAATAATATTTTCAAAACCCTAAAATTTATTATACTAGAATTTACTAAATTTTAAATATGTAATTGACGACTATTTCCTTAATGAATGCTCTGATGCCACTTTTGGGAAATCCATAGCCATGTACGTTACATGCGCAGCGGAACCTATGGATTTTACCCTCCCTAGGATCTACGTTAAGAGAATAAAAGTACGAGATTAGCCATTAAAATTTATACCTCGGATCTTCCTGATCCGCGAGACAAGGAACGGATGTAGGACTGAACTTTTCCGACTCGCAACCATCTCCTTCCCGAAGCTCGGCTCTCTAAGCTCCTTCCTATTTCTCGGCTCGAAGAACTCCTTCTTGAAGCTCGGCTCGCGAAACTCTTCCTGAAGTTCGGCTCGAGAGATAGCTTCTTCTCCTAGGGATGAGTGCAATCAAGACGGGAGTTGTTCCTCTCATAAATGAGAGAGATATCTTTAGGCCTCTTGATGAATTGAACTGAAGAAATGTATGGCCATACTCAAATGAATTAATAAGAGTTATTAATGTCATTTGTTCTTGTTCAGTTTAATTTGGGATCAAGAAATATTAATCGATTTATATAAGGATGGCATATTACATGCCTTATGATCGATATAGATATCGCGCGACAAAGGGACTAAATACGTGATTATTGATTAGGTAAATTGGATCACCGATATTCACTTAAATTGGGTAGTCATGATGGCTTGCTAGAACCCGCTCATGATTTATAGACTGTCAAGTTTATTGCCAATATTAAGTGAACCTACACGGTCACACACAAAGAACAAACTGAAACGGGCGCAGAAAATCCTAGCGACTTATTTGATGAGTTGCATAAGAATGTCACAAAATATATTGTCATCTTATGTAATAAGATGTGATATATATGTATATAAAGACTATGAGCACAAAAGATCATGTAATCTAGAAGAGTCTAGATGATGGCATATGGATAATGATGAGTAATGTCATACACATCATTTAGTGTGAAGAGACATGACTCTTCACCTCTATATAACGACATAGAGGGCTCCAAATTCAAAAAATACAACACATCATTCTCTCTCTCATTATTTCTCATTCTCTTTTGTGAGACAAAAGAGAGAAAATATATTTTCTAATTTGTATGACAAAATTATGAAAGGGTGCTTTCTTTTTGTATGACAAAATGAAAGAGTGCGATTATATGAGAGGAATTATATACATCTTTTGTGAGATAAAATAAGAAGAGTTTTCGTATGCAAGAGGAGAACAAGCTACTAGCATATATATTGTTCTTCTTCCCGTTTTAAGAAGTTTGTTCGTGTGGACACCGGTAGAGGCGTTCGTACTTTCGGCGCTTGTGATCTATTCGGCCTAAGAAGATGAGAACGGTTTGTTGAGAGTTTTGGTGGAGACCGATTGTGTGTGCGGTAGATGACTTCCGCACGACCCGACCTAGACAGCCAAGACGGACCGAAAATCGGTTAGGATGGTAACCAGTTTAGAGGAGCATGGACAATATGCATGGTTTGAGCGTCACGGATTAAGCGTAATCCGAAAGGTATTATTAAGATTTATTTCTTTGATTTAACCGATACGCACGGATCCTTGGATTGGTTTTAGACGAAATTTTGTTTTTCCGCTGCGTTATTCACGTCCGAGACCCAACAGTGGTGTCGGAGCGACGTGCGTATTTCGGTTAATTTTGAGTCGGTATATATGTGATATATACTATTTAGATACCATTTATAATTTTGATTTATAATTATAAGGCTTGCATAAAGAGTATTCAAGTGTTGAATATTCCTAATAGAAAAGACGCGATGAAAGGTTGCGACCAACGGATGCGACCAAAGGGTTCGACCAAAATGTGCGACTAACGGGTGTGACCAAGGGATGCGATTCAAATGTCACATCCAAAAGACGCGATGAAAGGTTGCGACCAACGGATGCGACCAAAAGGGTGCGACCAAAAGGTGCGACTAACGGGTGTGACCAAGGGATGCGATTCAAATGTCACATCCAAAAGACGTGACGAAAGGTTACGACCAACGGATGCGACCAAAGGGTGCGACCAAAAGGTGCGACTAACGGGTGTGACCAAGGGATGCGATTCAAATGTCACATCCAAAAGACGCGACGAAAGGTTGCGACCAAAGGGTGCGACCAAAGGGTGTGACCAACGGATGCGATCCAAATGTCACGTCCATAAGGTTGCGACGAATGGGTGCGACCAAAAGGTGCGACTAAAGGGTGTGACCAACGGATGCGCTCCAAATGTCACGTCCATAAGGTTGCGACGAATGGGTGCGATCAAAGGGTGCGACCAATGGATAGGATCAAAATATCACGTCCAATAGGTTGTGACTAACTGTTACGACCAAGAGGTGCGACCAACGGGTGTAATCGACATGCCCAACTAAGAGGTATGACCGAAAAGGTGCAATCGCAAGAGTTGCGACCTCTTGAATAGTTGTGTCTTCATGAAAGGGTGCTTACCATGAATTACCTTTTTGAAATGGTGCATGTGATGCATTATTTCATGAAAAGTTGCATGTGATGTATTGAATTCATGAAAAGATGCCTATGAAGTATTAATATGTAGAAAAATGTGTGTTGACAAAGTTGACCAGGTGTTGACCATGTTGATCAGGTTGACAATTGATTGTTGACCCATTGTGTTGACTGTGGACTATGTTGACTGTTGACTGTATTGACTGTTAATTGTTGACAGTTGACTACACTAATTTACCCCTTGATTGTTGACCATTAAATTGGTCAAAAGTTGGTCATGACCTGGTCAAAATATTGACAATTGACTGTTGACCTTGTCAAATGTTGATCGTTGACCGAGTCCAATGTTGACCAAATCAAATATTGATTTTTGACTTGTCAAATGTTGACAATGACGACTGTGCCCCAAATTCGCATTCATAAGCCTTATATATATATATATATATATATATATATATATATATATATATATATATATATATATATATATATATATATATATATATTTTATAAATGGTTAAATATCGAAACATAATATGATTATGTTTATATTTGATATATTTGTTGATACGTGTTGATATAATGAAAGAGTTCATTAGGCATAACACATCCATCATGGAGATGAAGGAGTTCATCATCTATCATGAATACATCATTAAGATGACAAGTTCATTTTTAACCACACATCATGACGATGAAAGAGTTCATCGATTTCTATACATGGAGAAAAGATTTTCATATACAATCTAAGGAAAATTTCATGGAGATGAAATATATATTAGGAAATCTTTATGTTAGTTCATAAAGATCAAGGCTATGATATATCATTGTTATTATCTTTATTCTATTAGTACATGTGATGTTCATTGAATATTGCATAATAACATATAATATTAAATAAAATCCCTCAAAACAATGTTAAGTCATGAAGTGTCTTCCAGAAGTCTAAATCTCTCGATACTCTGATCGACCCTGCATAGGTCATGCCAAAGCTGGGTATGTATGGACAATCTTAGGAGGAGAGAATGCGGGAAATGGGAGCCAACATAGGTCATGCCAAAGCTGAGTGTGTTGGGTACTATTTTACCGATGATTAGACATGGTTTGACTTAACTGGGCTATTAAGTCAGACTTGGGCTCGGGGCATACGATAGGATATATACGTCGGGCATATGATGCTTATCCTATGTTGTTCAAGAGTTGTATGAGATACAATTGGAATTATTCCTACCTAAATAAGTTAACTTATGGGCGATGAGCCAAAGCTCACGTAGGACTTAATTGAAATATGGATCTTGTCTCACTATGAAACTTCATGGATTGAAAGTTTCCGAATCAATGCGATTGAGGGTTATTGATTTGATTAAAAAATAGTGGGAGCCATTATATGAAATATTTAAAGAATAATAGTCTTTGCATATTATTCAATTCGAATAGTATATCTATTTATGTCTCACAATAGGTCCTTGAGAAGGACAGATAGCATAAGATGCTTATAATCGTTAAAATGAACATGGATAAGTGTTGTCAATAATGTTCTCGTGCTTAAAAAAATCGTAAAGAGTAATCCCAAAGATAAGGGTAAGGTGTTGTCCGAGGCTTCGGCCTTAGGTAAGAAATTAGTATCTTTTGCGGTGAATCGGTTCATTGAAAGAAACCATAATTTCTCAAGAAGATACGAAAAAGTGAATGAAAGGATAGTGTGACTACCGCTTCAAGTATTTTTGTTATAGAAATTAACTTGTCTATTTCACATCATGTGTATTAGATACACGATGTGAATCACACATTTGTGAAAATGTGCTGACAAAGTTGTAGACTAGTGAGTAAATATGAAGCTAACATATGAGTGACAAATGTAGCAAAAGTTGTTGCATTTTCTCAAGTAACTAATTTATTTACATTGTCTTTTTGGGCTTATCGCCGACATAAATAATTTTTATTTAATGTCGACAATAAATTTTGTATTATCTATAGTTCGAGTTTATCTATGAATGGTTATTAATTTATTATTGAGAATAATAATTTCACCATTCACAAATGTCAATTTTCTTTGGAAATGTTCCAATAGAAAAAATTACCTTTTGTGTTATATCGAACAAGATAATTATAAGTCTATCTATAACATTAATATTAAGAATTTAAATCTAGCATTGTCACTTGGTCTACTTAAATAAGATGAACATTTATTAAATCCATTAAGATGGATTTTCAAATTCATTTGATTTTGAATCATTTGAGACATGTATAACTTATTTATTAGACAAGATGACATAAACGTCTTTCACAAAGTAAGGTGAAAGCAAGTTACTTATTGGCTCTCATACATAGTGATGTATGTTCATCAATGAGTGAAGGTGCTAGAGAAAACTACTTCATCACTTTATAGAACCAATAAATTTGAATATTTTGAAAAGTTCAAAAGTTACAAATAATGAAGTAGAGAATAAAACTTGGGTTCGAAAAATCAAATTTCTTTGATGAGATCGAGGAGTCGAGAACCAAGTGTTTGATCATCATGATAACTATATCGAACTTTATTAGATATAGTTCGATTATGATGAGTCAAATATATCTTCTATTTCTTTCGGGGTTACGCTCTTATTGCGTTCATACTGAATATAATTCCATCTAAAGCAGTTATAAAAGACTCCATATGCGATATGGACTGGTAGGTGTATCAGATTATCTTTTATCAAGATTTGAGGATATGATACTTAATTAAAGCATCATGCATCTAATCGGATTAGTGCTTATTGTGGAATATCCTAAGAAAAGTAAAGGATATTACTTCTATAATTAATATGAGAACAAAGTGTTTGTTACTCGAAAATTATATCTCTTTCGAAGAAGTGTTTCCAAAAGAATTAGTGGGAGTAAATTTGAAAAGTTCAAATTCCACATACTGACAGTAATGCTCGGATGGAAATTAATTCAGATTTCAACTAGTGATTGAGTCTGCAATTAATCAACTAGACTCTCAAGATGTTGAAAAGTCTGAGTATATAACATAAGTGTATTCATGTAGATTGTCTAATGATAAAAAAAATAAAAAAAAATCATACTCATAGATGATGAGTCCACATTCTACTAATAGAATATAATGAGTCAAGACTCTAATGGTTAGAGACTTTGAAAGTTGAGATGTAATCCATGTCAGACAATCAAATTTTGAATTTGATTGATCCATCAGATGGAAATACGGTTTTAAAAGAAAGACCGACATGGATAATATGCAAACATATAATGCATGATTTGTGGTTAAGTTAAACTCATAGTATAGACTATGATAATATTTTTCCAAGTCATCATGCTTATGTATTTCAGAATTTTTTTGGACATATATTCATAGTATGACTATAAAAGATGCCAAGTGGATGTCAAGACGTTATTTCTTAATAGAAACATATGAAAGTATGTATATGATACAACTTGAGAGTTTCGTCTATCCTAAAAAAAATTTGAAAAGAGTTTGCAAGTTGCATACATATATTTATGAATTAAAGCAAACATCTCTAGGTGAATATTTATTATTTGATGAAGTAACCAAACAGTTTGGTTTTATCAAAAATTAAAGATAAATCTTATGTTGACAAGAAATTCAGTGGGAGCATAATTACATATGATGTGAATTAAGTGTAACAAGCACACATAAGTTTAATCTTAGTGAAAGTCACTAAATAATAATCAAGAGTATGATTACTTGAGAAGGATAAAGTATTCTTCTTAGATTATGGTGGACATAAAAATATGCAAAGTATTTGCATATGACAATGCTTGATAATCCATTTAAGAACCCAATCCCTTAAATGATGGTGATCATGTTAGGTCAACTGGTATGCGATACCACATAGATCAATGAGTATGAGATACTTGGTTGATTTGGCCTAGTGCAAGTGGGAGATTGATGGTGTTATGCCCTAGGCCAAAATGTTTGTGAACTAGATGATGGATTGTAATAACAAACATAATATTTATGCTAAGATATTTCATATAATATGTGCGTATAGGTTATTTTAATATAATTAAAATAGACCATGAATATGCAATTCAGCTTTCTGTCATCAAAGTGTGTGACTTTGATAGTACAACTATAAAGTGTTATGAATGCTATTCTAAATCGTCCCTGGTCATTTATAGGATATTTGTGGAGACAAATATACTTGCAGATACATATAAATATATACTTATATACAAGCTATAAATGTACACCAGTATATTAGTTTACTGATGATTATGTTTTACTGATCATGGATAAATAGTTATCAAGTCATTAACATAGGTGTAAGATATCAAAATTTGATTTTGATATTTTCTATATTTTTCTTAATAAGCGTAATTACCAAAATTGATTTTGTTTTTCATATTAAATTAAATCGAAAACTTAAGCACACATGGTGATATTCATGTGGGCAAAGACATAATTTATTTTATATATGGGATGTTAAGTAGTTAAAATACTATTTGCAAAGGTAAAATATATTACACATATAATCATAGGCATTATTATTATTAGGATTTTCCAAATATGAAACTTAGGGGGTTATATTTATAAATAAGGAAGAAAAGTCCATCTTGCCAGCCTCATCCTCTACATGCGCATGAATAAAAGAGGATAGGCCTCTTTCTCTCTCACAAGGCCATTCATTTTTTTTACTCAAATAAGAAGAGAAGAGAGAAAAAGTAAAACCTAGTAAGGATTGATAAAATCTCGACGATTCGAAAAACGAAGGGTATAGCGATATTCTAAACGTTGAGACGAGCAAGTTGATATCCTCATTTGCGCGATTCGGCTCCGTCACCATAAGCGCGCTTTTCAAAGCGAAGGTCTATTTCGACTAAGAACGCGTGTGCGAGACTCCGTCTCGTCAACTTTCGTGTCTTGTGCGTTAGTGAGTGAATTCTTTCCCCTTTTCTCTTATTAAGACTTGCGGTTTTGTGCATATAAGGTCATTGTGTATTTTCATTTTGTATCTTCATATTTACTTCTTTTTATTTGCTATTTTCAATTTAATAATTATGGGTATCCTCATGACCTTATGTTGTGCATGTGAGAAATTATTAGGGTTTCTTAATTAGGGTTTCAAAGTTAGGGTTTCGATAATCGGGACTTGGGATTAGGGTTTTGTGCTAAGTGGGAATTATATTATAAAACCGTAAAAAGTAATCTTGGTAATTATAAAAATATATTTCCATTATATATGATTAATTTATTATTAATTAAATTATTTTATTATTGTAATATTTTGGGGAACTTTGAGATGCCACTTTTAATTTGACGGGTTGTTTCGGCGAGACTCGTTTGTGAATTGTGTGTTTTGTGATTAGTAATTCGTGACATCTGATTTGAGGGGAAACGAGCTACTAGACGTAGTGAAAATTCCAAATTTAGTTTGGTTCAAGACGCGAGGATATATCCATGGTCGTCAAGGCTCTTGTGTGGGAATACGCGATTCCCGAGCTATGTGATTCTCCAGAAGAGTTGGATTTGCTCTCCGCTCTATCTGGCACTTCAGTTGACCGCTACGCATACCCTCACTTGGGAATATTATATGGGTTTTATATATATATGTAAACAAGGAAAGTGTGAAAGGAATAAACTTCTAAAGTTGGATAGTAGTAATGGTACATATGAGGAATAGTTTTGTGCATTTCTTTTACCTTAGAAATTCTTTGAATATTTTTAATTCTACAATTATTACTACATGTGATATTATTTTAATATTTAAAATTAGTAATATTAATTTGGCCTTAATTAGGGTTACAACTGCACTTGTGGCTTGTCTTAATAAGCTAGACCTATTCACTTAGTCGCTTATGTGACTAACCACTCTTTTGTATATGTTTTGGGTCTAGGGTTTCAGGACGGTGCAGAAGGAACTAGTGGAGCTCGTGTGTGAACGGTGAGTACGACGGTTGTTATCATCACGAAGTAAAAGATGTTGTTTCTAGGTTATGTATATTCGTGTACGGTTTGTATATTAGGGTTTTGTCGATGTATATATGGGCTTCCGCATCTGTTCAGGGTTTTGTTGTCTCCGTGATGTAGTTATTTCATATATATATATATGTATGTGATGTTTGATATTATATTTTGGCTTTTATGCACACCTATATATATATATGAGTGATGTTGTTTTCGATTTTATTTTTTTTGTTATCATATGATGCCTCTAGCACACATATTGTGTGTCGGCGGGTTGTCGTATCTTTATTTTTGCGGTGTGACAATAGGTATATGTTAGAGACCATATATTGGACTGACCCGCCATAAGAATGCTACATGTTTTACCTCATTAGCGATTCTTGTAACATAAAGTATTTATAGTCCTTTGACCTGAGATTGTCTCGGTTCCCAACATGAGTAATTTTATACTTTAATATAATCTAACACTGCCTTTAACCGGGTGGTCATAACGGTTATGATTAGGTATATAATGAATCATGTAGAGGGATGAGTGCAATCAAGACGGGATTTGTTCCTCTCATAAATGAGAGAGATATCTTTAGACCTCTTGATGAATTAAACTGAAGAAATGTATGGCCATACTCAAATGAATTAATAAGAGTTATTAATGTCATTTGTTCTTGTTCAGTTTAATTTGGTATCAAGAAATATTAATCGATTAATATAAGGATGGCGTATTACATGCCTTATGATCGATATAGATATCGCACGACAAAGGGACTAAATACGTGATTGTTGATTAGGTAAATTGGATCACCGATATTCACTTAAATTGGGTAGTCATGATGGCTTGCTAGTGTCCGCTCATGATTTATAGACTGTCAAGTCTATTGCCAACATTAAGTGAACCTACAGGGTCACACACAAATAACAAACTGAAACGGGCGCAAAAAATCCTAGCGACTTATATGATGAGTTGCATAAGAATGTCACAAAATATATTGTCATCTTATGTGATAAGATGTGATATATATGTATATAAAGACTATGAGCACAAAAGATCATGTAATCTAGAAGAGTCTAGATGATGGCATATGGATAATGATGAGTGATGTCATACACATCTTTTACTGTGAGGAGACATGACTCTTCACCTCTATATAAGGACATAGAGGGCTCCAAATTCAATAGACCAAATCATTCTTTCTCTCATTATTTCTCATTCTCTTTTGTGAGAAAAAAGAGAGAAAATATACTTTCTAATTTGTATGACAAAATTATGAAAGGGTGCTTTCCTTTTTGTATGACAAAAATGAAAGAGTGCGATTATATGAGAGGAATTATATACATCTTTTGTGAGATAAAATAAGAAGAGTTTTCTTATGCAAGACGAGAACAAGCTACTATCATATATATTGTTCTTCTTCCCGTTTCAAGAAGTTTGTTCGTGTGGACACCGGTAGAGGCGTTCGTACTTTCGGCGCTTGTGATCTATTCGGCCTAAGAAGATGAGAACGGTTTGTTGAGAGTTTTGGTGGAGACCGATTGTGTGTGCGGTAGATGACTTCCGCACGACCCGACCTAGACAGCCAAGATGGACCGAAAATCGGTTAGGATGGTAACCGGTTTAGAGGCGCATGGACAATATGCATGGTTTGAGCTTCACGGATTAAGCATAATCCGAAAGGTATTATTAAGATTTATTTCTTTGATTTAACCGATACGGACGGATCCTCGGATTGGTTTTGGACGAAATTTTGTTTTTCCGCTGCGTTATGCATGTCCGAGACCCAACACAAATAAAATTCATTATTAATGGTCTCAAAAGTTACAACAAAAAAACATAAACACTAACTATGCCTCGAAGGGCTTACTCAAAATACATGGAAAAGAAAGAAAATAAAATAATGATAGAACCCATTAATGAAGCGCGGATAGAAGAGTGAAGCTTGCTTGACTTGCCCAACTCCAAGAGAGAGAATGATGAAGTTCAAAAGTGATTAGAAATGATGCCTTGCACCTGGTTATAACCCTCTCAAAAGGTGATCATGAGGGATGAATGAAGCTCGATGCAAAGAGTGTGAAGGGAGCATGGCAAAGGCATGAAGAGTGCATGCACATTGCATGAAAGATCTATCCAGAAGATGGTCAATTTGGGTCTTGTAGACTTCGGAATTGGGCTCTGATGATATGGAATGAATTGTGGGCTTTGTTCTCTTCTTTCGAACGGTATATAGTATGTATATAGAGGGGGCCCAGATTGTGAGTTATGGCCGAAATACTGAGGCTGTATCGGCAGGCCCGAGTCTTGATTATTATTTCCATCTTGTGCTCCAACATTTTTTCTCCAAGTTATGTTCCATCTAAATTGCACCTGAAATCACATAAATATCTCATCAGTAGTATCAACATTGAAGTTGTGATTATTATCCATATAAATAGAATATTAATACATATAATGGTGCAATATTACATATGTATAGGATATAAAATGTGTATAATTAATGACTTATCATAGCTCATGATAAATTGCTTAAAATTTGGTGGCAACGACCCGAGAATTATTTCAACACCAATTCTCTGGGCATAGTTGAACCAAGCCTCTCCAATTGATCAAGATCTTCATCCTAAGTACATGAGCACTCACAGATGAACCTTCAACCATCTTCGTGTCAGTTAGAGAGATGGTCTCTTTGTAGCGCTCAACTCTAGCCTGCTCTTCGAATATTTCCTTGAGAGTTATGATCATATCGTAAGTACCCATGTCCTCAAGTTTCTTCTGAAGCTCGGAGGTCATGGTCTCTAGCATGAGACATTCTATCTCCGTGTCAACTTTCACGTATTTAGCATACGCATCTCGGGAAGCCCTTATGGGTCCCTATTATGGTTTCTCTAGGTAAGCCTCTTCTATGACATACAGTTTATTGTCAGCCTTGAGAATAATTCTCAGGTTTCTAAACCAATCAAGGGAAGTTAGACCCATTGAGCTTATCCTTCTCAAGGATAGATCGTAAATTTAACCCAGATGAATTATTATTATTTTCCATTATTCTACAAGTTCAAATGTAAATTGCCATTATTATTTATTCATTGGGGTTATTTTATTTTGGTGTTTCTTATATTGTACTCCCACTATTTTCTTCAAATCAATCACCTTCAGTAGTATTGATTCGGAATCTTCAATTAAATGAAGTTTCATAGTGAGTCAAGATCCGTATTTCATTGAGTAGTAAGTGCGCTCCGGCGCAACCCTTAATGCTCAACGTTTAGGTAGGAACACTTTCCAATTGCATCATATTCAACTCTTTCTTTTTATGGAATGAGTCTCTTATACTCGGTGTATTATCCCATCTTGTATCCTGATCCCAAGTCCGACTTGCTTGCTCAGTTAAGTTTAACCATGTATGAGTATCGGCAAAGCAGTTTCTAGCACACTCAGCTCAGGCATGACCTGTGCTAGTCACTACATCTCAACCAAATCCACTCTCAAAATTCCCAAATAACCTCAAAACGATTTGGAGTTGAAGCTTTCTTGGTTGGACTCGGTAGCCGCCGTTCTTCCGATTCTCTTGCGAAATCGACCTATCAGCACATCTCTCTCCATAGATTCACCAAGAGTTCTCTATAACTTCATCTCTCTTTATCAATTTCTCAATATTTCAATCTTACAAATGGCACCAAAATCGAAAAGAGGAATCAAAACGACGGCCTCCAAACAAAAGACTCCGTCAAACCCCGAATTGGATTTTAATAACAAGAAAAATACCTTCCTTTTCAAAACACCGGGCGCGTACGATAAATTTCACGACAAATTAAGCGTGAAAAATGCATGCGAGATCTTTCATGCTCTCCGACACGAGAAATCGTCCAAAATCTATGATTTCGTAATTCAATTCCCGGAATTTTGGAAATTTACTGGGCTTTTGTCGATATCTGACCCCGGTTACGAAACCCTAATTCGCCTCTTTTATGCAAATGCAACCTTTGATGACCAAACATATCAAGTCACATCGTGGCTATTCGGACATCCCGTAATAATAAACCCGTACAACCTTTGCGAGTGGTTCGGTCTTGAAGTAAATCAAGACCAAGAGTGCTTCTATATCCGACGCGCAAACGAATGGCTCGGTGATGAATCGTATGAAACTATGAAGGAATACATGCATGGCGACCCCCCAAATCATAACTTGACGAATTACGAACCGTGACAACGGATTGTCTTTCACTTCATCAATAACATCCTCGCTCCTGTTGCGGCTCTTAAAATCAATTTCTAACGGAGAAATATTTACCTCCTTCGTCACTTATGGTATAAATCCAAATCAATAAATATTCCGTTCTTAATATACCATCATATGCAATATTTCTCGCAAATTGGAAACCTTCCGTACAAAAATCTCCTTACTTGGAGTTGTAATAATTTAAATATCGCAATTCCCCGCGTAATTCTTATAAATTCTTTCGAAAAGGTTCCTAACCGTGAGATCCTTGATCTTGATCATTACGCAAATCAATATAATCTTAAACCGTTTTCCTTTGGCACCGACGAATATGGTCCTTTCATACTTCGGGATAGGAAGATATTCCATTATTTTCCACCCTGGAACGAACGCGGACTTCCCATGTGGACTTCTGAGACGAAATCCAAGGCTCCAGACAATCTCACGCGTGCGTTACGCGCTCTAAACCCTCAAGCACAACCGGCACCGGAAAACCCTAACCCTAATCCTCACCCTCCGACGGAACCCGTCATCCACCAAGACCCGGCATTGGAACCCGAGCAATATATCTTTGACGATGATGATGCAGTTGACTTTGACTACACAACGGGTACAACCGATCAGGTGCTCCGCGCTATGGCCCGTCGCCAAACAAGGGATCTCGCGGCTCTTCATGAAGGCCAACAAGAGTTACGTATTCGGCAAGATGAAAGTGATGCACGTTTTGCGGAGTTCGTTCGTGAAACTAACCGTATGTATCAAGACCTTCAGCGGATTCAACAAGAGAATTTTCAAAAACAACTTTCGGCTTTTAAGGGCCGATACGCTCCCGGGTCTTCTTCCTCCAATCCTAACCCATCCGACTTTGGCGGACCGGCCGAGTAACCCGTGACCATTCTTCACTTTTAACCTAAAACCTAGTTGCGTTTTGCTCTCTGATTTTTTTCTTTCTTTTACTATTATGTTTTATTTTCTAGAACTTGTGGTTTGTATTTTGCGTAGTTGTAGTTCCTTTTTTTTTCTTTATTTTGAACTTGTAATGTGGTGTAGTAGTCGTTTGAACCTCTTTAAACCACAAATTTCAACTCATGTGTGCAGGTGATTCTAATTTTTTTTACAAAATTAAATATTCAATTAAATAACTCCAATAAAATTAAAATTCATGGGTTCTTCACTTAAGGGGGAGCATGTATGGAGGAGGAGTTCATGCCTCTCGGTCGTGTCACTTTTTGCATGTTTTTCAAAAAGGGGGAGAATGACTTTAAACATGCCACTTTATCGGAATAATTTTGAAAATCATCAAAAGGGGGAGTTTGTTGTCCTCAGTTTGATGATATTTAAAACTATTCTGAGCTACTAATATATTTTGTGTGAGAATATCTTGAGCCAGCTAGTCGAAAGATCAAGTTCTCGGAAATGACTCGGCCGCATCCTGCCTATCTCAGAAGAATAAGAAGTCGTCACGCATGCAACAATTTTTTCAAGAGAGCATTTCAAGGCGTGGGAGCAAGCTTCTTAGTCTTCGTGTTGTGTAGTTTGGTGAGAAATTTAATTGTTATTAAAAAGAGAGTAGAATCTGCAAAATATTATTTCTTTTGGTCAATTTCGTTGACAACGGAAGTGGTCCGTTGTCCGTTGTCAACGGACCACTGTGTTGAAAACGGAATTGTCCTTTGGTGAAATTTTCGTCCTGACTTCTTTCTGGCCGAAATCATATACAGTCCGTTGGCAACGGAAAAGTTCTGTTGGCAACGAAACTATTCCGTTGACATGCAGGCAACGAGCTCGATTGATGAGGATGATGAAATAGCATGCTTGGTGTGACAATTTGGTGAATTTCGAGCAAAGGAAAAGCGGTTTAACGACAACCGACGTCGCAACAACCAAAATATGTACTACTTCGAGTGCAACAAGAAGGGACACACCATCGACAATTGCTTCACCCTACATCTCGAGCTCGCTCCATGGAACAAGAAGGATGATGAAAAACGTGATGGACGTTCACATGATAGACGCGAGTGATGCGAAAAGCGGTCCGATGATCAACACGACAAAAGACAAAGGGAAGGACAAGAAAAGGAAGTCGAAAAGTCACTCCGCCAAGGTGGCAGTGTGGGGAGACGAGTTAAGCGATTCATCGGATGGTTCCGGTTTGGACTCCGACTCCGAATCGGACATGACGAATGTCGCGTTCATGGCGTATGACGACGTGGACGAAGTGTGCGAAAGGGCGATACAAGAGATGATTCGACTTGGACAACTTCCAGCACAACCCCGTCCTCCTACCGTGACATCTTACATAGACACTACTTCCTCCGGTTCTTTCCGCGACACGAGTCGCGAGGTATATCTAGATCCTAATGTTAATCATGTTTTAGAAGAGGTTAAGGTTCCTAGTTCAAATCAAACTGTTGAAATTGTAGAACCCGGAACCCACGATGAACTAGAACACGAATTAAAAAGGCTCCGGGAGTCTCTTATCAGTACCCAAGAACTTCTCGTTGTTTCTGAAGCTTCGGTAAGGTCATACAAGACACGAATAAAAGAACTTGAAAAATCAAATTTAAATAATTATAACAACTTAATTGACGACAACTTAAACAATAAGTCAAATAATTGTATTTGTGAAAAATTAAAAACTGAAATTAGTCATCTAAAAGTTGAAGTTGTAAGTCTAAAATGTGAAAATAAATATCTCAAGTCTGCTTGCGCTAGAAATGTCTCGAGCAAACTTGATTTAGACAACTTATTTATATGACAAAAGCCAAATGATAAAACCGGTTTAGGGTTCAAGAAAGAAGTCGGTACTAAACCCGTTCTTTCAAGATCTCGAAACCATACAGTAAAAAAGGAGCTCAATCAATCGAAGAGTAGAGGAAATGCATTCTTGCATCGAGACTACTCTAAGGGTCAAAGTCCTAAAAGTCGAACTTTTAAAAGTTTTAGTAAAAATAATAGGTTTCACTATCTTCATGATTTTCGGCATATTCATGAAAATAACCGCAGTGTCACAACCGAAAGACTTTATAAAAAGGGTTCTAATGGTTATTTTTACGAAACAGTTGACACACATGTTCCGAGGAAAATTTAACCTAATGAATCAAACCATCGAGCTCCCAAACATTACACTAATGCACATCAAAAACAAAGTTTTTCAAACACAAACAATGTTGCGAAATCAACCGGTTTAAGTGCCAAGTCGAACGAACCAAAGCTTAGGAAAGCCGAGTTTTCAAACCACTATAAAAATTATTTTGTGTAGGGTACTGAAGAGACTTCGAACCCGACTTGTTCATTTTGCAACTATTGTTGCAAAATAGGCCATATCTCACTAGAGTGTCTAATGCGCAAACCTACTAATTCCTCAAAATTTGTTTGGATGCGTAAAGATAGAAACACTAGTAGCCCTACCTCCGACTTGGAAGTACCGAAGTCTACCTAGACGCTTCGGTAAGCTCCTCCCATTTTACCTAAGCCATACTTTCAGGGGAGCTATGGGAAGGAAATCATATTAGTTAAACACCCATTCATTTTAACTAATATGCTTTCTTTTAGATATGTCTAAGTTCATCGTGTAAAACCGATAAGTGGTGCTTGGATAGTGGTTGTTCCCGCCATATGACCTGGGATAAGAGTAAGTTCAAGACTTTGCGACCTTTCGACGGTGGAGATGTCACTTTTGGTGAAAATCAGAAAGGAAAAATAGTTGGTGTTGGCTCGATCGGCACAGGTAATTGGACATTGGAGAATGTCTATTTTGTGGTGGGACTTAAACATAACCTAATAAGCATAAGTCAATTGTGTGATGCAGGATATGATGTGAAATTGGATAACATGAACTGTCATGTGATTCAAAATTCAGATCATATTACAGTTTGCATGGGAAAAAAAAAGGGTAACCTTTATTTCTTTGATTTTCATTCCTTTGTGCCAGGCACTCATTGTCTGACCGCTTCGGAATCGAGTTCGCATCTGTGGCACAGGCGACTGGGCCATGTATGCATGGACACGATTTCAAAATTATCCCGCAAAGAACTAATTTCAGGTTTGCCATCACACAAACTTAAGCTAAATGGGTTATGCGATGCTTGTGAGCGTGGTAAGCACTCCAAGTCATCGGCTTTTAAGTCTAAGTCCGTGATCTCGACGAAGCACCCCTCGAGCTACTCCACCTTGAGTTGTGCGGGCCTATGAGCGTCTCCAGCCTCGCCGGTAAAAGATATTGTTTTGTAATTGTTGATGATTTTTCTCGCTTTAATTGAGTTTATTTCTTGATTCAAAAGAATGAAACTAGTGATGTGTTCATCAAATTTTGTTCCCTTGTGGAAAATGAACGAGGCACCACTATCATTACGGTTCGTAGTGATAATGATGGCGAGTTCAAAAATACAAAATTTGATGACTTTTGCTTAAAAAGGGGATATAAACGCGAGTTTTCCGCTCCACGCACTCCACAACAAAATGGGGTAGTAGAGCGTAAAAATCGCACTCTTATCGAACTTGCCTGTACCATGTTAAACGAACATCCCACTCCTAAATTTCTTTGGGCTGAGGCAGTTAACACTGCTTGTCATGTCGCAAATCGCGTCAGCCTAAGTTGTATTTTGAAAAAGACACCTTATGAATTATGGTACGGTCGCAAGCCAAATATCTCGTATATGAAAGTATTTGGTTGTAAATGTTTCAGTCTTGATGAATCTAATAAACTCGATAAATTTGATTCGAAATCTAACGAAGGAATTTTCGATCGATATTCTAATACAAATAAAGCGTATAGAGTTTATATTAAATCTTCACGGATTATTGTTGAATCCGTACATTTGCATTTTGATGAAACTAAAAATGGGACCGAGAAAGGTGTTTCTTTGACAGATTCAGGTACACGTGGCGGGTTATCGGGAACAAACCAACCGAACATTATCGAGCTCAACCTTGGTGATCCAACTTTGAACGAATCCAACAATACCGCCACACAAGAAAATCAACCTAATAACGACAACTCGACTCAACAAGTTCAAATTCCGAATCAAGTCGACCCTCAACCAATTATTCAACCCGAGCCGTAACAACCTTCTTATCAAATTCCGGAAGTCTTACGAGAAGTATCCGCACACCTGTTAACCAATGTGGTAGGAGACCCACGAGAAGGTGTTCGAACCCGATCCGGAACAAGAAACCTCATCGCCTATTGCGCCTTCCTATCACAAACCGAACCAAATCCTTCAAGGAAGCCAATGGCGATACTGACTGGATCCTCGCCATGCAAGAGGAACTCGCTCAATTCAAGCGAAACCAGGTTTGGACTCTGGTTCCTCGACCCGGCAACCGATCCATTATCGGTACAAATGGGTTTTCCGAAATAAACTCGACGAGCACGGTACGGTAGTGCGAAATAAGGCAAGACTCGTTGCTCAAGGTTTCAAGCAACAAGAAGGACTAGATTTTGAAGAGACATTTGCACCAGTTGCTCGGTTGGAATCCATTAGGCTTCTCCTAGCATACGCATCAATTAAAGGGTTCACGCTCTTTCAAATGGATATTAAGAGTGCGTTCCTAAATGGATTTCTCGAAGAAGAGGTCTACGTCGAGCAACCTCCCGGCTTCAAGGATCCGACCAATCCCGACCATGTGTACAAGTTGACGAAGGCATTATAAGGGTTGAAGCAAGCACCTCGGGCTTGGTATGGTCGACTTTCTTCATTTCTAGCTTCTCACGGATTCGAACGAGGGAAGAGCGACTTGACACTCTTCAAGAAAGAAAAGGAAAGACTCAATTATATTAATTCAAATTTATGTTGATGACATTATTTTTGGATCTAATGATGCGGCACTTGCCGAAGAATTTTCTGTTTTAATGCGTAGTGAGTTCGAGATGAGCATGATGGGTGAACTAAACTTCTTCCTTGGATTGCAAATCAAACAAACCGGTGACGGTATTTTTATCAACCAAGCAAAATACACACGTGAACTGCTCAAAAGATTCGGTATGGACCAAGGAAAGACGAGCAATATGCCAATGGTGAAAGATGTAAAACTCGACGCCGATGAATCAGGTGAATCGGTAGACATTTCCAGTTATCGAGGTATGATCGGTAGTTTACTTTATTTAACGGCTAGTAGACCTGACATTATGTTTGTTGTATGTTTATGTGCCCGATTTCAAGCACCCCAAAGTTTCACACCTAAATGCAGTTAAAAGGATTTTTTAAATACCTAAAAGGGACAATAAACTTGAGTTATGGTATGGCCGTGACAGTAGTCTGTCACTTTTGGGATATACGGATGCTGACTTTGCAGGATCTAAGGTGGATCGAAAGAGCACAAGTGGGACATGTCAATTTTTTGGAGGAAATTTGTCTCGTGGTCGAGTCGAAAACAGAACTCGGTCACTCTTTCATCGGCCGAAGCAGAATATGTCACTACCGGAAGCTGCTGTGCTCAACTATTATGGCTGAATCAGACGTTATGCGACTACGGACTCAACTTTCGAAAAGTTCCAATCCTGTGCGACAATACGAGTGCAATCTGCATCGCCAAAAATCCCGTGCAACACTCAAAGACGAAACATATCGAGATTCGCCATCATTTTATTCGCGATCACGTCGACAAGGAGGATATCAAAATATTTCACGTTGGAACGGATGATCAAGTCTCGGATATCTTCACAAAACCGTTAGCTTATGCTCAATTCTCTAATCTTCGATTAAAGCTCGGTATGCTTGAATTAAAAGATTAATTTCTCACTTATATTCTTTCTTTTATGAGTTTTGGGCATTTTAAATGAATTCTCCTCATTTTTAATTTTTTTATTTTTGTCTCCTCCGTTTTGGTTTTTGAAAAATTATTTACTTGAATTTCAACACTTTTATATATTTTTTTTATAAAATTCTCCTCATTTTTTTTATAAAATTAGCGAAACATCTTTTACCCTAATTCCCTATCTCAGTCCGTTCTCAACGGACCATGTCCGTTCCCAACGGACCATGTCCGTGATGGTGTTATGCCCTAGGCCAAAGTGTTTGTGACCTAGATGATGGATTGTAATAACAAACATAATATTTATTCTAAGATATTTCATATAATATGTGCGTATAGGTTATTTTAATATAATTAAAATAGACCATGAATATGCAATTCAGCTTTATGTCATCAAAGTGTGTGACTTTGATAGTAAAACTATAAAGTATTATGAATGCTATTCTAAATCGTCCCTGGTCATTTATAGGGTATTTGTGGAGACAAATATACTTGCGGATACATATAAATATATATTTATATACAAGCTATAAATGGACACCATTATATTAGTTGACTGATGATTATGCTTTACTGATCATGGATAAATAGTTATCAAGTCATTAACATAGGTATATGTTAGAGACCATATACTGTACTGACCCGTCATAAGAATGTTATATGTTTTACGTCATTAGCGATTCTTGTAACATAAAGTATTTATAGTCCTTTGACCAGAGATTGTCTCGGTTCCCAATATGAGTAATTTTATACTTTAACATAATCTAACACTGCCTTAAACCGGGTAGTCATAACGGTTATGATTAGGTATTTAATGAATCATGTAGAGGGATGAGTACAATCAAGACGGGATTTGTTCCTCTCATAAATGAGAGAGATATCTTTAGGCCTCTTGATGAATTGAACTGAAGAAATGTATGGCCATACTCAAATGAATTAATAAGAGTTATTAATGTCATTTGTTCTTGTTCAGTTTAATTTGGGACCAAGAAATATTAATCGATTTATATAAGGATGGTATATTACATGCCTTATGATCGATATAGATATCGTGTGACAAAGGGACTAAATACGTGATTGTTGATTAGGTAAATTGGATCACCGATATTCACTTAAATTGGGTAGTCATGATGGCTTGCTAGAACCCGCTCATGATTTATAGGCTGTCAAGTCTATTGCCAATATTAAGTGAACCTACAGGGTCACACACAAAGAACAAACAGAAACGGGCGCAGAAAATCCTAGCGACTTATATGATGAGTTGCATAAGAATGTCACAAAATATATTGTCATCTTATGTGTTAAGATGTGATATATATGTATATAAAGACTATGAGTACAAAAGATCATGTAATCTAGAAGAGTCTAGATGATGGCATATGAATAATGATGAGTGATGTCATACACATCTTTTAGTGTGAAGAGACATGGCTCTTCACCTCTGTATAAGGACATAGAGGGCTCCAAATTCACAAGACAACACATCATTCTCTCTCTCATTATTTCTCATTCTCTTTTGTGATACAAAAGAGAGAAAATATACTTTCTAATTTGTATGACAAAATTATGAAAGGGTGCTTTCCTTTTGTATGACAAAGACGAAAGAGTGCGATTATATGAGAGAAATTATATACATCTTTTGTGAGATAAAATAAGAAGAGTTTTCTTATGCAAGAGGAGAACAAGCTACTAGCATATATATTGTTCTTCTTCCCGTTTTAAGAAGTTTGTTCGTGTGGACACTGGTAGAGGTGTTCGTACTTTCGGCGCTTGTGATCTATTCGGCATAAGAAGATGAGAACAGTTTGTTGAGAGTTTTGGTGGAGACCGATTGTGTGTGCGGTAGATGACTTTCGCACGATCCAACCTAGACGGACGTAAAATCGGTTAGGACGGTAACCGGTTTAGAGACGCATGGACAACACGCGTGGTTTGAGCGTCACGGATTAAGCGTAATCCGAAAGGTATCTTTAAGATTTATTTTTTTAATTTAACCGATACGCACGGATCCTCGGAATGAGTTTTGGACGAATATTTTTGTTTTCCGTTGCGTTATGCACGTCCGAGACCCAACAGTCCTTTCCCAACGGATTTCACCAAAAATTCAACCCCAATACAGGAGCTATTTTCTCAGAACGGACCCCTCCGTTCGCAACGGACCCTCAACGGAACTTCCGTTGGCAACGGAAGTGTTCCGTTGCCAATGGACTGTGCGAATTTCGGTTTCCGGATCAAATTTTCCAAGAATCAAAATCCCAAATCCCATTAATAACCGGCGCCTCCTTCCTCTTCTCTCCCAAATCTCATAAACCCCCATTAACACACCCCTTCTCTCTTCCTCTTTTAAAACTCTAAACCCTGACTTAAAATTTCACCCAACTAACCATGTTCTCCAAGCCTTCTCGCCTCCAAACCTCATCTAATCATCTCTAAAGGCCAAATCTCAACCAAATCCACTCTCAAAATTCCCAAATAACCTCAAAACGAATTGGAGTTGAAGCTTTCTTGGTTGGACTCGCTAGTCGCCGTTCTTCCAATTCTCTCGCGAAATCGACCTATCGGCACCTCTCTCTTCAAAGATTCACCAAGAGTTTGGTATAACTTCATTTCTCTTTATCAATTTCTCAATATTTCAACCTGACAAATAGGAAGATATTCCATTATTTTCCACCCTTGAACGAACTTCCCATGTGGCCTTCTTGAGATGAAATCCAAGACTCCGGACAATCTCGCGCGTGCGTTACGCGCTCTAAACCCTCAAGCACACCCGGCACCGAAAAACCCTAACCCTAATCCTCACCCTCCGGCAGAACCCGTCATCCACCAAGACCCGGCATTAGAACCCGAGGCCGAGCAATATATCTTTGACGATGATGACACCATTGACTTTGACAACACAACGGGTACAACCGATCAGGTAATCCGTGCTATGGCCTGTCGCCAAACAAGGGATCTCGCTGCTCTTCATGACTGCCAACAAGAGTTACGTATACGGCAAGATGAGAGCGATGCACATTTTGCGGAGTTCGTTTGTGAAAATAACCGTATGTATCAAGACCTTCAGCGGATTCAACAAGAGAATTATCAAACCCTACTCTCGGCTTTTAATGGCTGATACGCTCCCGGGTCTTCTTCTTCCAATCCTAACCCCTCCGACTTTGGCGGACCGCCGAGTAACCCGTGACCATTCACCACTTTTAACCTAACTCCTAGTTGTGTTTTGCTCTCTGATTTTTTTTTCTTTCTTTTACTTTGGTGTTTTATTTTCTACAAATTATGGTTTGTATTTTGCGTAGTTGTAGTTCTCTTTTTTTTTCTTTATTTTGAACTTGTAATGTGATATAGTAGTCGTTTGAACTTCTTTAAACCTCAAATTTCAACTCATGTGTGCATGTGATTCTAATTATTTTTTTTACAAAATTAAATAAACAATTAAATAAATTCAATCAAATTAAATTTCATGGGTTCTTCACTTAAGGGGGAGCACGTATGGAGGGGAAGTCTCGGTCGTGTCCCCTTTTGCATGTTTTTCAAAAAGGGGGAGAATGAATTTAAACTTGCCACTTTATCAGAATAGTTTTGAAAATCATCAAAAGGGTGAGTTTGTTGGCCTCAGTTTGATGATATTTAAAACTATTCCGAGCCACTAATATATTTGTATGAGAATATCTTGAGCTAGATAGTCGCACGTTCAAGTTCTCGGAATTATCACGGAAGTATCTTTCTGATCTCCAGAAGAATAAGAAGTCGTCACACATACAAAAGATTTCAAGAAAGGATTTCAAGGCGTTGGACCAAGCTTCTTAGTCTTCGTGTTTATGTAGTTCGGTGAGAAATTTAATTGTTATTAAAAAGAGAGTAGAATCTGCAAAATATTTGTTTTTTGGTTAGTTCTGTTGACAACGGAAGTGGTCCGTTGTCAACGTACTACTGTGTTGACAATGGAACTGTTCGTTGGTGAACTTTTCGTCCTGTCTTCTTTCTGGCCGAAATTTTATGCAGCCCATTGGCAACGAAAAACTTCCGTTGGCAACGGAACTTTTCCGTTGGTAACGGAACTCTTTCGTTGGCAACGGATCAGTAGGAACATAGCCGTTTGATTTGAAATCCTCATTGATTTCCTTCTGTTTTTGGCAGTCTGTTTGCAACGGAATGGTTCCGTTGGCAGCGGACTGCGCAGTTTCCTTCTGTGACGGCTGCTCTTTCCTTCTTTTAAAAGGGAGGGCCGCCTTTCTTAGTGATACACGTTTTTCTATTGATAAAAAGCAGATTCTCTCTCTTCTTAATTTCCGTTAAATTACTCTAAATCAAAAAGTGAGATTAGTGAAGTTTTTGAGCGTGTTGCTCGTTGGTTTGTTGAAGTTCAAGAGATCAAGTTTGTAAGTTATTGTTCCACCGGCCGTCAAGAGGTTATTGTAAGGTGACGGTGGTTCGAAGTCTTGTATGATCTTGTTTGTTAGTGGTTATCGGAGCCGCAAGGCAAGTCCCGGAGAGTAGGCAACTCGTGAACGCAGCAAGGGTCGCCAGTGAGTAAACGGGTGGTTAAGGCTAACGCAACCACCTCATCGAACTCCATCATCAGATCGTGTG
Organism: Juncus inflexus; assembly: GCA_024447665.1. Lineage (NCBI taxonomy): Eukaryota > Viridiplantae > Streptophyta > Magnoliopsida > Poales > Juncaceae > Juncus > Juncus inflexus. The sequence goes on along the minus strand of JAJHPC010000012.1, from coordinate 9,208,459 downwards.
GCTGGTATCTCTTTACTTTCTTTATTTGTTTTAATTTCTTTTTCTCTTAGTTTCTTTGTTAATTAGAATTTAAACAATCATCAAATAAAAGTCTAAAACAATAAAAATATAAAACCCTAAGAAATAAGTATAATCTTCACGTTTTCGCACATTTAGGCCTTTAACCCCCCTATAGGCCTCAACTGAACAACAGGCCGTTCCTCTCCACAACCGTCCCACTGTCCTCACTGCATGTTTCACTCCAGATCCGATAGATCTCTCACGAGCCCCTAAGTAAACCCGACTTCGACCCTTCTCCTCTCTTGTCCGCGATGTCTCTCCAGGTGTTGTCGAAGAACTTGACGCCGTGGTCATGAGGTTAAATTCAACACCATCACGCATTGAATGCCACGCTCATTTCAATTCCTCTCAACATTTTGCAAACTTGAAATTAACAGCAACAATTGAAGTTTGAATTTGACAGTCAATATTTGGACATGAGGTTAGTTAAATTAATGTTGAATGTTGTAAGTGACATTCTTTCTAATATATAAAGGGGAATTTTTGACATGTGTACTCTTCAAAATTGCTAAGTGTCTGCAATTTATACCCATATATATTTTTACTTGATAGGAGTTTCCAATTTAAACCCAATCATTCAAGAATAATTTTGATCAAGAAAATGTAAGAAAAAAATTCCTTAAAGGGTATGTTCTTGAATTAAAATTATGAAAAGATAATATTTTTATTAAATTTTTTCAGAAAAGAAATATTTTCAAAATTTTTTTTCTGAAAACAATATTTCCCGAAAGAAATATTCTACCAATTTTTTTAAAAAATATTTAAAAAATATTTTATGAAAAATATATTTCAATAAGTATTTTTATTGAAAATATTTTACAAAAAGTATTTTAATGAAAAAAAATTCAAAACTTCTTTTATGCAACCTTTGTTAAGAATAGTTTATTGAAAATATTCTTTTTAGAAAAATAATTTTCTCAAACAAACATACTATTTCATTTTTTTAAAATATTTTTTAAGTGTGTGTTATCACGTGTTAACAAAGTTATTTATAAGCCCCTTAATTCATTAACAAAGTGTATATGTGGAATTTGAGTTTAGGGTGTCGAACACAAGGAAGCAAGGCTTTAAATGTTTTAACGTTCGTTTCTCACTTTGATTTTAGTGTTGTGGTTTTGAAAAGTTGTTGTTGCTTTAAATAAGAAGAGTTGCACGAAAAATAAAAAATAAAAAACAAAATTTCTTTTTAAAGGATAAAAGAGAAATAGTAGGGAAATGATGACGATTTGTGTAACTTGAGAATCACTAATCACAAAAGATAGTAAATTAATTATATAGTATTTATAAGCAAAGTTTAATTAATTTCCTTCCAGAAATCAATTAATAAACTCATCAACCTTCAGATCCATTTAAAAACTTCTATTTTTAAGTGTTCTTATGCTTGATTCAACCCTTATTTGAATAAAGAAAAAACTTTTCCAAGTCAATATTATTCAAACAAATCTAAATATTTCTCATAAATATTTCACGTCAAATCATTCTTCTAAATAACTCAACTTAGATCTTATAAAAAAAATGTTAAGATTTAATCTTAAAATACCATAATAAAATGCAAAGCTTCGCTTAAGATTTCATCAACAAAAGTCACACAAAAAGTCTTTCCCTACTCTTAAAACAACTCACTCATGTCCTCAAAATCCGTATTTACATGTTCTTGATTCATTTTATTCATTTAAAAAAAATAAAGAGAAAAAAATCAAACCCTAAAGATGCTAATCGTTCTCGATCTCTCCCCTTCTTGGTCGATTTAGCACATACTCCTTCTAGATTGAGCTCTTCTCTTTTTCTGAAATTCTACTCTCTCTTTTTACTCTCAAGAAATGAAGATTTGAAATTTGTGGACATTAATGGTGGAAAAGGAAAGATGAAGAATGAAAAATGGTAAAATAAAAATGGATGAAGAAAAGTGTGTGATGATAGATATGAGAATGGTTGTGCATGAGTAGTGTAATGGTCCTTGGAGAGAGAAAGATGGTGTATTTTTATAGAGAAATTTGACCTAGAAAATATTTGGAAATAAGTTTGTGGGACTAAAAATTGAGCTTGATCCGGATTCTGTTCTGGGTAGCAAATTGGGGGGTATTTAGCATTCTTTTCCTTGTTTTCTATTCAATTCCAGCATGGGTGCAATTTTCTGGGTTCATTTATCATTTTCCTTCATCCCCATCCGAACTCAACGGACCGTACACGTGGCATCCCCTGATTGGCTCCACTAAATTCTTGAATCTAATCCAACGAACCAGATATTTTCACGTGTCCTGGTCAAGAGATTCTGTGACAACTCATCGCCACGTGTCGCGTTTTGATTGGAGGTCAGCATTCTTGTACTGACGAGTGTACGTATCTTCACAAAACGCGTGAAGGTCGCCTCCATTTCATTTCACTGAAGAGTCCAGTGACCTCTCAAATCTGCGTTATGGGACCAACGGAGATCTCCAGTTCAAAGGGAACCGGAGAGAAGAATATTCGATTCCGAAAGAAACACGTTTTCTTTTACGCGTTTTGACACGTGGCGATGATAAGTCATTAATTATACACATTTTATACCCTATACATATGTAATATTGCACCATTATATGTGTTTAAATGGATAATAATCATAACTTGAATGTTGATACTACTAATAAGATATTTATGTGATTTCAGGTGCAATTTAGATGGAGCATAACTTGGGGAAAAGAAGTTGGAGCACAAGAGAGAGATAATAATCAAGACTCGGGCCTGCCGACACAGTCTCAGTATTTCGGCCATAACTCATAATCTGGGCCTCCTCTATATGCATGCTATATACCGTTGGAAAGAAGAGAACAAAGCCCACAATTCATTCTATATCACCAGAGCCCAATTCCGAAGTCTACATGACCCAAATTGACCATCTTCTGGACAGATCTTTCATGCACTTTGCATGCACTCTTCATGCCTTTGCCATGCTTCCTTCACACTCTTTGCATGGATCTTCATTCATCCCTCATGATCACCTTTTGAGAGGGTTATATAACCAGATGCAAGGCATCCACTCTAATCACTTTTCAACTTCATCATTCTCTCTCTTGGAGTTGGGCAAGTCAAGCAAGCTTCATTCTTCCATCCGCGCTTCATTAATGGGTTCTATCATTATTTTATTTTCTTTATTTTCCATGTATTTCGAGTAAGCCCTTCGAGGCATAGTTAGTGTTTATGTTTTTGTGTTGTAACTTTTGAGACCATTAATAATGAATTTCATTTGAACGGTTATATTCTCGTTTTTATTTACTTATTATCTTTCATGCTCAATGAATTGTTTTAAGTTTATTTCGGTCAATTCTATTTTCAGTAGTAATTAACAAGGGCCACAAAATTCCTTTGGTTGCTTTGGTCAATAGCTTCCATTAGAATTTGAATAATAGCCAAGTGCAAATAACTCATAACGAACTAAACAGTTCTGAACAAGCTCATTGTTTAGGAGGTTTTGATTTGTTTAAATAACCAATGATTCCTATTGAATTGGTTATGATATTCAAGTAGGTTAGTGTTTTTATTTACGAGTTCATCTAAACTAAAATTCTATCTTTTCGTTTGAGTTATTTATCGGTCAGAGCTCATCTTACTGCACTTAAGATATTAATTCCAAATTCATTATTATAATCAAGGATAAAGTTACACACAAATTCACTACACGAAACTATGCCTCATTTCACAAAACCACCACATCTCTTAGTCTTTACTTTAAGTTTTCTCTTTATTTGTTACTTTCATTTTGTTGCAATCAACCAATCAACAACCCCCCCCCAATTGTGTGTCTTGTTTTAGGTCTTGTGTTTGGTTTTATTTACGGTATTGGTTTCTCTTTATTTTAGTTTTCTGTTTTTGTTCGAGTCCGTTTTCATTAGAGGAGTAATCCTTTCACCTAGTTTTAGTCTAAATAGCTCTCTCGTGGTTCGACCCCTACTTCCACCGTCTCTTCGTATTGTAGTTAAGTTTAGGGTTATAAATTTCTTTTGGTAAGTGTATAACGACTGCAAAAATACATCTTATCAAAATGGCGCCGTTCTTTGGGGAGCTAGCAACGCGACTAGTCTAGGTCAATATTCACACTTCTCTTGTGTAGTACGGTAGTCTGCTTTTGTGTCAGAGTAAACCAAATTCGTTTTACTTTTTGTCAGTCACATTTTTTTTACTTTTTGTCAGAGTCACACTTTCGTTACCTTTGTTATCTTTTTCACTTTTTGTCAGAGTCAGTCATACTATTTATTTTCACTTTGAGTCTGCATTACTTGCATTCACTAATTCTCTCTCTTACACTTGATTCCAGTTCATGAAAGCTACTCGTAGTTCTAATCTTCCACTTGCACCATTAGATCCGGAGATTGAGAGAACACACTTGGAGCGAAGAAAAGCAATTCCGGAAGCACCGAAATCAGCCGAAGAAACTGAGAAGGTGGAGAACTTGGACAGCGAAAGCGAACCTCCTACTCCACCAGCTCCTCCTCACGCTACAAGAGGTAACACTACGGTCATGGCTAATTTTGAGGATAGGACACTTAGGGACTTATCTACCTTTGATTTTGCTACCAACCAGTATGGTATTGTATTACCAGAGGTCCCAAATTTTAAGATCCATACGGGTCTTCTTCAATTATTACCGACTTTCAATGGGAGCGCCGGAGAGGATCCGCACTCTCACATGCGTGAGTTCAACCATATCACCACAACAATGATGCCGGCGGAGATTGAAGATGAAGGTCCTTACAAGCTGCGACTGTTCTCATATAGTCTTCGAGGACAAGCAAAGGACTGGTACTACCATCTAGCACCTTTTCCAACAACTTGGGTCGAACTTCAAAAGTTGTTTCTAGACAAGTATTTTCCTGTCTCTCTTACTGCTTCTATTAGGAAGTAGATTTGTAGTATTCAACAAGAAGTAGGGGAAACCCTCTACGAGTACTATGATCGCTTCCAGAAGTTGTGTGCAAAATGTCCCAACCATCAAGTCCCAGAGAATCTCCTGATTCAACACTTGTATGATGGGATGCTTCAAGAGACTAGGGATAAATTAGATTCTGCTAGTGGGGGTGCTTTCATAGATAAAACCGTTAGGCAAGCATGTACCTTGATAGAAACCATGGCAAAAAATGCCCAATCTAGTAGAACCAGATCTAGAATTAGGGGAGTTAATGAGATTAGAGACTATGATTTGGAGAAGCGAGTGAATGGTATGGACGCCAAATTAGATAGCCTGGCTAATATGATGGCGTCATTCATGGGAACCAAGATGGAAGTGAAGGCATGTGGTGTCTGCACTCAGACGGGACACACGACTGATGCATGCCCAACACTCCATGATGAGGAGAAGGTCACGACCACTGCTTGTGGCATCTTTAAACTAAACCAACAAGGAAATTCAAATGGGGCGCACAACCGAAATTATGATCCCTACTCTAAAACATACAATCCTGGATGGCGTGACCACCCAAACTTTAGATGGCGTGACCCAGGAAACCAGCAACAACTTCCTCAAATCCATCATCAAAATTCTTCTTCTTCTTCACCTCCATTTGACCCATCTTTGAAAAATCTTTCTGACATTGTGACCTCCTTGGCCACATCAACTGCTTCTTTTCAGAAGGATACAAAAACTGCCCTAACACACCTGGGCACTCAAATTGCTCAAATATCCTCTGAACTAAACAAGTTAAAAACTCAGGGGTCCTCACAACTTCCTTCCCAAACTCTAAACCCCCGTGAGAATGCATGTGCTATCACCTTAAGAAGTGGTAAAGAAATAGAAGGGAGTAAAGGAAACATGCAAGGTGAAGGAGAGATTGAAGTAATTAAGCCGGAATCCGAGAAGATGAAAGAAAAGTCCAAGGAAATACCACCTTATAAACCTAGAGCCCCTTTTCCTAGCCGTCTAGCGGTTAACACTAAAAAGGATGAGGCAGAGAGAGATATCCTAGAGGTTTTCAAGAAAGTGGAAATAAATATTCCACTACTCGATTACATTCGTAGATTCCCTGGTGTACGAATAAGAGAAAACTAAATGGTCATGAGAGAGTACCAATGAGTGAGAATGTCTCTGCGGTTATTCGCAAGAAGCTTCCAGAGAAGCAAAAAGACCCTGGCATGTTTGCCATTCCTTGCAGCATTGGGCACCTTGAATTTGCTCGGTGCATGCTTGATCTTGGGGCATCTATCAATGTCATGCCCTTTTCTATCTATTCTTCCCTCGGTTTAGGACCGGGGTGATCCTTCAACTAGCTGATCGTTCTACTGCTGTGCCAGAGGGAGTTATAGAGGATTTCCTGGTTAAGGTCAATGGCCTTATCTTCCCCGCGGATTTCTATATTCTGCGTATGGATGAGTCTGATAGCTCACCGAGTTCGACTCCCATTCTTCTGGGAAGACCCTTCTGATGGAACCAAGATTGATGTGCACAATGGCACTCTTTCTATGGAATTTGACGGAGAGAACATCTCTTTCAACATCTTTGATGCTATCAAGCATCCTTCTGATGGGAATGTATCCGCTATTTGCACCATCGACCCAGTTGATGAGTGTGTCGACAACTTCTCCTCTTTTGAGTTCATAGATCTGCTCGAGACCATTCTTTATCTCTCTCCCGGATGAGCAGGACCTTCTTCAAAGTCTATCTGCCTTGGCCATTGGAGAGGCTTCTTCCTCTTCTTCTTCTCCTCCCTTGATAGACTTGAAACCCTCTCTTGAGCCCACCAAACCTTCCATTGTGAATCCCCCCTCTCTTGACCTAAAACCTCTACCAGCTCATCTCAAGTACGCATACTTGGGTAAAGGAGACACTCTTCCGAGTGATCATCTCTAGTAGCCTCACCGCTACTCGGGAAGAGAAGTTAGTTAATGTCTTGAGGGACCACAAGACTGCGATTGGATGGACTCTGGCTGATATTAAGGGAATCAGCCCTTCTACGTGTATGCATCGTATATTATTGGAGGATGGATCTAAACCATCCCGTGAGTCTCAGCGTAGGCTAAATCCTCCAATGATGGAAGTGGTCAAGAAGGAAATCATCAAACTCCTTGATGCAGGAATCATATACCCTATCTCTGATTCACAATGGGTGTTACCAATCCATGTGGTGCCCAAGAAAACTGGTATTACGATAATTGAGAATCAGGATGGTGAAAAAGTTCCTACGAGAGCACAAAATGGATGGCGAGTATGCATTGATTATCGCAAATTAAACACTGCCACCCGGAAAGACCATTTCCCCCTTCCTTTCATTGACCAGATGCTCGAGCGCCTTGCTGGGCGCCACCATTACTGCTTCTTAGATGGCTTCTCTGGTTACTTTCAAATCGCCATCGCCCCCGAGGATCAAGAAAAGACCACCTTCACGTGCCCTTTTGGCACCTTTGCCTATAGGCGGAGGCCCTTTGGGTTGTGTAACGCACCCGGTACATTTCAGAGATGTATGATGTCCATCTTCTCTGATTATTTCACCCGAATTATTGAGGTTTTCATGGATGATTTCACCGTCTATGGTGATTCATTCGATGACTGCCTGGGAAACCTAAAGAAGATTCTTCAAAGGTGCGTAGAGACTGATCTGGTGCTGAATTATGAGAAATGTCATTTCATGGTAGATCAGGACATAGTCCTAGGCCATGTGGTTTCCTCTCGGGGTCTTGAAGTGGATAAAGCCAAGATCGATGTCATTAGATCCCTTCCGTACCCAACCAAGGTGTGAAGGACATTCGATCATTTCTTGGTCATGCCTGGATTTTATAGGCGTTTCATCAAAGATTTCTCAAAAATCGCTCAACCTCTTTGTCTTCTTCTCCAAAAAGAGGCTTCTTTTGAGTTTAATGAGAAATGCAAAGCGGCATTCGACCTTCTCAAGGAGAAATTATGTTCTGCCCCCATCATTAAAGCTCCCGATTGGAATCTGCCTTTCGAGATCATGTGCGATGCGAGTGATAGGGCAGTTGGAGCTGTTCTTGGGCAGCGGGATGGGCAAGAACCCCATGTTATCTTTTATGCCTCCAGGACCTTAGACGATGCTCAGTGCAACTATACAACTACAGAAAAAGAGCTGCTAGCCATTGTTTTTGCACTAGAGAAATTTAGGTCCTATCTCTTAGGGGTTAAGGTGATTATATACTCTGACCATGCCGCGTTGAGGCATCTTTTCAAGAAGAAGGAATCCAAGACGAGACTTCTTCGTTGGATATTGTTGCTCCAAGAGTTCGACTTGGAGATTAGAGATAAACGAGGATCAGAGAATCTAGTTGCAGATCACCTTAGCCGCCTTCCTATGAGTATTGAGGAGGGTACCCCAATATCGGAGTTTTTCCCTGAGGAATATCTCTATGCCGTGCAAAGCTATACACCATGGTATGCTGATATAGTGAATTACTTGGTGGCTAAAGACCTACCAGAGGATCTTACACGTGCACAGGCTGATAGAATCCGGTATGATTCCCGATTTTATATTTGGGATGAGCCTTACCTCTTTCGGATTTGCGCGGATCAGATTATTCGGAGATGTATACCCGATAATGAGGTTAGATCCGTTCTTGAGTTTTGTCACTCTCGGAGTGTGGAGGACACTTTGGCGCCAAGCGGACAGCTCATAAGGTCCTTGAGTGTGGTTTCTTACTGGTCCACTCTACATAAGGATGCTTACTTCTTCGTGAAGTCATGTGAGCGATGCCAGAGAACGGGAGGACTAACCAAGAGAGACGAGATGCCGATGAAGTATATTCTTGCATGTGAGGTTTTTGAAGTGTGGGGTATCGACTTTATGGGACCTTTCCCTCCCTCATATGGCTTTGAGTATATCCTCCTAGCAGGCGATTATGTCTCCAAGTGGGTTGAGGCCAAGGCCACAAAACGGGCAGATGCAAAAACAGTCGTGGATTTTGTCAAGGACCAGATCTTTAGTAGGTTTGGGGTTCCGAGAGTCATCATCAGTGATAGAGGAACCCATTTCTGCAACCGGAGTTTCGAGGCATTAATGAAGCAATACCATGTCACACATAAAACCTCGACAGCTTACCACCCTCAAACCAATGGCCAAGCAGAGCTTTCGAATAGGGAGATCAAGGGCGTTTTGGAGAAAGTGGTGAACCCCACCAGGAAAGACTGGAGTCTTCGGCTAAATGACGCACTCTGGGCTTACAGGACTGCGTTCAAGTCCCCTGTAGGCATGTCCCCTTATCGGCTAGTCTATGGAAAGGCTTGCCATCTTCCGGTTGAACTCGAGCACAAAGCCTATTGGGCCATCAAGAAGTGCCATCTAGATTATCCAAACGATGCATTCAACCGGAAGTTGCAAATCCAAGAGTTAGAGGAGATCCGAAATGACGCGTATGAGAACTCCCGAATCTTCAAGGAGAAGACCAAGATGTATCATGATAGGAAGCTTGCCCACAAGGATTTCAAAGTGGGTGACAAGGTGTTGCTGTTTAACTCAAGACTCAAATTACACCCGGGCAAGCTACAAAGTAGGTGGATAGGGCCCTTTCTTGTGACCAAATTGTTCGATTATGGTGCAGCAGAAATTCAGGGTCTGGATTCAGGGAAAGTCTTCAAGGTCAACGGGCACCGGCTGAAGCGGTTTCATGAGAGTTTCGATGCGAGCTGGATTGACATTCACGAGCTTGGAGAGCCAGCATCCACTGCTTGAGGAGATGGAAACGTCGGGCCAACGACGTTAAAAAGAGGCGCTACTGGGAGGCAACCCTGCGAATAAAGGTTGTGTTTTTCTTTGTTTATTTTCTTTTTCTTGCATTGCTTCACTACTTTGTGCTTAACTTTACTCGCGGACGAGTAAAAGTTTAAGTGTGGGGTGGAGTCTTTATTGCATGTTAGGTAGTTAAAAAATAAAAATAAAAAAAATAATAATAATAAAAACCCATTTTTAAGCCTCAAATTAAAAAAAAATGCCCAATTAAAAATAAAAAAGATTGAGAGAGAACTGTAACTTGTATTGAATAATGTGGTGGAACTTGTTTGGACTCAAAAAGGATCATATAGACCAGTTCAAGAAGAATTGAGGTCGTTGGTTTAGGGATCTTTTGTCACTGGTGAACTCGATTTGTTGTTTGAGTGCCAATAATTTAGGGATTTGCGTAAGAAATTATGTGAGGACTTACCATTGGACCGTGACCCGGAACTCAAGTTGTTTATAGTATAATATCCATAATAACCCACTATATCATCTCGTATATATATAAATAATATCCAAGTCTATCAGCTTCTAAAGTCACTTTGTTGCTTGGTTTTGGAGAAGGAGGGTTAGGCATTATATAAGAAGATTAGGGACGGGAAGTAGAGGTTAGTGTCAGAAGTTGAGGGCTTATGTGTAGTAGATGAGCTTTGTGCACCGAGTGTATTCTTGAGGAGATGCATCTTAGAGACAAATTTATGAGAGTAGATTCTCGGGTAAACTCTATTTTTGACACAAAGGCAAGTTAGGCCCCTATAATCCTAATAGATTTGAGTCACAATCTTAAAATAAAACATAAAAAAAAAACAAACAAACAAAACAAAAAAAATAAATAAATAAATAAATTAAAAAAAAAAAAAAAAAAGGATTGCATGACTCAAACTTGTTCCCCTTGTACATGGCCTAAACCTTAGTTTACCCGATTTGTGAGAAAGAGTGGATCCCAGTCATACATCTCAGGCCAGCAGTTAGGTTGACACATTTTGGGCCAGATGACTGAAGGTGCTAGGAGGTATGCACATTAGGAGGTTCATTATTCCAAGAAGATAGAGGTATAGGCGATATTTATTCGGAGAGTAGAGGCATGAGTTTAGAAAACCAAGTGACAATTTGACCGAAAGTGGCGAAGTAGACAAGCAAACCAATTATGTAGTATATATATATATATATATTATCCATCATATTCCATCATATTCCACCAAACATAACTTGAGAATTTCCCTCACGACCAAGGTAGGAAATCATGATTCATCTGAGAACTGAGAGATATTATGAGAGACACTCCACATATTTCACATTCATATTCCACTATACAAAAAGAGAGTGAGTGCGAGTTTCACCAAAGTGCATGGAATCTTACACAAGGGACCAAAGATCATTATTGGCTGGTATATAAGTGAAGAGCGAGTCAGAAACATGGGACCCATCTACCAATACAAGCTATAATCTTTGCTCGAGGACGATCAAATGTTTAAGTGTGGGGTAATTTGATAAGTCATTAATTATACACATTTTATACCCTATACATATGTAATATTGCACCATTATATGTGTTTAAATGGATAATAATCATAACTTGAATGTTGATACTACTAATAAGATATTTATGTGATTTCAGGTGCAATTTAGATGGAGCATAACTTGGGGAAAAGAAGTTGGAGCACAAGAGAGAGATAATAATCAAGACTCGGGCCTGCCGACACAGTCTCAGTATTTCGGCCATAACTCATAATCTGGGCCTCCTCTATATGCATGCTATATACCGTTGGAAAGAAGAGAAAAAAGTCCACAATTCATTCTATATCACCAGAGCCCAATTCCGAAGTCTACATGACCCAAATTGACCATCTTCTGGACAGATCTTTCATGCACTCTTCATGCCTTTGCCATGCTTCCTTCACACTCTTTGCATGGATCTTCATTCATCCCTCCCTCATGATCACCTTTTGAGAGGGTTATATAACCAGATGCAAGGCATCCACTCTAATCACTTTTGAACTTCATCATTCTCTCTCTTGGAGTTGGGCAAGTCAAGCAAGCTTCATTCTTCCATCCGCGCTTCATTAATGGGTTCTATCATTATTTTATTTTCTTTATTTTCCATGTATTTCGAGTAAGCCCTTCGAGGCATAGTTAGTGTTTATGTTTTTGTGTTGTAACTTTTGAGACCATTAATAATGAATTTCATTTGAACGGTTATATTCTGTTTTTATTTACTTATTATCTTTCATGCTCAATGAATTGTTTTAAGTTTATTTCGGTCAATTCTATGTTCAGTAGTAATTAACAAGGGCCACAAAATTCCTTTGGTTGCTTTGGTCAATAGCTTCCATTAGAATTTGAATAATAGCCAAGTGCAAATAACTCATAACGAACTAAACAGTTTCCGAACAAGCTCATTGTTTAGGAGGTTTTGATTTGTTTAAATAACCAATGATTCCTATTGAATTGGTTATGATATTCAAGTAGGTTAGTGTTTTTATTTACGAGCTCATCTAAACTAAAATTCTATCTTTTCGTTTGAGTTATTTATCGGTCAGAGCTCATCTTACTGCACTTAAGATATTAATTCCAAATTCATTATTATAATCAAGGATAAAGTTACACACAAATTCACTACACGAAACTATGCCTCATTTCACAAAACCACCACATCTCTTAGTCTTTACTTTAAGTTTTCTCTTTATTTGTTACTTTCATTTTGTTGCAATCAACCAATCAACAACCCCCCCCAATTGTGTGTCTTGTTTTAGGTCTTGTGTTTGGTTTTATTTACGGTATTGGTTTCTCTTTATTTTAGTTTTCTGTTTTTGTTCGAGTCCGTTTTCATTAGAGGAGTAATCATTTCACCTAGTTTTAGTCTAAATAGCTCTCTGTGGTTCGACCCCTACTTCCACTGTCTACTGTATTGTAGTTAAGTTTAGGGTTATAAATTTCTTTTGGTAAGTGTATAACGACTGCAAAAATTCATCATATTGACGATTGTACATCTTCGTACGGACGTGTCAGGCCTCTCCCCCAATCCACGGTTGCCACGTGTCCTATCTTTACCCAACTCTAATGAACCAGACACGTGTCAGCTTCGGATTTGCTAATTTTTAATGGAATCTGCCACGTGTCAGCTTCTGATTGGGTGAAATGTAAACTTCTTTTTGTTCTGAATGAGCTTTGAGGAGAATTATGGCCACGTGTTTCGCTCTGATTGGTTGAAAAGGGGTCTGACCAGGTCAACATTTGACTTTGACTAAGGTTGACCAAATCTTGTATCGTATTTTCAGGGAGTTCTATAAGGTCTTTTTTCGCGAGGTTTGTGCCGTTGGATTCGTATCGTCTCGCTCTTCGAATTGGTACCCAGTTTGACCTCTTTTGGGAGAGTGGACTTTTGATCAACTCGGCGATTTCCCGGGTTTGACTTTTCATCTTTTTGTGGATTTTGTAGATTTTGGCTTGGATAGTCGGCGGGTAAGGATTGTAGAAATTTTGGAGAAACGTGTGTAGGGTTTTCACGAAGATTTGTCGAGATTTCGGCCATCTTCGGCCCATGATTTGCGAATCGTCATTTTATTTGGAATTGACTTTTCACCAAGTCATCCAAGTATACTTTTATTGGTCTTTTTGCCTGAAAAATCACACAAAAGTGTATTAAGAGTTTCAAAAAAATAATTTTTATTATTTTTATTCATTTTTCATACATATTATGTGATTTAATGGTGAATTTTATATGATAAAAACCTTAAAAATGTGTATAAAAATACACATTACAGTAAACTTCAATTTGACGGTAGAATTTATTGCAATTTAGCAATAACGTAGTAGCTTCATAAGATACACAGGTCAACGGAGTGAAAGGCTGAGAAGAAGGCTGAATGTGCAACCCGCCACAAGAAAAATACATCTTTTTTCATATTTCGGAAGGCATAGATGATATTTTCTTTCAATCTTCCTTTAAGTTAATTTTCGAGTATTACAATAAGATAAGGAAGGAGTGCCATTAAAGCAAATAAATTAACAAATTACTTCAAATTGAAAGTAAAAATTAGAGAAAACGGATTTAAGGTTAGAATTTTTTTCGTATTATAATATCATTGTTCTATTATAATATCTCAATCTTTAAAGACTGTAACAAAAGTACACCATTTTGTCCTAAAGTGTTCATTACTTTTTTATATTTGAATATTTGATAATTAGGGAGTTTAAATATATGGTAAGTTGAATATCTCTAAGTTTATGTATATTGGATCACTTTCGAAACTAAAAATTTCAAAAAAACCGTAGCTAAGAAATTAAAAATAGAATTACCAGTTTGGGGCCATAATTGAGAGCGAAATAGATTTTTGATCACTTCTGTAAATGTAAAAACTTTTGTCAACTGCATAGCAGTTTTTTTATGCTGATTCGCATCATTTTATATATTTATTTATTATTAAATTTTGATTTATAAAGTAAAAAAATTTAGTTAGCGTCCAAAATGAATCAAATAAAACAATTTCAGATAAAACCGAAGTGAGGTGAGCTCCTCTTTAGTTAGATATATTTTCCGATTAAAGAAATACAATTGCAGTCGTCAATTGAATTCCACGCTCATTTCAAGTCCTCTCAACGCCATCACGCATTGAATCCCATGCTCATTTCAATTCCTCTCAACATTATTCAAAAGTAAAATTTACACTAGCAAATTCTTGGCGAGTTTCATGAAATTTCTATAATATAAGTAATTTAATCATAATTTAAATAATAACAACATTTGTATTAAAATATAATAAAAATTAGTATTATTGCACAATGTGATACTAATTTAGTCAAAAATGAATACTACAGTTTTGTCAGATATGAATAAAAATACTAATTTATTTCGGATATTTTAATGGATAAGTATTTTTATTATTTTTCTAAACACTTAATTATTTGTGATGACAAAGTTAATAAATTTATTTCGGATATTAAATAAATTATTTGTGTTACGCGTGTGTATTGCGATGTAGCGGTCCACAATAATATTTTTTAATGAATATGTTGTATCTTAATATTTTGATATTATCATATTTTGATTTCGGATATGTAACTTTTGGTAAAGACATTTCAAATTTTTGTTGTTAATATTTTAATATTAATCATATTTTAGTTTTGCATATTTTTCTTTTAGATTTTCTAGTGTATATAATACGTAGTAGTATATAGGGACAAAAAATTTGAACATATTATCCCTACAAAAATTTAGCTCCGCAACATCATGCGTTATATCCAATTCACTATATGAAAATCCTAAACGCAACACCCCGCAAAACGCAATTTGCAACATTGAATTATAATGATAATAATAATAATAATAACAACAACAACAACAACAACAACAACAACAACAACAATATGATGCACATATGTGAGATGTGTCAAAATATCCACCCTTAAATTTGTTAATCCAATGAACATGATTAGGTGAGATGTGTCAAAATATTAGCTTTTAGATTTGTAATTCAATGGACATGATTGTAGAATGATGTGACTAAATATGGTGAGAGGAAGTCTTTTAGAATTAATAGCTATTAATATTAATAATGTACAAAGAATGAAGATTAAAGAAATACAATTACTCTCATTACATCATATAAGTGATTTTTGTAGTAGTGATTTTTTTGTTTTTATAATAGATATAATAGGCATGACTGCATCATAAAATTTCTGGTTTAATGCATGGTGTTCGCCATGGATGATAGAAAATAAATGAATGTAATCAATAAAATATTCATAATAAATAAGTTTAATTTAATGGGTCAGTATAATTGAATCGTTCCACTTCTAGATACATGTTAATATGCCGGAAAAAAATAAAAGAGCTTGAATTATGTTCATTTTTCTTACTCTTTTCTCTGTTAGATTCTATATATATATATATAGCAAAAAATAATTGCACATACAAAACATAGTTAACATAATTAAAATATATTTACTATATAACTAATATAGAAAATTAATAGGTAAAATATTATTTTCTCTATTTTTTTCATAAAAAATATTTTATTTACGTATAAAATATTATTCTCTATAGTTTGATTCACCTTCATTTGTATTTATGAAATAGATATTATTTTTATATTTCTAATGATTTTTTTATTATGAGAAATATTTTTTATTAAATATAAAATATTTTTTATTTTTTATGATTTTTTATTATGTAAAGTATTTTTTATTTTATATATAATATTATTTTGTTGTATCTAAAAACGCCATTTTTTCCTATAGTTACTTTTCTTGATTTTGTTTATTTCTTAATGCTCCTTTATTTATTTTATTTGTTATCTTGGAACGTACAAATAAAATACATAAAATAGTTTTGAAAAGGGGCATTTTGGTCTATATAAAGTTTGGTTGGATGGAATGTTAAGTTTCACTAGGAAGGGGTAAAAGAAAAATTCATTGCACTTTAGAGAGACTAAAAGAAGAAATCTAAAAATATAGGGGGTTTATAATAATATTTAGAAAAGTTCGGGGGTTTTTTGAACAATTTCCCATATTATATTGCAACATGAGCTACAGTGTTATGATATATATATATATATATATATATATATATATATATATATATATATATATATATATATATATATATATATAGATATCTTAAATATATTATAGAATGGGGAGGGTATTTTGGTCTAAAAGAAAGTTTAACACCTTATGGCTTCATTTGGATAGAAGATAAGATGGGTATAATCTTATTTAGGTATAAGAAGTTACACTTTCTTATACCACCATTTTGGAATGGCTTTGGCAAGATTATTGGGACAAAAATTCGAATAGTGTTGAATTAAAAATATAAATAATTTCTAATTACCAAAATGCCCTTGTTTTTGTAATATGATTAAAATCAAAGATGTATATTAAATTATCAATTATATTATATATTATTTATCATTTATTATTTATATATATTTATATTATATTATTCATTCTTATATTAAATCATTATATATTAGAAAATAATTAATTTTTACGTTATATTAATATTATTTTAATTAAACTTAGATATTCTAAATTATTAATATTATTTAAAATTAATTATTTTATTCTTTAGTATTATTTATTAATTTTAATTAAATTATTAATAATATTTTATTTATAATATTATTTATATATTATTAATAAAATAATATTTGTTTATGTTATGATTAATTATAATATAACAATAATAAAAATGGGCATTATGGTAAAACGATTGAGGAATAAGAGAGGTGTAATCTTATACCACCAAAAGTTAGTTATAATTTGATACCCACTACACCTCCTTATTCCATAAACTTTATGTGGTGTTTGGCAAGGAATAGAGGGATATGAAGGCTTATACCTCCCTTATCCTCCATCCAAACGGGACCAAATGTTAGATTTAATCCTCATAGGGGGCTAGAAAATAATTCAAACAACTTTATAGGGACTAAAAGAGTGAATTTAAAAAAATAGAAGGGTTTTGATAATATTCAGAAAAGTTAGGGGGGTTTTAAAAAATTTCCCTTATAAAATCCATTTTTGCATCCAAATTGTCTCCACGTATAATAGATTTTTCCTCCAAAATGTTCTTACTTGTGATATGTGTTGGGTTTCAAACGTGCATAACGCAGCGGAAAACAAAAATTTCGTCCAAAATCAATCCGAGGATCCGTGCGTATCGGTTAAATCAAAGAAATAAATCTTAATAATACCTTTCGGATTACGCTTAATCCGTGACGCTCAAACCATACATATTATCCATGCGCCTCTAAACCGGTTACCATCCTAACTGATTTTCGGTCCGTCTAGGCTGTCTAGGTCGGGTCGTGCGGAAGTCATCTACCGCACACACAATCGGTCTTCACCAAAACTCTCAACAAACCGTTCTTATCTTCTTAGGCCGAATAGATCACAAGCGCCGAAAGTACGAACGCCTCTACTGGTGTCCACACGAACAAACTTCTTAAAACGGGAAGAAGAACAATATATATGCTAGTAGCTTGTTCTCCTCTTGCATAAGAAAACTCTTCTTATTTTATCTCACAAAAGATGTATATAATTCCTCTCATATAATCGCACTCTTTCATTTTGTCATACAAAAAGAAAGCACCCTTTCATAATTTTGTCATACAAATTAGAAAGTATATTTTCTCTCTTTTGTCTCACAAAAGAGAATGAGAAATAATGAGAGAGAGAATGATGTGTTGTATTTTATGAATTTGGAGCCCTCTATGTCCTTATATAGAGGTGAAGAGTCATGTCTCTTCACACTAAATGATGTGTATGACATTACTCATCATTATCCATATGCCATCATCTAGACTCTTCTAGATTACATGATCTTTTATGCTCATAGTCTTTATATACATATATATCACATCTTATCACATAAGATGACAATATATTTTGTGACATTCTTATGCAACTCATCATATAAGTCGCTAGGATTTTTTGCGCCCGTTTTAGTTTGTTCTTTGTGTGTGACCCTGTAGGTTCACATAATATTGGCAATAAACTTGACATTCTATAAATCATGAGCGGGTTCTAGCAAGCCATCGTGACTACCCAATTTAAGTGAATATCGGTGATCCAATTTACCTAATCAACAATCAAGTATTTAGTCCCTTTGTCACGCGATATCTATATCGATCATAAGGCATGTAATATGTCATCCGTATATAAATCGATTAATATTTCTTGATCCCAAATTAAACTGAACAAGAACAAATGACATTAATAACTCTTATTAATTCATTTGAGTATGGCCATACATTTCTTCAGTTCAATTCATCAAGAGGCCTAAAGATATCTCTCTCATTTATGAGAGGAACAAATCCCGTCTTGATTGCACTCATCCCTCTACATGATTCATTGTATACCTAATCATAACCGTTATGACCACCCGGTTAAAGGCAGTGTTAGATTATATTAAAGTATAAAATTACTCACGTTGGGAACCGAGACAATCTCAAGTCAAAGGACTATAAATACTTTATGTTACAAGAATCACTAATGACATAAAAACATGTAGCATTCTTATGGCGGGTCAATCCAATATATGGTCTCTAACATATACCTATGTTAATGACTTGATAACTATTTATCCATGATCATTAAAACATAATCATCAGTCAACTAATATACTGGTGTACATTTATAGCTTGTATATAAATATATATATTTTTTATATGTATCTGCAAGTATATTTGTCTCCACAAATATCCTATAAATGACCAGGGACGATTTAGAATAGCATTCATAACACTTTTTAGTTTTACTATCAAAGTCACGCACTTTGATGACATAAAGCTGAATTGCATATTCATGGTCTATTTTAATTATATTAAAATAACCTATACGCACATATTATATGAAATATCTTAGAATAAATATTTTGTTTGTTATTACAATCCATCATCTAGGTCACAAACACTTTGGTCTAGGGCATAACACCATCAATCTCCCACATGCACTAGGCCAAATCAACCAAGTATCTCATACTCATTGATCTACGTGGTATCATATACCAGTTGACCTAACATGATCACCATCATTTGCGGGATTGGGTTCTTAAATGGATTATCAAACATTGTCATATACAAATACTTTTCATATTTTTATGTCCACCATAATCTAAGAAGAATACTTTATCCTTATCAAGTATATAATCATACTCTTGATTATTATTTAGTGACTTTCACTAAGATTAAACTTATGTGTGTTTGTTACACTTAATTCACATCATATGTAATTATGCTCCCACTGAATTTCTTGTCAACATAAGATTTATCTATAATTTTTGATAAAACCAAACTGTTTGGTTATTTCATCAAATAATAAATATTCACCTGGAGATGTTTGCTTTAATTTATAAATGAATTTATGCAACTTGCAAACTCTTTCAAAAAATTTAGGATAGACAAAACTCTCAAGTTGTATCATATACATACTTTCATATGTTTCTATTAAGAAACAACGTCTTGACATTTACTTGGCATCTTTTATAGTCATACTATGAACATATGCCCAAGAAAATTCTGAAATACATAAGCATTATGACTTGGAAAAATATTATCATAGTCTATACTATGAGTTTAACTTAACCACAAATCATGCATTATATGTTTGCACATTATCCATGTCGGTCTTTCTTTTAAAACCGTATTTCCATCTGATGGATCAATCAAATTCAAAACTTGATTGTCTGACATGGATTACATCTCAACTTTCAAAGTCTCGAACCATTAGAGCCTTGACTCATCATAGTCTATTAGTAGAATTTGGACTCATCATCTATGAGTATGAAATTTTTATCATTAGACACGAAAAATCTATATTTTTCGGGCCTGCGATAAATTCTAATAGATCTACATGAATACACTTATGTTATATACTCAGACTCTTCAACATCTTGAGAGTCTAGTTGATTAATTGCAGACTCAATCACTAGTTGAAATCTGAATTAATTTACATCCGAGCATTACTGTCAGTATGTGGAATTTGAACTTTTCAAATTTACTCCCACTAATTCTTTTGAAAACACTTCTTCCAAAGAGATATAATTTTTTAGTAACAAACACTTTGTTCTCATATTAATTATAGAAGTAATATCCTTTACTTTTCTTAGGATATTCCACAATAAGCACTAATCCGATTAGATGCATGATGCTTCAATTAAGTATCATGTCCTCAAATCTTGATAAAAGATAATCTGATACACCTACCAGTCCATATCGCATATGGAGTCTTTTACAACTGCTTTAGATGGAATTATATTCAGTATGAACGCAATAAGAGTGTAACTCCGAAAGAAATAGAAGATATATTTGACTCATCATAATCGAACTATATCTAATAAAGTTCGATATAGTTATCATGATGATCAAACACTTGGTTCTCGACTCCTCGATCTCATCAAAGAAATTTAATTTTTCGAAGCCAAGTTTTATTCTCTACTTCATTATTTGTAACTTTTGAACTTTTCAAAATATTCAAATTTATTGTTTCGATAAAGCGATGAAGTAGTTTTCTCTAGCACCTTCACTCATTGATGAACATACATCACTATGTATGAGAGCCAATAAGTAACTTGCTTTCACCTTACTTTGTGAAAGACGTATATGTCATCTTGTCTAATAAATAACTTACACATATTTCAAATGATTCAAAATCAAATGAAATTGAAAATCCATCTTAATGGATTTAATAAATATTCATCTTATTTAAGTAGACCAAGCGACAATGCTAGATTTAAATTCCTAATATTAATGTTATAGATAGACTTATAATTATCTTGTTCGATATAACACATAAGTTAATTTTTCAATTGGAACATTTCCAAAGAAAATTGACATTTGTGTATGGTGAAATTATTATTCTCAATAATAAATTAATAATCATTCATAGAAAAACTCGAACTATAGATAATAAAAAATTTATTGTCGACATTAAATAACAATTATTTATGTCGGCAATCCAAAAAGACAATGTAAATAAATGAGTTACTTGAGAAAATGTAACAACTTTTGCTACATTTGTCACTCATATGTTAACATCATATTTACTCAATAGTCTACAACTTTGTCAGCACATTTTTTCATAAATGTGTGATTCACATCGTGTATCTAATACACATGATGTGAAATAGACAAGTTAATTTCTATAACAAAAATACATGAAGTGATAGTCACACTATCCTTTCATTCCCTTTTTCATATCTTCTTGAGAAATTATGGTTTCTTTCAATGAACCAATTCATTACAAAAGATACCAACTTCTTACTTAAGGCCGAAGCCCGGACAACACCTTACCCTTATCTTTGGGATTACTCTTTATGATTTTTTTTTAAGCACGAAAACATCATTGACAACACTTGTCAATGTTCATTTTAAAGATTATAAGCATCTTATGATATATGTCCTTCTCAAGGACCTATTGTGAGACATAAATAGATATACTATTCGTATTGAATAATATTCAAAGACTATTATTCTTTAAATATTTCATATAATGGCTCTCACTATTTTTAATCAAATCAATAACCCTCAATCGCATTGATTCGGAAACTTTCAATGCATGAAGTTTCATAGTGAGACACGATCCATATTTCAATTAAGTCCTAAGTGAGCTTTGGCTCATCGCCCAGAACTTAACTTATTTTGGTAGGAATAATTCCAATTGTATCTCATACAACTCTTGAACAACATAGGATAAGCATCATATGCCCGACGTATATATCCTATCGTATGCCCCGAGCCCAAGTCCGACTTGATAGCCCAGTTAAATCAAACCATGTCTAATCATCACCAAAATAGTACCCAACACACTCAGCTTTTGCATGACCTATGTTGGCTCCCGTTTCCCGCATTCTCTCCTCCTAAGATTGTCCCTACACACCCAGCTTTGGCATGACCTATGCAGGGTCGATCAGAGTATTGAGAGATTTAGACTTATGGAAGGCACTTCAGGACTTAACATTATTTTGAGCGATTTTATTTAATATTATATGTTATTATGCAATCTTCAAAGAACATCACATGTACCAATAGAATAAAGATAATAACGATGATATATCATGGCCTTCATCTTTATGAACTAACATAAATATTTCCTAATATATATTTCATCTCCATGAAATTTTTCTTAGATTGTATATGAAAATCTTATCTCCATATATAGAAATCGATGAACTCTTTCATCGCCATGATGTGTGGTTAAAAATGAACTTGTCATCTTAATGATGTATTCATGATGGACGATGAACTCCTTCATCTCCATGATGGATGTGTTATGTCTAATGAACTCTTTCATTATATCAACACGTATCAACAAAAATATCAAATATAAACATAATCATATTATATTTCGATTATTTAACCATTTATAATATATATATATATATATATATATATATATATATATATATATATATATATATATATATATATATATATATATATATATATATATATATATATATATATATATAAGGCTTATGAATACGAATTTGGGGCACGGTCATCATTGTCTACATTTGACAAGTTAAAAACTAATATTTGATTTGGTCAACATTTGACTCGGTCAACGATCAACATTTGACAAGGTCAGCATTCAATGGTCAATATTTTGACTAGGTCATGATCAACTTTTGACCAATTCAATTGTCAACAGTCAAGGGGTAAATTAGTGTAGTCAACTGTCAACAATTAACAGTCAATACAATCAACAGTCAACATAGTCCACAGTCAACACAATGGGTCAACAATCAACTATCAACATGATCAACATGGTCAACACTTGGTCAACTTTGTCAACACACATTTTTCTACACATTAATACATCATAGGCATCTTTTCATGAATTCAATACATCACATGCAACTTTTCATGAAATAATGCATCACATGCACCATTTCAAAAAGGCAATTCATGGTATGCACCCTTTCATGAAGACACAACTATTCAAGAGGTCGCAACTCTTGCGATTGCATCTTTTCGGTCGTACCTCTTAGTTGCGCATGTCAATTATACCCGTTGGTCGCACCTCTTGGTCGCAACCGTTAGTCGCAACCTATTGGATGTGATATTTGGATCATATCCATTGGTCACACCCTTTAGTCACACCCTTTGATCGCACCCTTTGGTCGCACCCATTCGTCGCAACCTTATGGACGTGACATTTGGATCGCATCCGTTGGTCACACCCTTTAGTCACACCCTTTGATCGCACATATTCGTCGCAACCTTATGGACGTGACATTTGGATCGCATCTGTTGGTCGCACCCTTTGGTTGCAACCTTTCGTCGCGTCTTTTGGATGTGATATTTGAATCGCATCCCTTGGTCACACCCGTTAGTCGCACCTTTTGGTCGCACCCTTTGGTCTCAACGTTTCGTCGCGTCTTTTGGATGTGACATTTGAATCGCATCCCTTGGTCACACCTGTTAGTCGCACCCTTTGGTCACAACTCTTGGATTCAACTTTTGGGTCGCTTTCCTTGGTCGCACCTTTTAGATGCAATCATTGGTCATGACCTTTGGATCATATTTCTTGGTCGCAACTCTTGGATGCAACACCTGGACGCAACCTTTGTATCGTATCCCTTGGCGGCATCTTTTGGACACAACTTCTGGATCACATCTATTCATCGAATCTTTTGATCCCATCTCTTGGACATAACTTTTGGATCATATCCTTTGGTCATATCCATTGGTCGCATTCTTTGGATGCAACTCTTGGATAATATCCATTAATCACATCTTTTCTATTAACAATATTCAACACTTGAATACTCTATATGCAAGCATTATAATTATAAATAGTATCTAAATAGTATATATCACATATATACCGACTCAATTTAACCGAAACACGCACGTCGCTCTGATACCACTGTTGGGTTTCAGACGTGTATAACGCAGCGGAAAATAAAAATTTTGTCCAAAACCAATCCGAGGATCCGTGCGTATCGGTTAAATCAAAGAAATAAATCTTAATAATACCTTTCGGATTACGCTTAATCCGTGACGCTCAAACCATGCATATTGTCCATGCGCCTCTAAACCGGTTACCATCCTAACCGATTTTCGGTCCGTCTAGGCTGTCTAGGTCGGGTCGTGCGGAAGTCATCTACCGCACACACAATCGGTCTCCACCAAAACTCTCAACAAACCGTTCTCATCTTCTTAGGCCGAATAGATCACAAGCGCCGAAAGTACGAACGCCTCTACCGGTGTCCACACGAACAAACTTCTTAAAACGGGAAGAAGAACAATATATATGCTAGTAGCTTGTTCTCCTCTTGCATACGAAAACTCTTCTTATTTTATCTCACAAAAGATGTATATAATTCCTCTCATATAATCGCACTCTTTCATTTTGTCATACAAAAAGAAAGCACCCTTTCATAATTTTGTCATACAAATTAGAAAATATATTTTCTCTCTTTTGTCTCACAAAAGAGAATGAGAAATAATGAGAGAGAGAATGATGTGTTGTATTTTTTGAATTTGGAGCCCTCTATGTCGTTATATAGAGGTGAAGAGTCATGTCTCTTCACACTAAATGATGTGTATGACATTACTCATCATTATCCATATGCCATCATCTAGACTCTTCTAGATTACATGATCTTTTGTGCTCATAGTCTTTATATACATATATATCACATCTTATTACATAAGATGACAATATATTTTGTGACATTCTTATGCAACTCATCAAATAAGTCGCTAGGATTTTCTGCGCCCGTTTCAGTTTGTTCTTTGTGTGTGACCGTGTAGGTTCACTTAATATTGGCAATAAACTTGACAGTCTATAAATCATGAGCGGGTTCTAGCAAGCCATCATGACTACCCAATTTAAGTGAATATCGGTGATCCAATTTACCTAATCAATAATCACGTATTTAGTCCCTTTGTCGCGCGATATCTATATCGATCATAAGGCATGTAATATGCCATCCTTATATAAATCGATTAATATTTCTTGATCCCAAATTAAACTGAACAAGAACAAATGACATTAATAACTCTTATTAATTCATTTGAGTATGGCCATACATTTCTTCAGTTCAATTCATCAAGAGGCCTAAAGATATCTCTCTCATTTATGAGAGGAACAACTCCCGTCTTGATTGCACTCATCCCTCTACATGATTCATAGTATACCTAATCATAACCGTTATGACCACCCGGTTAAAGGCAGTGTTAGATTATATTAAAGTATAAAATTACTCATGTTGGGAACCGAGACAATATCAAGTCAAAGGACTATAAATACTTTATGTTACAAGAATCGCTAATGACATAAAAACATGTAGCATTCTTATGGCGGATCAGTCCAATATATGGTCTCTAACATATACCTAGGTTAATGACTTAATAACTATTTATCCATGATCAGTAAAACATAATCATCAGTCAACTAATATACTCGTGTACATTTATAGCTTGTATATAAATATATATATATTTTTATATGTATCTGCAAGTATATTTGTCTCCACAAATATCCTATAAATGACCAGGGACGATTTAGAATAGCATTCATAACACTTTTTAGTTTTACTATCAAAGTAACGCACTTTGATGACATAAAGCTGAATTGCATATTCATGGTTTATTTTAATTATATTAAAATAACCTATACGCACATATTATATGAAAAATCTTAGAATAAATATTATGTTTGTTATTACGATCCATCATCTAGGTCACAAACACTTTGGTCTAGGGCATAACACCATCAATATGTTGGTGGTGTCTTGTTAAAACCTCCGTCAACATGGATTCATTTGAGCTTGGGAGAAAGCCAAATTGAGGACACCGGAGAGGAAGATTCACTTAAGCCCGGTAATTGTTCTATTTTCCGATTTTTCATGTCATAAAAGCCAATATCATGAGGATTCTTAAATGTACCTAGCAATCGGCACAAATCCTGTTCCAGGTTTCCATCCGCAAAATAGATACAATTCTCCTTGCTTCTAGGGTATAAACTAGGGTCTAGAGACTCACATCCATTATGTCCAATGAATAGCATCTGACCATTCAGAATTTTTATTTCTTTCCAAGCGCACTTAATGGACTCATCTTGGTAGTGGGTCGCATCATCTTCCGTCATAAAGTGTTCACGACCATAAGCTGATTGAGTCTCTACTAACTTGTAAACCTTGAAGCCTATAGTTTTCATACCATGGCCTGTAGAACTCACAGGTTTAATTATTCTAACAACTAGCAATAAGTTGCCAGATGATTTCACGAGATATTGTGGCCATCCTTGAATTAATTCCAACTTTGCAACAATGGTAACCTTTGTAATTGGATATATTTCAATGGAGAAAAGTTTACCATAGTAATCTATGGCATACAATAAACCTTTATAAAATATTACGTCATTGATATCAATTATTGATGGCTCAAGCTTTTTCCACCTAGAGTCTCCAATTTTACAGAAAGATAATGTTTTTTTCCATGAAACCATTGCAACAAACAAGCAGTTCACGCTGTCATCTACTGGATCAGAAGATATATAAACTCTTTGGACAAAACAAAAATTGCTTCTATTACCCTGGAGATGAGAATGTGGTTTTTGAAAAGTAGATACAGGTGGTAGAGATATTTGCATTCTAGTTAGAGGATTCAATAAGTTCATTTGTACATCATTGACATCAACAATAACCAACCATTCATTGGCTGATCCAGGTATCCATTTATTACTTAATTCTGGTATGTAAAGTCCACCATAGACCTTTTGCTCAGTAGTACTATACAAATAATGCATCTCATCATCTTCTCCACTAGGTTGAAGGAGCATGGGAATTGGATTTTTCTTGGGCAAGAAATGGTATATTGGCAGGTTGAAGGGGGGACGAGAGTTTATGCTTAGAGCAATAGAACGCCATGCTGTACAAACAGAAGAAACACATAGGTAATCTTCACACTTATCTATTTTGTTGAGTATCTCCTCTACATTATCTTCTGGAAGCTCAGACCAATTTGGTTTGATGAAAGTTTCCTGTAAAGAAAAAGTAACAAACTTAAAAACAATTGTAACTAGATATAGTAAAATCATAGAGGAAGTTTGCGTTTGACCCCCACAACTACTTGTTCTGTTAACTTAAACACTTAAACTTCTTTTTATCACTTTAAGTTTTTAACTATTTATTATATTCATTTATTAGCCCTTAACCTTTCATTCTTAATGGAAGATTGTTATATGGTGGTTCATTTTCACCTCCTTTTTTGAGCTCTACTTACGTCAATATTAGGCTCAAAATACACCAAGAGTAACCTATGTTGCATTGATATAGACACGAATGTGATGTGCGACACGATACAGACACGGCAACAGAGCAATTTTAAAAATAACATAAGATACAACATGTTTTATATATATTATTTTATTAATAATAATTATAATTTTATAATTATTTTTAATGTGTTATGCATCATGGAAGATCCTGATGTATGCCAGAGAGGATCCATTGCAAAGAAAGAAATAGATAATGATTCTGCCAACAGTTCATTACATGAAAATAGGTAGATTGGACGTTACAAAAGATCATAGCCCTCTATAAAAGAAGCAAAACATAATGCCCGGAGAGAGACTCTGTAGATTAGTCCCACTATCCCAATTGCTTCCATGTGGTCCAAAGCATTTTCTATAATGGTAGGTGCAGGGAGCTAATTAAATGACTTGACTAGTGCTGCATTCACTTGAGTGTGGCCGTGTCTTTGGTATTTTGTGCCGTGTCTAAGAGTGCCAAAAGTCAAATAAATTTTGTTATATAATAATATGACATGCTAGCGAACGTGTCTGACACGTTCACATGTTGGTGTCTGACATGTGTTGGACACGCATATGTCTTCAAATCTAACGTGTCCGCGCAACACAGAGAGTAACCCATGTTGTTTGAGTTACAATGTGCTCGCAAAAGGTGCTAAAGAGAGGGCTCAGATACTTTTTCTTGAGAGAAGAAATATACGCAAAAGATCCTCACCATTGTTTTGGAAGTGAGTATGAGAGATTGTGATAAAGTGTTCCAATAAGATTTGTATCTTGTGGGAGTGGAGACCGAGAAATCTAAGGACGTGTCTAGTTCGCGGTAATATGACATTACCACGAGAAGCACACTCCAAGGAATGTGATTGACGGAAATCACATTCCCATAACATAGGAATATTTTTGTTTACTTCAAAATTTTGGATTTATGGGAATGTTGATTATTTACATTATTTTTAAATATGAAATGACAAATATGCACATAATACTAGTATAACATATAAACTATATTTACTTATATATTTTTACTTACTTTATGTTACATAATTTCTAAAGAAATATTATTATCTACAAAATTATATGTTTATTCTTATTTTAATTAAATTATAATTTCTATTTTAATTAAATCATAACAAGTTTGTTATAAATTAAAAAAAGAAAAAAATCCAACCCATTTTTAAACAATTATTTAATGATTATAATATAGAATTTAATTTGTAAACTTAACTAAAAAATATTACTATTATTATTATTTTATTTTTCTTATTAGATTATATTTAATAATAATAATAAAAATAAAAATAAAAATAATAGTGTGAAAGTTATTAATCATTAACATAATAAATATGAATATTTTGGTAATAATCATGTCTATTTATATGGGAATCACTTTGCCACCGGTAGATAAAGTAACTTTGTCACGGAAATGTGATATTCTTGCCACGTAGGATTCCCATGTCAAAGTAAATATGGTAAAGCGATTTCCAAACTCTCACATTCCCAGGAAAGTTGAACATTCCCACCATGTAAGCACACCCTCAGTATTATAATCTCTTTGTAATGTAACTTGCAATAGTGGAATTGTTAAGTCATTGCTTTCGCCCATAGATTTAGCGGAAAACCCGATAAATATAAAAGATTGTGTGTGTTCTTTGTGTTGGTTCGATATCTTTGTTTACTTTTCTTGTTCGTTGTCGTTAGTAGAGCTTATTTGTGCCATTAACACCGAATTAATTTTGGAAAGGTTCCATGCATAAAGTGTTAGACATACTGATTTTTAAGAACCCTCATATTTTTTTGAGATAGGTGGAATTTGAAGTCGGGTATCCGCCATCTCATTCAGTGGCTTTTCCGAGAAAGCGATCGCTTTCCTTTAAAAGAAGTGATATCGGAGCCGGATTTGTATTTAGCTATTGTAGACAAACAATAACGATCAAATATAACATTGTGCAATTTGATGGCATGTGAGCACGTGTATCCGTTTTTTTTTTCCTTATATGAATCGGGATCCTCCCGAATTAAGACGCGGTTCAAGTAATAAATGAATATGGATAGCTCTCTTGCACGGATATGAATTATCGTACCCGATACGATATGAAAATGGCGATATGACAAATCTCAAAAAAAAATCTAGGATGGAGATACGGCAATTTATATATTATTTCATTATTTATTAATTATATTTTATATATTTAATTAATTCATATATTTTGATATTATAATTTGATGTCGTAGATACTAAAAATTTATTAATATAAAAATATCTTGATGTATAATATTTGTTTGTTATTGTAAGTTAAATAATAAATACGTTAATCTTATTTTATTGCTTTTATATATGAAATCATATGTTTTAAGAATATATATTCTTACATTAGAATTACCTGATACGAATACGGAAAGTATATGTGAAGTATCTGTTATAATTTTGGAATGAAATACTAGGATAAGTCACGTGGCATGGCCGATACGGTATCCGATATGATACGACTGAATTTTTGAAGTGTCTGCGTAATATAGCCGGATACGGTTCGAATATCTTGGACATGGATACAAATTCAAATTTATTTGGATAATTTAAACAGATATTTAATACATAACATATCTATTTTATAACTCTCAAATACCTATACAAAAAAATATATGAAATTTACAGATATTACTGGCATCCGAATCCTACACTGAAATTCAACACATGAACAAAACCCGAATAAAAAGAACTAGATCTAATGAATCCGGATATTTTTCAGATCCGGTTCGGGCATTACCCGCACCACTTACACTCCTAAATGCGAGATTTTTAATATTTGGAAGATGAAAATGAAGACTCTTTTGACCCAAAATGGTTGTGCTTTGGCACTCAAGGGGAAAGAAAGTTCTTCGGTACAACGGTGAATGATGAGATGGATGAGCTTAATGAGAAAGCTCTTATGATGATCCAACTATCCTTGTCGAATGATATATTAAGAAAAGTCTTGAATAGGCCGACAATAGCAGTTGTCATATGAAACAAACTTGAAACATTGTGTAGCGAAAAAGAAATGTATCAAACCAACTCTTGATTAATTGCTGATGGTATGAACTAAGATTGGAAGATGACAATGTTCGAGATCACATCAATGAGCCAAATAGGATTGTGATGGATTTAATTAGCATTGGCATAAATATTTACAATTAGTATTAAGCCCTTAAGCTATTAGACTCATCGCCACAGTCCTACAATAGCCCTATAGAAACATTTACTAATAGAAAAAAATTCTTACGATTAAAGAGGTGACTTCCGTAATTTTGCAGGATGATGTTAGAATGAAATCTTGAGAGAAGGTTCTAGAGGTACAATTAGGAAGGCTACGGTGGAAAGGGAGAGCCCTATAGAGTGTGATGTGGATTCTTAGAGACAAATCTAGGTTAAAGAAATGCCGTAAATGTTTTGAGCGTGACATACTTGGTCGCAAAATGTGAATTGCCTGGAACTCAAGAAATGGAAGGGTAAGCAATCCGAAAGTTTTTCGAAGATTGTGTGTAAGTAGATTCCAATTATGATAAGATGCGGGATGGATGTAACGTCAGACATGGTAGACACCAGTTGGGTTATGGATCCGGGATGAACATACCACATTACTCGAGAACACGTTGATCCGCCTTAGAAGAGTAGGTGGCTGGGTTTATGGAGAATAATACTGGATTTAAATTGTTGAGAGTTCGTATGGTGCAAATTCATATGCGTGACGTGCCGGATTTGAAGAACATAATACTTCTTGTACACTTAACTCCTATGTTGCATGGACACAGACACGGATGTTGTGTCGGACACGGCGACATGACAATCTCAAAAAGATCCAAGGACACGACAAGTTATATATATAATATTTATTATTATTTTTATATAAGTAATTATATTTCTAAAAATATAAAATAATAAATATGATAATGAGATTGTTTAGAGAAGAATAAGAGTAAAGATTGTTTTTCTATGAAAATGCACGAAATAAAGAAATAAATATTGTATCTAGTACTTTGTTTTCAAAGGTATGGTTATTATAAAAAAATTAAAAAAATTGTTAAAAAATAAAAAAGAGAAATATTTATAAATTAAAGGATGAGAAAACATATGGATTTATAGAAAAAATAATGATTTAAATTGGGTTTTTATATATTGGACCGTGTTCAAAACATATCCAGGTATGTCTGAAACGTGTCCAGCCATGTCCCTCCCGTGTCCAAAAGGTGTCCAGTGATCTCTTGACCGTGTCCGAAAGTTAGATAATATTATTATATTTATACACGCCACGTGGCGGTCCGACAAGTGTCAAGTACATGTCCGAGCCTTGTCGGTGTCGTGTCCGTGTCCGACACGGATACGACTGATTTTTTAAAGTATCCGCGCAACATAACTTAATTCGCATGGTCTACATATTTGTATATGGAGGACGTGATGGGCCACAAAACACTTGCGATAATGAATGCGATAAAATAAAAAGAACCTTTATTTTCTCAGAGGTAGCATGATTATTGACATATACGAGATTGTAGCAAATGAGTATGGTGCATATATATGAGGAAGAGACCTAACAGAGTTGAGTAAGAGCCTCTTACATGACCAGAAAATTAGAAAATGAAAATTTGTGAATATTGAGAGTTGGGGAAATAAAAAAGGCATTGCACCGAGAGACCTTGGGATTACCTATGCACTATTTTGTGAAGGCCTGCACAAGTGTCATCTAGAACAGGTCGAAAATACATCCTTACTTTAGTGTCCGAAAATTATGGGTGCACATATCTTTGAGAAGTTCAAGGAATGGAAAGTGTGTGTCGAGAACCAAAAATAAGTTGAGAATGGAAAATGGTCTTGAGTTTTGCTCTGAAAAGTTTGATTCCTTTTATCAAAATGCTGAATCGATCAGCTTAGAACCATGATTGATATGCTGTAACAAAATGGGGTAGCCGAGCGGTTCATGGAACACGTTCGGTGTATGCTCTCTAATTTCGGACTGTCTAAAGAGTTTTTGAAGGAGGCCATATTGATAGCTTGCTACTTGATAAATTGCTTGCCTTCTACAGTAATTATTGGATAAACCCAAAATAAATGTTGTCGAGTTCTCTTCGAAGTACATGCCTTTGAGAGTATTCGGATTCCCCAATTATGCTCATATGAAAGGGGGCAATCTTGTTTCAAGGACTCGTAAAATGTATTTTCCACAGGTATGACAACAGCGTTAAACTGTACAAGTTATGATGCCCGGAGCAAGAGAAAGTGATTTCAGACGGAGATGTCACTTTTGATAAGATGACCATATTGAAGCCGAGAAAGAATTATTTTGATGGATAGGATTAAGAGAAAGTCAAGAGGTAGTAGAAAACATAGAGGTTAGGTCCGAGGCAAATACTACAGGTTCTCGAGGTGGGTCGGATCAAGAGGAGTGAAGTCATGACGAGTCAGGTGAGGAATAACATGAGTGTGAGCATGCTTGTGGATGTTCGTGTATAGTTGATGAGCAGTCTCTGGCCATTCAGAGGGAATGAAGGGTGATTTTAACAGCACATTAATATGGATCTGCGACCAAAGAGATATAATATCCTTAATCATCATCTATTGGACATTCAATTACAAATGCAAAGACAAGTAATTTGACTCAAGCTGTATGCAAGAAGACATATATGGAGCGTGTACATGCAATTAAATTAAGCATGCTGATGTGGCGCTTGAAGTGGAAAAGGCTTCAATCACGAAGAATCAAGTGGATATTCTCACAAACCCCAAGATGTGGGAGTAACAAGGAAGCGAGGTAAGCGGTTATTGTCACTATCCTATGAAGGAGAAGACGGGAAGCTAAGAAGGGCTAAGAGGGAGACTGTTATACGTTGGGCCATTTTCATCTTGTGTTTTGAGCCTTACTGGAGTTAATTCCTGGCCTAAAATACACCAATTCTTGGCCTCTGGTAAGTGCACATTTTTGAGTTAAAAAAAGAGCTTGCATAAGGTGCTAAATTGAGTGTTAAAGTGGGTTTATGAAGACTAGACGAGATTTTATAAAGAGACAGGGTGGATATAGACTTTTTCTGACGAATAAAGAAAACTTGAGTAGATGATCTTCTCGAAGGATTTAGAGGTGAGTTTGAGAGATTGTGAAAGAGTGTTTTACTAAGATTTCTATTTTTTTAGAATTGAGAGAGCATTCTAATCTTGTAATCAAACTTTACAACATAAGTTGTGATAATGGATTTGTTGAGCCAATGTGTGTCAGCCCATAAATTTAGGGGGAAATAGAACAATGTAAAAGATTGTATGTTCTCTGCTATCTTTGTTTATTCTCTTGTTTGGTAGTGAGGGAATACTTTTTGTGCCATTTCTTAAGTGGCGTTCGGCAAGATGAAATAAGAGTGGAAGAGTGGAAGAGTGGAAGAAGTGAGTTATTCCAGCTGAACAAGGGTGGAAGTAAATGGAATAAATGAGTAGAAGGGTGGAATTTCCTAATTCCATTGGGAGTGGAAGATCTTTATTCCATGAAATAAGCTAAATTTTAGAACAAAAATACTCTCATTTCTTCTACCTTTATATGAAATGGCATTAGTAATTAATGCACTATTTCTTTCTCTCCTTTCTTTCTATAATTTTTTTGTAAAAAAATATGAATGAAAAAATTACTAATTTTCATAAATTTTATTTTTTTTCATAAATTTTATTTCATAAAATCATAAATTTGAAATGTGCAAATAATTGTATTTATTTTTCTCTTTTTAAAGAGATATGTCTTCCTATATTTTTGAATAAAATTTTATTTTTCTTTTATTATTGTATTTTTAATTGAACATTTATATTTTTATATTTTCTATCTTATTTAATTAAAAAAAACAGAGGTTATTAAATAAATTAATAGAATAAGAAGGATATTATAGTAATTAACAATTATTTATATTTTTTAAATTAATTTTATATTCCATGAAACTTGCCGAACAATGATGAAATAAAATTGAAGAATCACTCTTCCACTCTTCCACTATTTCACTCTTTCACGTTTTGCCGAACGGACCCTTAATTATTTTTCTAAAATTAACCAATTAAATTAATTAAAATAAATAATAAAATAATGATCAAAATAGGACATTAAGTTTAACATTTATTAATAATATTCATAACCAAATAATACAAGACAATTAACATCTACTGATCTTGGGTAAGCTTCCACGCACAAAGTGTTCAAACGAATTGTTTATAAGAACTCTTATGTTTTATAACAAAAATGTGAGTTATCATGATATGTCTTACGGCATTTTCTTTCGTTAAGATGTGAATGCTAACATAAGCCAGCATATTTTCAAAATTGACGTGTATATGACCCGTTGTTGAAATGCAATTTTGTCAAGCTACATAATAGCATGCTTGGCAATAAGCATCTAGACAATAATCAAAAAGCGCTTTAATGAAAAGAAAGAGATATCTTAGTTTATTACATGAGGAATTATTTAACCACAAAAGTAATTAAATCTCTTTTTTTCTTAAATTAGAGATGGAGACACAAATAAATAAAATAAAATGATGATGATTAAATATAACGTGCATCAAAGTAATTAAATCTCATTTTTCTGTTTTCCTTTCCTAAATTCATAGATGCATGTGACTATGTGAGCCAAAGTGTATAGTATTAGTTAGGAAAATGAAACATAGATATGATAAATTGGTTACACATTGCTTACAAGATAACCAGTGTTTATGGTTATATTGAAAATAACTAAATAATCACATACTTAAAAACTCTTATTCTCCAGAGAACAAGTAGGAAAGAGTATGGAATAAAGATGTGAGAGTTATTAAGCAAATAGTCCTATGGCGGTTGCCTAGGGTTGCCTAGTAGTTGAGTAAATTGATTGAAATACTAAATATTGGGGTTCAAATCCCAAATATATTAATTAGATTATTTTCTCTTAATTTTTTTATAAGGATATCTCACCCGAGGAACTTGAAAATAAAATAGTGATTTAATTTTATTTAACGGGAGAGTGAAAGACTGAAAGTAAGTCACTAGATAAATTTTTCTCTGTTCTCAGCCTAAAAAAAAAGAAAAAATTCTCCGTTCTGTTTTACAAATAAGAAATACTGATTTAGCTTCTTATTTCAGTCATTCATCTTACCGCGCATCATTATAATAAAATAAAATTGTCACCATATGTCATTCTTTTACTCTTTCACTAGATCATTTATAGTCTAATACCTACTTATTTTTCCTTAATAGAAATATCTCCCTTCCCACACCCTCGACCTCATTCCCTTAACTATAATTGCCAGCCTAGCATGGATCTCTAGGCTTGTCAACGTATCGGGTTTTCTAGGCTTGCCAACTGATCTGGTAAAACCCGAATCCAACAATTATCCAACCCGAACGAATCGGGTTTTATCCGATAAGAAAACCTGTGGATAGGTTATGGATTTAAAAACAAATCCAATTTGGGTTTGGGCCGGATTCGGTTTAGCTATATCTGATCCGCGAGCTGCAACCCAAACCCAAAAATAAAATTATAAATATACCCTAGTAATAAACATTAGTTTTGTGTATTTAATGGACAATTTAAATGTGTTATGAGCATCATGTAATTTTAACTATTTTGTTATTCAAATGTTTTAATAATGATTTGTTTATCGATTATTTTATAATTTTAATTTTGCATGAATTATTTCAAAATTTGAAAAATTGAAGAATTAAATCAGATTTGGGTTTTACTCGCAGATTCGGGTTTGGAAAAAACCCATAATGGTTTTGGGTTTTACCCGCGGGTTTGGGTTCGGATTTCATAATGATTTCGTGTTTGGGTTCAGGTCCGACCTGAAATTTCGTGTCGGATATTTGATTGGGCAAACCCGCACCCGATCCGATTCTTTGACAAGTCTATAGATCTCTCAACTCCAATGATCCCCCCTTCCGCAACTAAGACAAGGACACATTCATTCCAGCCGTTTTTGGTTGACGTTTTTTTACTAAGATTTGTATTGAAGATGTGGACTGAGTATCTATTAAGATTGTGATTCTGTTGAATACGATGAATGAACGTGTATGAATGAGTACGGTTTTTATAATGTATATGAACAAGATTGAGATTGAGGCTATTCGAGGCTGTAGTGATAATATTCACAACTCTGAAACTATCTGGTTGGTTAATTTAGCGAATTGCTCCTTACTCTCCAGGGGAGAACAATGAACCCATGAAGGAAAAAAACAAAATAAGGGATGAGGTGCCATTACAAAATAATATAATTGACACATAAGATAATTATATTTATTGATTTTAATTTTTGCGACATCATCAAAAACCAAGTCATCTATATGAGTTGCGGGTTACTGTCATCTTAGTTAATAGACACATCAGCAATTAACGGACCGAAAGATTAACTACAGAACTAACTAAATCTTGGCCCCGAAAAACTATAGAACTAACTAAACAAAATAAATAGTTGTTATAGCTAAGGGAATAAAAAAGTTTTAAGGATCTAAGTGATTAAAACAAAAGGCTGAAGTGGTAAAACTAGATTCTCTTAAATGAGTTATATTGATAGAATAATTCCGTATTTATTTTCTGTTACCTCTGTAGGGCTTTTCTCGGAGGGAACATACCCAAAATTTTTGTCATCAGCATTGATTTGTGGTTCGTCTTTCTTTTGTCCGAAAGTACTGAAAGAGCACACTGTATACATACAATTGAGAAATAATTACATAAGCAGGTAAAGAGCAAAACTTTTGATGGCTAATTAAACGGAAGCCCAAAGGAGTGAAAAAAAAAGACTTTCAATGACTAATTATAGTTATAAGTGGTGTTTGGTTAAAATTTTAGATGAGCGCCTGTTTAATTTGGTGGATGTAGCTGGATTGTATTTCCAAATACATTATTTGGAATAAAATCCAATATTTGATTTTGGAACATTCTATATTTAAGGGCCATAATTTATGTATTTTGTATAAAATGATTATATTACAAAATACACCAACTCACTAAGCAGTGTAATATTAAATTGAACGGTTATAATTAATATAAATTAAAGCTAATTAATCAACTAAAATAAAATTTATATTTTAACAAAAAAATAAAATAATAATATCAATAATTTTCTTATAAGCCAACTCAAACAAACAATATAAATCATTAAATATATGAATTTTTTAAATACATTTATTTGATAATCCAATATATATTGGAATACACCAAATCAAAATGCCAAAGACAATGGAAAGTCCGAGATGAGAACCCACATACCTTGCCTGGAATCAAGGCTGGCCCCAACTTTTGGAAGACCCTAGACAAATTTTAAGAAAAATTCTCCTAAATAATGTTGATTAAAAAAAATCACAAATATAGAATTCTAAAAATTGTGATTTTTTTCACTTTTGTAAAACTTGCAATATTCATAAACAAAAAATTATGGTTATACATATGATATGTTAAATTTCTTGAGAATCCAAAATAAGTATAATGAACCCTAAAAGTCAAGTAAAGATACATGTCCAAGGCCATGAACATGTATATTTAAGAAATACTATTGGCATTGTAGTTTGCAGTACTCTCAGCAATAGTATCTTTCAAAGATACGAGGGTTGAAAGTGAAATTTATAAAATTAGGTGAGTATTTGCTCGGCTTTAGAATTCACTGAATGGTTTTTAGCCAAAAATATAATAATTTGATTAGATTATACCCAAAAAAATATTTTTAATGAAACAATAATAGACTTTTTTTTTACAATTACCATCACCCATCTTGAACCTAATTCTTTAAAACTAGGCTTATACAACATAATGTGCAAAACATTGGCAAGCACACTAGTCCATATTATTAAGATAATTGAAAGTTTGACTTTTATTTTTTTATAAACATACTTATTTATAGGAAACATAATATTTAAATGGTCCATTTAATATTTGGACCCTAGACCTAGGTCTCATTGGCTTAGATCTAAGACCGCGCCCTGCCTGGAATGATGTTTCCATCCAGAGACCTCGAAACCAAACAACCAAATAAAATTTGGTAAATTCAAACAAAAAAAAAGAGAGAAGTGATCTTTTATTAAAAAAAAACAGAGAGAGCGAAAAAAGAGAAATGGCAAACGATGTATCTACCTTTTGTCAACTTCTTCAAGAAAGCGGTCACGACAATCCATGATTTCTTTGGCGCCATCGTGGAGGAAGACAAGGTGACCTTTTGACACATATTTAGATGATTTCTGAAAAAAATTATTTGTCTCAATTTTTTATAATGTTCTAATAATCATATACTATTATACAATATTACTATTTGGCCAACTCATGACAATATTACTATATATCAAAATCTAAATTATTTACTCAAATTTCAACCTTACGAATGAAATATATATGATTTAAATACATTATAGTCCAATTCCTTGTTATTTTTTCTTTTCTTTTATTTTCTTTTTTTCCCGTTCTAGTACAACTTCAAGGGGGAAGAATGCTCCTCAACCCCTACTTTGTAAAAATTGTCTGTTTCCTTTTATCCTTTTGTAAATAAACTTTTTTAATTAATAAAATTGGACGTAGAACTTTGAGTCTACTCTTCATAAAAAATTATAGCCCAATTTTCAAAACAAGCGGAGACATATATCATTATTATCATGCATTATCAAAAATTATAAAATTATGTGTGTGTATTACAAATCCAACTTTTTATTTTGATGATACATAATAGTAATGATATAATTATCAAAATTTTTGAAAATTAGTACAAATCCAACTTTTATCCTTTTGTAAATAAACTTTTTTAATTAATAAAATTGGACGTAGAACTTTGAGTCTACTCTTCATAAAAAATTATAACCCAATTTTCAAAACAAGCGGAGACATATATCATTATTATCAAAAATTATCAAAAATTATAAAATTCAAAAATTTTGATAATTATATCATTACCATCATGTATCATCAAAATAAAAAGTTGGATTTGTAATACGTACAAAAAATATTCAAAAAATATATGTTTCATCCGTACGTTTAAAATTTCCATTATCGTTTTTAATAGTCAATATTACCATGCGCTAGCCGAATAAACTCATTTTCAAAAAACCTGCCTTACATATTATTTTATTTTCAAGAAAAATGTTAATTATTATTTCTCAAACCTAAAAGATATAATTTCTTTTACAACTCGTAAAATTTATTGTAACTATAAAATTTTCACAAATAATATAATGAAATTTGAAAATTATAATTCTGAAATGAATTTCAAAGTTAATATAGTTTACCTCGAAAATAATGACATATGAAGGCGAGACAGAATGGATGGGTCTATGGCGATGCTTTCTTTACTTATATTGGAGAGAAGAAACCTACATACCTTTATTTATTGGGAAAATGATGGCGCGTAAGGAAAACAATAGTATTGGGAATGACGTGTGCGTAACGCACATAGACTGGATTAGTCTGTCATGGTCTCATTTTCTTCTTATCCTAATAATCCTTACTGTCCTCCTCCACCATTAACCACGTCCTCTCTTTTATACTGTTCGATTGAAGTTCGGATGGATTAGCTGTCCCATACTCGTTGTTTTTGTCCTCTGCTTCTTCGCCTCACAC
This sequence comes from Juncus inflexus, assembly GCA_024447665.1. NCBI lineage: Eukaryota > Viridiplantae > Streptophyta > Magnoliopsida > Poales > Juncaceae > Juncus > Juncus inflexus. Next base: position 9,168,380 of record JAJHPC010000012.1, on the reverse strand, counting down.
TCAACTCTAGCCATGTTTTTGTCCGCCCTTTCTCTCTCACAACCCTCTTCTCCCCACTCCGTTCTCTCCTCGTCTGGTCTTGCTCGCATCGCATACTTTAAGAGACTTGATTTTGATGCTTTTTTGTGTTTTATCTTCCATTTGGTTTGATCGTTTTTCTTTTGTTTTCTCTCTTTTTCCTTTGTTGGTGAAGATTTACACAGATAAATAAAGTTGAAGCCTCTTAGTAGGAGTTGGCTCCTTGATGAAATCGAATATGATTGAAGAGGAATCAAGTTGAACCAGCCCCTTGATTTTCTTGACTTGGGGACAAAATTTCTCTGTCTGATATTAAAAGTAAAAGCAAAACTGATTTTTTGATGATACTTGATCGAATTGAGATGAATCTTGCTTTATCTTTTCTAAACATTTACAGTTTGTGATTCAGATCGAATGATTTTTGGATTTGTGGAGAAAAAAATGTTCTTTGGATTAAAATTGATCTTATTGGTTTGGAGATAATAGAAGGAGAACCTATTAGTTGACTGATTTTAGATTTTGAATCAAATTATCATTTCCAAAACACTGAAAAATGTGTGTTGAACATTTAAATTTATTAGTTGTACCTCATATTCAATTTGAAGAGATTATTACGAAGTATATATAGGGACATCTCTCTCATTTCTTGATTTCATAAATTTAAGTGCATGTTGAAATTCATCTGCATAAATCGGCAGGCAAGTTGCTTCACTCTTTTAATTGGTGGTTTAATATGTAATTTATGGATTTCATTCATTTTGTATACAAAATATTTTTGATAGTTATGGCTGGAGCCAGGTCTACAGTTCAATATAAGAATGCCCATGAGGTGCTTGACAAAATGTATGTGCAGGAAGGCTCAATCTATCCAATTTTGTACTCTTACAAACCTCAATGAAACATTTATTTCACAATTTCATACAATTCGGTGTTAATTTATGATTAATGAATTAATCTGCAATTTACTAGCATAATTTTAAAGATAGGTGAAAGTAGTTGCAGAGGAAGTGTATATCGGATTTCTTCAAATTTAATTTCAGTGAAAGTAATGTTTAAAAGACTTGAACAGAAGTGTCAAAAATATACATGTTTTTGTCCTATTAAGTATTCATTTATTTTTTTTATTTTGCAGGATTCAACGTAGATTTATCTTTAGTCCATACCCATGAGAATCATGACAATGTTATATAGATCATTTTGTTTTCTTCGAAATGAGATGGTGGTAGTGAAATCATTTGAAATTACATGCCTAAAGTAAACAAAATAGTGTTTGTGTTTCAAATTCTCACAAATTCTGAACTGACGGATCTTGATGCTTGATATGATGAGGTTCCCTAGAATGCACTACTCAGGTGAATTATTTCTTCCTTAAAATGCTGTTCAGCTTTCATATAAAAAGAGAAGATAAAATTAATCATATTTTTATTTACTTTATTTTATAATTAGATTAATCTTGAATAAGTTCTAAGTAGGTCATGATCTTGCTTTTTGGCCTGTGTTTATAAGTTTTATATGTTTATTCATTTATTACTCTTATCTAATTAACAGTTTTAATGTTATATTGTTCAAACAACTGTAAGCTGCAATAAGTTGGGAAAATCGACTATGTTCATGTTTATTCATAATTTAAACTTCCCTCTGTTGATATATGGATGAAATGAGAATTGATGATGCAAAGCAGATCCTTCTAAAGCATATATAAAAATAAGAATATATTCTTCGAGAGAAGCTATATCAAGGTAATCGTTTAGAATCTTGAAATTTAGTTCTATCTTGAGAAATTTGCAGGAAAAAAAACACTATCATTGTTAAAGAGCAAAAAGGTCTGAACTTATAAAAAGTTCAAACTTTAGTCTCTCATTAGCTTAAAAATGTTAAAACATTAACATTCAGTAAGCACGGATTTTGAAAACACAAGAAATATTGATTTACATAGAAGTATGAACATTTTATATGTTTTCTTGGTTTTGTTGTTTGCATTGATGAAATGACTTAAAATTGACTGTCTGAATTAATTCAACTAAATTAATTCAACTAGGAAAATTCCCGTGCTCCGCTGCGCTCTTTCTCATTTTTATTGTTCAATGATTAACATATCAAATTAATTATGAATTGATAATAATAAAAAGTGTACATAAATTATCTCAAAAAATAACTTACAACAGGAAAATAATGAATTATTCATATTTTTGTTAGAAATTATCTCTGAATCAAATAAGACTTTGTCATAATAAAAAATATATAATACTGACGTAAAATTATAATTCAATAAATTTAAACTTTGTTTCCTCATCAATGCTATATTTAAAAAAAATAAAGTACAATTCTTTTATAAATTGAATATAATTTTATCTTTATTTCCTCACCGATTAATTTACATATTTCTCACAATTTATATCATATAAAAATCTTTGATTGTAGATATCAACGTTGTCTTCGAGTCATTTCCTCAAATCCAAAAAAGCTAATTATTTTTTCAATTATCTTAGCAATTACATCTGATTCATAATTTGGCGAAAGTTATTATTTTTTAAATGCAAATCTCAAACTTACTACATCATGTTTTTACTAAATATTGGTCTTGAATCATAATTTCATCTAATATGGTGATATCTAATCTAGTCGCCCTTAACTCAATTTAACAATCCGTATAGAGTACTTTATTTCATTTGAAGATGCGAGATATTAAAAGCCGTTACGAGAAAACACAACGATGCGTTTGAAAGCGTAACAATCAAGATCTTGGATGAAAGATCTCATTATCTTTGTTCTATTTTTTTTTTGCAAAAAATTGAGCAATCGGAAAACCATATTTTGAAAGAAAAAGTCGGAAAAGAATTGCTTGAGAGAAACAAAGAGAGATGCATGCAGCCCACATTATATTTCATTTTTTTAATTTAAATTATTGATCTATTTTCTTTTTTTTTTATTATTTGAGAGAGAGAAAGAGACATGGGACTCATTTTTATTTTGATAAATCATTATTTTTTTTAATCTATTTTCTTTTTTTAATTATTTGAGGGAGAGAGAGGGAGAGAGAGAGAGAGAGAGAGAGAGAGAGCCCAAATTTATTTCTTTTTTCTGATAAATCATTATTTTGTTCTTTTATTTTTTTTATTTTTTATTTACAAATGAATTATAGCAAATAGTTGGTGATTATTGATATTATAATTCACAACACATAAATTACATGGTTTAGTTTTCAAAAAATATATATATTTTAATCTATTTTTTTCTAATTATTTGGGGAGAGAGAGAGAGACAAAGACACATGCCCATATTTTTTTTGATAAATCATTATTTTGTTTTTTTTTTATTTAGGAAGAAATTATGTATAGCAAGTATTTAGTTGTTATTGATATTATAACTTACAACACATAATTTAGACGGTTTTGTTTCCAAAATATTTTCTTTTTTTTAATCCATTTTATTTGTTAATATATTTTTTTTTTATTATTTGAGGGGGGGGGGTGGGACACATGGTTATTTCTTTTATTTTTTTGATAAATTATTATTTTGTTTATTTATTTATTTTTATTTAGGAATGAATTATGTGTAGTGAGTATTTAGTGGATATTGATATTATAACTCACAACATACATAAGTTACATGGTTTAGTTTTCAAAATATTGATATTTGATTTTGACATTTCATACTAAATCAGGATAGAACATGGAATACCGGATCCAACTAATCATATTCTTGCACTTTCAAACTACATATAAAATCGCCAGAATTTATCAAAGAATCAGAAAATTTCAATAGTTCAGATATGAAATGATGTGGCCTCTTTTGGGACTCCCCTTGGATGCTAGAATTTGGGGTGAGAATTGGCAACAGGCGAGGGATGGGATGTGAGAAATCCTAATTTGAAGAGGGTTACAAAAAAAGTTGGAGAAAGGCTCAAGAGAACAGAGTGGAGCACAAAATGATCTTTTAGTTTCTATAGAGTAAGATCGAAAGAATAATGAAGTATCACGTTGGAGAAATTGGGAGAATATTGTAACGAATTATGGGATACAACGTCGTTAGGAATAATCTAAATATAGAATAATTGAATTTTTTTTTTGTAATATAATACATTAAAATAAAAAATTGCATTGTAAAATGATATCGTCAAAATTAATCGTGAAATAATATATTCAAAAATATTATTTATTTATTTATTATTTTTAATTGAATATAATAAAATATGCAAAAAAATATGAGGGAGATTTTGGTCTTTTACAAAAAAAAATTTGGCTGGCAAAATTTAAGTTAACCCCATAGGGTGTAAAAGAAAATTCATCCAACTTTATGGGGGATTTTTGAAGAATTTGAAAAGGTAAGGGGTTTATGATAAATACCAGAATAGTTAGGGGATTTTGAAGAATTTCTCAATAAATTATACTAAATAATACATGTTATTGTTATGTTATTAATTATTGAATATTCATATTTATTAAGTACTATTATTTCAAATATTTTTAAATATTTAAAAATAATGGTTAGTTCATTAAAATTAAAAATAAGAATAAGTAAATGAAAATAAACATATGAGGGGCATTTTGGTCTTTTAATAATTTTATTGGATGGAGAAGTTGAAGTTAACTTCATAGGTGGTAAAAGGAAAATTCAACTTTATAGGGGGTTTTTGAAGAATTTGAGGTGGATACAATAAATGTATATTTTTAGAATGTAAAGTATATTGTTGGGAATATAAAAATATATTGTTTATAATCCAAGGTATATTGCTGCAAATACAAATGTATAAATAGAAATCAAAATAAAATTATGAAACTTTGGGCTGAAAGATGTAGTAGTTCGGGAGCCAACAATATGGGTCGGTTGAAACTTTTGGATGAAATATATTAGAGCTCCTAATTTGAGCTCTCATCTTATTGAGAGCCAATATGAGATAAATTATATTTTTGTTATTTAAAAATATAATTTTATTAAATTATTACTTGTGATTATTTTTTAACCGATTCTATGGGCCCTCAATGAGCCGGGTCATAAAACCTCTTATCATTCGATTAAAGAATATGAAAAAGATTTGGACCTCCCATCTTATTTAGTTCCTATTGACTCAAAAAAGAATGGGAATCCAAATTGGAAGTCAGCCCCATACATTTGAATTTTTTTATTAGCTCCTAGTGACTCCTATATAATTCAGTCCAAATTATCAACCGACCCATATTATTTAGCTCCTATTTCCTCCCACAAAATTTAGCTAAGTCCTATATATATGAGATGGTTATGTCTTTTAGTATTATGTTTGCTTCACTTTTTTATTGTAGATATATTTATTTTGGTACTGTTGATATACCTTTTAATATTATTGATATGTTTTTTAGTTATGTTTGCTATGTTTTGTTGTTACATAGCTATTCATTTTAGTATTGATGATATAACTTATGCTATCGTTGATATGTTTTTTCGTTAAATTTGATATGCCTTTTTGTTGTATAGAGATTCCTTTTAGTATTGTTAATATGAATTTTAATATTTTTGATATGCCTTTTAAGTATTATGTTTGCTAGAAATTGAAAATATCACGGGAGCTAATGGGAACTACAAAAAAAATAAAAAGTTGGTGCTGAATTTTATGGAAACTCATAAAATTTTGGTTGCTCTAGCTTGGTGGTTCGAGATCTCGTGTGAATGAGAGCTTGGAGCAGATACTATTTAACTCCCAAATTTCAAACACGTGACGTATTCTCCTTATACGGGAGCCGTTGAGCCAGATAATGCATGAGCTAATTAGTTGGCCCTAGAAAATTATATTCGTTCCCTCACTCTCCCCTGGACCCCTTGATGAGCTGGCACCAGCCGGTAAACCTAAATTGACACACATGGTGGTTCATCCTTTACACATTCCTCTCTCTCTCTCTCTCTCTCTGAATTCTGTTCATCTCCCTTGATATCTCTCGAGTATCGCGCTGCGAGATCCTCTATCTGGGTTCATTCATGCATCGAAACTCATCTCAAACTTCCAACAGAACAGCATATATGGACCTCCAATTGTTTCCCTAGTTTTCTTAAGTTTGCAAAGCTTTTTTTTGTTATTAAATCTGTTAGTACCCTGATTTCATCTCTGTTCTCCTTGTCCAGTTCGCCATAGTTTACTGTTTCTTCCTTCTTTCCCTTTCTTTAACTTTGTTTATATATTATTTAATGAAATTAATGTCAAATGGCTAACATATACAAACACAATTGTTTATTTGTTTGTAGTTATTCTACTGATGCATTTAATTTTAGGTTATTGATTTACTTCTCTGATGAATCTAACTTTCTCTCTCCGCATCAATTTACTGCATGTTAATTCTCATTTTATTGAAATAGTGTATTATTTTATTTATTTTGGAGAAAATTTGGAGAGGGCTCTCGCGTTCCCCGTCCAAACGCCAAACTATGTTTTCCTTTATATATCGTAATTTATTACAAGCCTAATTCTAAGTAATTACATTTTTGTTTTACATTAATAAAGGAAAGCAAACCCTACTAAAGCTTCTAACCGGGCCAAAATATAAAGAAAGTAATTTCCAGCCCAACCCAGCCCAAAACCCCTAACCTTCATTCTACAAATTTGCAATTGAGGAATTGCAGGGTTCATTTTATTGCTACTTCAAGTGGCTCTTATCTCTTTTCTCTCCCCCACCTGTTCCAAACCGATTTTCTCTCTTATTCATTCCGTTGCCGACCACCATTAAACCTTTCTCCGTGCTCTTCGAATATCAATAATCTCTTCTTCAATCTCCTCCATTAACTGACTCTAAGTCGTCACCATACCTGAGAGTGCACGCCTGCACCTCTCTCGCCATATACAGAAAACAAAAATTGCCATTATTTGCTTGCACAATTGACTTCCACCCCCAACAACCCCCCGGATATAAACAGAGTATCAAGTATCAGTGAAGAGGATTGAGGAAGACCTATTGCTGAGTGGGTCAGATTTTGCATGCAAGACCAGAGTTTTCTTGTGAAATCACACTCTGATATCAAGTGTACACACGATTCATTCTCCTTACAACACAGAAAACAGCAATTCGCAAAGAAATATCCTCTTCTTTGTAAATTATCAATTGTAAGTACCTTTTTTTTTGCCTTAAAATCCAGATTAGCATTTTCATTCTTAATGGGATTTTTACTGGCCAAATTTGTTTCAGGTCAGAGGGTAGAATCCCTTCTGTCAACATTTTGCTATAAGCTGCCTTTTTGGTGAAACACCCATGTTCGCTCTAACGCCATCTTATCCCATCCTTCTCTTGGGACAATCTGATTTCATCTACTGCTGCATTAAATGCAGCAAACTCTTGAAGCACACTCTGAGTGGAGAGGTATTTGAAAAGAATCCTTCTGTCTGTCATCTCTTTCAATTGAGATACGGAGCCTCTTACATCTTCAAGGTAGGAATATAAATTGGCAAATTTATAAGCTTTCCATTTCCCCAATTGTTCTCCCAAACCTGAATATTTGGGCCACACCCACCATGAATTGTGTACTACAGTTAAAAAATGGTACAAACTCTTTTCTCTCTTTCCAAAAATATGACCCCTTTCTGCTCTTTTTGTATATATCACCCTCAATTCCTAAGTTACTCACAAGATTCTGCCACTGCAAACCCCCCTGTCTAGTGTAATACCTCCAAATCCACTTTAATAAAATAGCCTTGTTAAAAATGTATTGATCTAATACCCCTAGGCCCCAATTTCTCTTGGTCTACATACAAAACGCCATGCTATTAGATTAAAACCAGTATCACTCTCACCCCTCTAGAAAAATCCCTTCTTAATTTATCAATTGCATTTATGATGCATTTAGGAAAGGTAAAAACAGAGAAAAAATAGGTAGTTAATGAAGAGAGGACTGAGTTGATCAAGGTCAATCTCCCTCCTCTAGATAGTAATACTCCCTTCCAACCGTGTAATTTTGTGTGAACTTTTCCGGTTATTCCATTGTAAAAATTATTGCTTGGTTTCTTGTAATCTAGTGGTTACCCTAGATATTTAAATGGTAAGTCCACACACAAACACCCTAGTTCTTGTTCCAATTCCTCTTTACCTCCCAAGTACTCTGGTATTATGACGAACTCTGATTTCTCAAAGTTAATTGTTAAACCTGTACTATTACGGAATCCATTTAATATAAATTTCATTCTTCTTACTTGTATTAAATTAGGGTTGAGGAGGAAAAATGAGTTGTCGGCGTAAAGCAAGACAATATGCACCTCTCGTATAGGTCTTTCGATAAAATTTTGGGACGCCAAGGCTTTCATGATTCGGGCCAGCGCATTTATGGCCACGATGAAAAGGTGAGGAGAAAACAGATCTCCCTGCCGTACATCCCTCCTTAAATGAACACATTTTCGCTGTACGCAGTTTAACAAAATTCTAATTGATCCTCTTAATATGTAGTATTCCATCTATTGTATCCATTTAGGGCCAAAATCTCTCGCTTCAAGTAGTTTAACAATAAAATTCCATGAAACCGAGTCGAATGTTTTGTGTATGTCGGCTTTAAGTAATAATAATGGTGTATTAGTATCACTTGCTAGATGCATTGTCTCTCATGCATATACGTAGCATTCCGGAATTTCCCTACCTTCTAAGAAACCCAATTGGTTAGGTAATATTAATTAATAATTTTTTTAACCTGTTTGCAAGGGCTTTAGAAATCATCTTTTGGATATCGCTTATCAAGCTTATGGGCCTGAAGTCCCTTCGTGTGTTTGCACCTCTTTTTTGAGAACCAATGTGGTGAAGGAAACTGAAAAAACCCCTAGACCTGTTAAAATCTGGTTAGTGTTAATCAGGTTCATAATTTCAGTACGCAATAAAGGCCAATTTTTTTTATAAAACTCCCCATTAAATCTTTCAGGACCGGGAGACTTATTGAGTTTCCAATAAAATGAAAGTAACAAGTAAAGAGAAAACTTAGAGTAAAAATCAAGAGATGTGGTGATTTTGTGAATTGATGCATAGTTTTGTGTAGTGAATTTGTATGTAACTTTATCCTTGACTATAATAATGAATTTGGAATTAATCTCTTAAGTGCAGTAAGATGAGCTATAACCGATAAATAACTCAAACAAAAAGATAGGGTTTTAGTTTAGATGAGCTCATAAATAAAAACACTAACCTACTTGAATATCATAACCAATTCAATAGAAATCATTGGTTATTTAAACAAATTAAAACCTCCTAAACAATGAGCTTGTTCAGAACTGTCTAGATCGTTATGAGTTATTTGCACTTGGCTATTATTCAAATTCTTATGGAGGCTATTGAGCAAAGCAACCATAGGAATTTTGTGGCCTTTGTTAATTACTATTGAACATAGAACTGACCAAAATAAACTTAAAACAATTCATTGAGCATGAAAGATAATAAGTAAGTGAAAATAAAATAATAACGGTTCAATGAAATTCATTATTAATAGTCTCAAAAGTTACAACACTAAAACATAAACACTAACTATGCCTCGAGAGGTTTACTCGAAATACATGGAAAAGAAAGAAAATAAAATAATGATAGAACCCATTAATGAAGCGCAGATGGAAGAGTGAAGCTTGCTTGACTTGCCCAACTCCAAGAGAGAGAATGATGAAGTTCAAAAGTGATTAGAATAGATGCCTTGCACCTGGTTATAACCCTCTCAAAAGGTGATCATGAGGGATGAATGAAGCCCCATGCAAAGCGTGTGAATGAGCATGGCAAAAACATGAAGAGTGAATGCAAAGTGCATGATAGATCTGTCCAGAAAATGGTCAATTTGGGACACGTATATCTCTGAATTGGGCTCTGGTGATATGGAATGAATTGTGGGCAAAAGAGGTTTCATTAAACATAAGTACAATTGATGAAATGAGTATTCCATAAACTCTTAATTTTAAAGATGGGGACTATTCACAAATCTTACATCTTCTTACCTCACCAGTTCTATGGAGGCCAAAACAATTGAAGGTACCTTTGTGAAGAATTAAAGAAAATGGGGCTCAGAATATTACTCTAAGCATTGCATCTCAAAGTGCTAAACAGGACCAAGCCTCATGCTCTTCCTCACAACCCCAAAATCTATACTCTATCTTAATGTGTGAAATTCCCCCAGTGGCCCTCTCAGCAGATGGTTATCAAACCGTCTGCACACATCGTAAGTGAACTGAGTTCACTCGATTGCATTCTGGTGCATTGGGTAACCCAGCCACCACTCCTCCGCCTCTCCAGAGAGGTATAAGTAGAGGTGGCAAAATCTGACCCGACCCGAAAAACCCGCCCGCCCGACCCGAACCCGAACCTGACCCGATCCGAAGATGTTGACAAGTCAACGACCCGAAACCCGACCTGACCCGAAACCCGAATGACCCGAAACCCGAAGAACCCGAAACCCGAATGGCCCGAAACCCGAGCGGCCCGAAACCCGAACGACCCGTAACCCGAATTACCCGAACCCGACCCGAATGACCCGCCCAATTTTCGAAACCTGAATAACATGTAATGCAAGATGAATAACATGAAGCTGAATATTTGTGTGCTGATTTTGCCATAATTATTGGACTTTCTGTAATTTTACATTGAAAAAGTTGTATATCTACATGTGTTATGTGTATAATGATGATTTTTTAATTCTCACATCTTATGATATTAAATTATTAATACATTAATGAATTAATATTTTTTAATAGAAAACTTGGTTTGTTATAGTGAACTCATTTTGTATAAATAACACATAACTAATAACAACATACAAAATTAATATTATATAATATCGTGCAATAAACGTGTCAACAACAAAATTAAACCAAGTTCGATTTTTTTTATTTTTTCTGATTTTTTATTTTTTTCGATTTTTTTCATTGCCCCTCTTAAATAAAAAATATAGTCAAAAATATCATATATAATAGATATATCCAAATATATATGATTATATTTTATTTGAATCTTTCCATATTTTTATAACTTAAAATTTCTTTTTCATTTTATTCCATTTTTTTAATTTAAAGATAATACTTTAAAAAAATCAGATTCTCCGATTCGACTCGGCCGATTCCAATCAGAGTCGGTTGATTCTCACTACACAGACAGTGAACGAGTTAAATCCTGATTTCAATTTTAGGAACTATGAAAATTAAGTCGAATTTTCGATATTTCGTCTATCTATATACAAACTTGAATTGCTCAAAACACAGACCAAACTTTTTCGAAACACAGACCCGAATTACCCGAAATACAAACCCGAATGACCCATAACCCGATTGACCTGTAACCCGAACCCACCTGACCCATAACCCGAACGACCCGAGACCTGAACGACCCGAGACCCAATCGACCCGAGACCCGAACAACCCGGTACCCGAGCGACCCGAGACCCGAACGACCCGTGACCCGAACGACCCGTGACCCGAACGACCCGGAACCCGAAATGACCTGACTCGAACCCGGCCCAACCCGCCCATTTGCCATCTCTAGGTATAAGCATGCTAAATCTACATGTTGCCATTTTGGAACTCTACAAAGCTTGAAATAACCTTCACAATGCCCGATCCATGTCCTGGGATTGGTTCTGTCGAAATACGGAATCTCTACAATGGATTTTGGACCGAAATCATACTGATGATGGTCAAATTATGCCGATTGTGATAAAATCCCCTTGGTCTGTTGTCATGAGGACTCCAAACTTCTTCCTCCTTTGCTCGATAATCATAGTTTGTTTTACTCGATCCTCCTTGCTTGCTTTTGCTCAGATTTCTTCTTCTCTCTTGATCGTTTTGGTATTGGTGAGGTTGATCTGCGTCGTATTGACCAGATCCTCCTGTTCCAAGCTTTTTCATCATTAATTCAATGATCATTGACTGTAGTGTTAGTAATATGCCCTAGGCCAATATATTTGAGACCTAGATGTATGGATTGTGTTGAACAAACATTGTGTTTATTTAGAGATATTTTATATAATAAATGTGTATTGGTTATTTTATTCTTATTACTAAAATGAATCTTGAATATGATATTCAGCTTTATATCATCAAAGTATGTGACTTCGATAGTAAAACTATAAAGTATTATGAATGATATTTTAAATCATCCCTGATCATTCATAAGATGTTTGTGAGACAAACATACTTTATGATAAGCTATAAATGTACATCAGTATGTTAGTTGACGGATGGTCTCATTTTACTGATCATGAATAAGAGTTATTAAGTCATTAACGTAAGTATATGTTGGAGAACATATACTGGATTGACCCACTGTGAGAATACTACATGGTTCGTGTCATTAGTTATTCTCAGTAAAGAATGTATCTGTAATCCTTAGACTTGAGATTATCTCAGTTTCCTACATGAGAAATTTTATACTTTTAATATAATCTAACATCGTCTTTAACCGGACGGTCATAAAAATTATAATTAGGTATATAATGAATTATGCGGAGGAAAGAGTTTAATTAAGATAGTATTTGTTCCTCTCATAAATTGAGAGAGATATCTTTAGGCCTCTTGATGATTTGATTGAAGAAAGGCACGGCCGTGCTCGAATGAATTAATAAGGAGTTATTAATGTCATTTCATGTTCAATCAAATTCAGTATCAAGAAATATTTATCGAACAACGGTTGACACATACCATGGCTTATGGACGATATAGATATCGTGTAACAAAGGGATACAATGCATGAACATATATTAGGTTTGATCGAATCATCTATACTTGCTTAATTTGAATAATCATGATGTCTTGCTAGATGCCACTCAAGATTTATAATCCGTTGTGATTATTGCCAACATTAAGTAAACCTACATGGTCACACACAAAGAACAACTATTGAGACATACACAGAAAAATCATAACTTATGTGATAAGTTGTATGAAGAGCTATATAGTCAAGTGGCACATCCAATCCTACATCTCATATGATAAGATGTGTTGCATATATGGTTATATAATTACCATGCACATATGATATGAAACTTATGGACTGTATAGGCACAAGAGACACCCCAAAGAAAATAGATAGAAAAAGGTATATTAATTTCGTCCAATTTTTGTGAGACAAAAAGATAGAAAAATCCGAAAAACCTTCTCTCGTTATTTCTGTGAGAAAAATGAAAAACGAATATTAGCATATATCGTTCTCTATCCATTCAAAGGGGTTGTTCATGTGGATACCGGTAGAGGACGAAGCGAACTGCGGCGTCTTTGTGATTCCGGTTGAAACCGTAGTTTTGTTTGGAGAATCGATTTGCTTGGAGAATCGGTTCGTTTAGAGATCGCTTGGAGAACGGTTTGTGAGACCGGTTAGGCGAAACATTCAAAGGATCGGTTTATAAACCGGTTTAGAATCGGGCAAAGAAAAGCGACATGGTGTGGCATAGTGTTGAATGTTAGTTGGTGCAGCAAGATTATTTTGACTCCAATGATATTGCATTATATCTGGGTTATTATATGTTATTACATCCACAAATAATTGATTAGTGTTGTTCCCTAATGATAAGATCATATACAGCCCCATCAAAAGGCCAGTTACATTTAATAACTATATCATACATTTCCTTAATAATTCTTGTAGTCTGATACACTGGGGTTTTCACATCATTGTAACTACTATTACTGGACATGCGTGTCATTTTTCTGTTACCCCCTTCATAACGAGGGATTGACCCATTAAAATTAACATTGCCGTTCCAATATATGGCAATAGATATATGACCGCCTTGCATTTTATCTACATTTTGTATAACAAATATTTAATAAAATTATTTTGGTGGCATTTTAATATAATTTTTTATTCATAATAAATATTTTCTTTTCTTTGAAAATATATTCATTGTTTTTATTTTTTTTATAATTTTAGTGTTATTATTTAACAATTATTTTTAAAGATCTTTATTTCAACAACTCATTCTTACTTGTCTAATACAATCATACATTTCTTTCTTATGTAATATTTTCATTCCAAGAGAAAAATATTTATTCTTCACTGTTATATTATGTTTTTCACTTCTTTTTCTTTCCATGCCTAAAAAAAATATTAACTACTAAAAATATATTTTAAAAATAAAAAATATATCATAAATCGTACTAACCTTAGTAAATCTTGTAGATCAACAACTCTCTAAACCGTATTAGCTTCCTAACATAATAAACAAAATTATAGATAAATAACAAAAATATTAAGTAATACTTTATATTTTTTAGACTATAAAACGTTTATATGAAATATTTAAACATATAAAATAGCTAACCTTAGCAAGATGAACTAATTAATTAAAGTAGTACTCCAAACATATTTTGTTAATTTCATAAATCTAATACAAATGAAAGAAAAATGATTGAGAAAGAGGTATATATAAAGAGGGAAGAGGCACGGGGCTGGTGGAGTGAAAAGAAACAAGATTCCTACCGGTCTTTCAAAGACCAGTAGGACCGATAGGAATATATGTACTGCTTCATACAAGACATGGATTTGACTACGGAGTTGACACTGCAGGCACGGGAAAAAAAATCATAATTTCCTAATAGAGAACATCATTTTTTATTTACAATTCTTTACAAAAAATGAAAGTCTCATTAGGTGATTTCCTGCAAAAAAAAAAAAAAAAAAAAAACAAGGAAAAACAACCCAAATTAGAATCAAGTTAATTAAAAAAAGTAAATAATATAATTAAATTAATTAGTTTTGACAGTACTACAAGATTTTTGTTTCACAAATAGTAATATATGTTAATTTTTTCTACAATCATTCATTCATTTGTTGCTAAATAAAGCCATGCATTTATTACTAGTAACATACCATGAATTAGGGAGGAATATATCACAACCTCATTTGTTGCTAAATAAAGCCATGTATTCAAAATAAAAGGAAATTAATAGAAAATCAGAAGAAAAAAAAATTATGTGGAAATTAATTCCTAAAAACAGGAGCAAAGGATTGGAGTTTGAAACCCTAATTAATGTTTCCGAAATTGAACTTATCATAGATAGAAAATTAATCAATCAAACAAATTAGAATTAAAATCAAACAAATTACCATTACCAGGAAACATGTCCCAAAATATATCACCATAAATGATAATTGTACAGTGGCAAATTTGCAATTATTAGATACTTACCATCAATACCAGTAATTACCACCAATATAAATTTCACCATAAAATTGAAAAAGCACTTAGAAATTTTGATGATTAAAAATTCAGAATTTACCCTTATTTTCCTAAGAAAACAAAAATCAGAATTTACCTTATTTGACCCTGAAAAACAATAAATTTCCAAAAAAATAATACATTACCACAAAATTATAACATATCTAACTAATTATCTTACCATTTATTAATTATTTTTCCTTACAAGCTAACCATACTTACGGTCAAAATCTGAAATTTACCAAACAATTCAGAATTTTGGGACAAAAAAAATAAAATATCACAATGAAGAGAATTAAAGGGCTAAAATATAAAATTGAACAAATCTTGAAAAACTTCCAAGGCAGAAGAGATAAAAATCACAAAAAATACAACTCTGAAATGCGATAAATACCATTTTAGGGGAATAATACCACTCTGACAAAAAAAAAATCTGAAAAATAAAGTTAAATTATACCCAATTATCGCTACAGAACCCTGGAAAAATGAAAAAAAAAGGAAAATAAAATGAAATCCGGAAAAAAGAAATGAAAAAAAAATCTGAAAATGAATAAAAGAAAAAATAAAAATAAAAATCTTAAAAAAGGAATGAAAATCAGAATCAAAAGATAAAATGAATGAAAAAAATACAGAAAATTAAATTACCACAAATTCAGAAAATTCCATTATGGTAATACCTGATTTCAGTGGTAAATTCAAAAAATTCTCAATTCGAAATAATAAAATAAAATTCTCAACAAAGATTAAAAAAAAATCAATCAAAACTGAAATTTAAATAAAAAAAATCAAAAATCAAACAAATTTGAAATTGGAAAAATCAAACAAACATAAATTACTTCAAATCGCCAGGAGAGAGAAACTAGGAAACTGTTTTGTCTTTTTTTATTTCTTTAAACGGGAGAGAGCTGGCGTGGAGTATTTATGACTGGGTTTTAATTGTAGGAGAGAGAGAGAGAGAGATTATTAATCTGAAAAAAAATTGATTTTTTTTTTTTCTGAAAACCGCTCTTGCTTGGGTTTAAAATATGGGAATATTGAGTGAACAACTTAAAATATTAATAGAAGTAATAATTTAATTGGGATAAAAAGTAAATATATATGATTGGGTGCATTAATATCGATGTGATAGTTTCTTAGTTACTAGTGCCATGGTAGGCAAGTACGAGCGACGCGACTACATATAAAAATTGAATTGAAAGTCAGAAATAGGAATTCACTACCACAAATTATGTTGACGTCATCATGATCACATCAAGATAGAAAGATTCTTAACCAATTTGCTATGAGTACCAAAATAATTAACACAAGACAATAATTAAAGTATTGGAATTATTGATTACAAAATAGAAAATAACTAGTTATTTTATTTTATTCCATGTATATTCAGTAATTTAGATTAGTGAAATGATGAAATAATAAGATAAATGGTTATTCCAAAAAAACATTCCAGGTAGAATCGTTCAGCTAAATTCCTTTGTTATGGGAAAATTGATCTATTTGATGCGACTCGTAAGATTGTCGTCCTGGCGAGTCCGAATCTTCTGCTGTGGAGTTTTCATCTACTATCCGTGAAGTCGGTCATTTTTTTCATTTTATTACGCAAATAGTTACTTGGTTATATGTTAAGTAAATAGTTACACAATAGTAAATAACTTTTTTTGTTGTTCAAATAACGCAACACAAAAAATATTCAATAAAAAAGAAGGAAAGGGTTAAGAATGAGATTCCAACAAAAATCCAAAGATAACAAAATCACAACTAACAGTATTACAACCAAGTCTTAAACAACCAAATTTTGTCATCTAATTTTAAGCTCCAGCAACTTCAGCAGCCTCAGTCTCCATGGCAACATCTTCAGCCGGCCTCTCGATCTTCGTCCCCAAATCTTCCTTGTAGTCACCGTGTACCTAAAATACAAAAATAAACAAATAAAACAAATTTTTAATAAACATAATTATACACAAAATTGTCGATATATAACCCTAAAAAAACCTCAAAATATCTTGGATACCTAAACTACCAATTTTTCACTTATTCTCATCCCTCAAAACCCGAAAACCCTAATTTATCTACTTTACTCACTTATTCATCACTTACTCACAAAACCCACTCATTTTCCTAAACCACTCATTTTCACCCCATAAAAACCGAAACACTGAAAAATTGAACATTACACCTCCATGAGTTTCCCCAAATCAAACTTGGGCGCCTTCGGTATCTTGACCTTCCTTATAAAAACATTCTGAACCGGGAAGATGCTGGAGGTGGCCTTCTCGATTTCTTTACCAATACTTTCAGGAATGAATTTCGCTACCAATTCTTTCAAGTCACAAAACCCTATTTTACCAAACCCCGCTTATTTTTGTCCCTCAAAACCCTAAAACCCAATCACCAAACTTCCATGAACTTCCCAAGGTCAAACTTGGAAACTCTTTCAGAACCCAAATTACTTAATTCGGAAACCTAAATTCCTCATTTTTTAAATTTACTCACAAAAACCCTAAAAAGACCCTAGAAAACCTAACATATTACCTCCATGAGTTTTCCCAAATCAAACTTAGGCGCCTTGAGAATCTTGACCTTGCGGATGAAAACGTTCTGAAGCGGGAAGATGCTGGAGGTGGCCTTCTCGATCTCCTTGCCGATGCTCTCAGGGATGAATTTCGCGACGAACTCCTTCAGGTCGCAGGAGGCGGCCTGGGCGACCATTATCTCCCTCATCTTGCGCCTTATCTGTTGAAAGAAGTAAATAATTTTGTGATAATTATTTGAAATTAAGCTAGGGTGATTAGAACAGTTAGTAATGAGAAGATTTTTGGCTTAGATATTTTTAATGTTCAGATTTTTTTTTGATGGGAATATGCAAATACACATTTTTCTAGGGTATTTTTTGCACAGATGTCATAAAAATTTAAAAAGTATTAAATGAAATTTTATTTGTAGGTTTAACTAGGAGAATTGGAACATTTCAAGGCTAGAAATGCAATGAGAAGATTTTCGGTATAGGTACGTAAAATGTGAAAATTGTTTTTTATGGAAATATGGGAATAAACATTTTTCAAGGGTATATTTCTCAAATATTGTTTTATACTTCCATCTATCATGCAATTTCTAATATAACCTTACAGAACACATAATAATTTCTAACAATGCAAAAACATAGTTAAAAAATTCCATAAATAACAGCAGCACTTGCAAAATACATAACATACAATTTCTGAAATGCCCAAAACAGAAATTGCACTAAATAGCATCCCAATTACAAAGAACATAAAAGATTTATAATATACCAAATTTTCCTGAAACATTGCTTAAAGCTTTAATAAAACACAAAATTAGGGCTTGTTTCTTTACCTGCTTGACTTGGCTGCTCTGCGCATAACAAGTCCTCTTGACCTGATTAGGGCGCCTCTTGGTGAATCCAATGCAGAACATTCTGAGTGTGTAACTGTCGGTGGTCTTCACGTCCACGTGCGCCTCAATTAAGGTTTGCCATTTCCTCACTGAGCGAGCGGACCTTATCGGTCGTGAAATCCAAGACCTGAAATGAGAAATAAAATAAAAATTAGCACATTAGAAAAAAAATAAAATAAAAGCAAATTATGCAGATTGTTATATTTCTAGGGGTATTTTGGTAACTGTGTAAAAAAGCTACTGACCCAATAATATGTTTCATCACCAAATTAGAAAAATTAGAAAAAAAAAATACCCACATTAATTAGATTGTTATATTTGAGGGGTATTTTGGTAATTATGTAAAAAAATGACCCAAAAGTTATTTCTCTACAATATTAAATACCCAAATGAAATGAAAAATACTAATAAACTATTCAGATTGTGATATTTTTTAGGGGTAATTTGGTAATTATCCCAAAATTGGTGAGAACATTTTTTGCCTAAATTATTAAATCCCTAAAATTGTTTCCCTAAAATATTAAATCCTCAGATTAGAAAAGTCAAAAAAATCACCACACTATTGAGATTGTTACATTTTCAGGGGTATTTTGGTAAATATGTAAAAAGATAATTACCCACGAGTTGGTGAGGACATTTTTGCCCTGAACATCTTCAGCTCTCAGACGGATCTTTCTGTAGGCCTGATCTTCATCTCCACCTTGCAGATCTGCCAATGAGATCTCAAACACTCTGTGCTTCAATCCTTCAGAAGCAATCTAACAAAAAAATAAAAAACAAATCAAGTTAAAATTAGATAAAAATCAGAAGAGAAAGAGAAAGAGAAATAGAGAGATTAACAAACCTTGGTTCCTTGTGTTCTGGAAACAAGGGTTTTGCCAGCGTTCCTCGTGTTGAAGATGGTCGGCGCCTTGATGCCATACCAATCCTCTTGGAAAACGGATCCACCCTAAAACACAAAATCAAAACCAAATCGATTCAGTTCAGTAAAATCTGAAGAACCAAGTAATATTCTGAACAAAAAAATATGAAATTGGGTTTTGGGTCTTACGTTTTCTTCTTGCCTCCCTTCTTCCCCTGGGAAATCCTCTTGTTCTTCCTACAATGCAAACAAAACACAAAAACCAAGCTAATAAATCAGGTTAAACATCAAATATAGGAAGAAAAATGGAAGGAAATGAGGAAGAAGAAGTGGAGAGCTTACCCTACAGAATCATCGAGCCTCTTCAGTTTTCTAATTATCATACCAGCAAAACTGACAATGATTTCTCTAATAGAAACGACCCTGAATCAATTTTTCTCCTTTTCAACTCGATTGTTTTCTTGTTTGGTTTTTCTTCTTTTCCTTGTCACTTTTTAATCTATGGATTCTCATCAATTTTTTCAATTTTAGTTAATTTTAGAATATTAATTAATTTCGGATCTTATTTAGATAGTGGTCTAGGGCCTTTCAATGCTTGGGGCCGCCATGAATGAGGATCCTCAAACTCTTCAATTAGATACATGACACACAACTAACTGGGCTATGGAATATTGGTCCTATATGATATTGTGCGGGTATTCTCCATTATTATTTTGCAACAACTTTGAGCAATCTTAATTAACCCACCATATTTATTTTTCAACTTTTCCTAAGCATTTTCAAGAGGTCACATTATATCAATTATTTCAACCATCGGATAATGAAATGTGAACAAATCTAAACCATCGATTTATTAATTTTTAATGATTATATTTTTCTTGTAAACTCTGATGTATTAGTTATTTTACAAATACTTTTAAGAATTTTTAAAAAGTGACATCAACTTTTTTTGATGACGTAGGTTGTTCCCATTCGTCTGTTAATGTTAAACCGATTCTAACCAGTTGTTTCTCATATGAGATTATTTGTAACTAAATATTAATTCAAAGATGATGAAGAATTCACCCATCAAAATACATATTTTTTCTTTTATTCTTAAAAAAATAATGATTCTTAATTAAATATTGTATTTCTCCTAATAACAGTATCACATATAATTTTACTCAAATTTTCTCTTTGTTTTAAACTCCATATTGGTATGATTCCGAGTTAATTTATAATTTTACTTAATTATATGAAGATTGTTTATATATGATAAGATATGAGAAAAATGCTTGCATAAGACACACTTATGCATATTTCGATAATTAATATGACAACAAAATTATAAAAAGGAAATGTGAAATAACAACGGTCCAGAGCACGCCCAAATTATGATGGAATTCATATATATTGTTTTTCCGCTTTTTAATATACTATTTTTTCTATATACTGTATTCGTTGTTTTATTCATATTTTATATTTTTTTGTGCATTATTTATTCTTTGAAATTTGTATATATTCCGCTTTTTAATATACTAAAATTTTCTATATAGTGTTTTCACTATTTACGTGTATATTGTTTACAAAAAATGAATTATATATACTATTTTTTCAATTTATACATTGTCTATTAACTATATATACTATCGTCGTGCTACACGACGGAAAGCCTTCGTCGATATTGTTGTCCCTTTAAACATTTCACTGAAACGCATCAAAGATAAACTTTTCAAAATCAAATATTTTTAGTGCCAAGTCAACCGATCCTAAGTTGAGGAACGCCGAATTTTCATACCATTATAATTCTCATTTCATGATATAAGATCTCGAGCCCCACTTGTACGTTTTGCAGCTATTATTGCAAAATAGGTCATATTTCTTTGGATTGCCCTTTGCGCGAAACAAGTACTTCACCGAAATACATGTTGTTGGCCACATTAAATGAGGAGAAATCGAAGTCCACCTAAATGTTTCGATTTTCACCTAATTTAAATTTGCCATATTCTAAGGGGAGTTGTAGTCAAGTTTTGTCTTGACAAATCTAACTTGCGGGTCGAGAAAGTGAGAAAATTTTTGTTATAAATACAGGAAAATTGGACAAATTGACTGGAATCAATCAAGAAACGCGGAGAATCGACGCAACTTTTATCATCTTGCAAATAAAGGACAAGTGGAAAATTGGTCGTCGGCTCATTGAATTGAAGTCAACGATAGTTTCGCCAAGTCACGAGTGTCTTCCCAAATTCAACTACACTTGACCGATGTTATGTTACTCTTGTTCAAAGCTTTATTTTCTTACATTTACTCATTTCATATTTTTTTCGGTATTTTATATTTTCTCCTCTATTCTCTTTTAGAAACTTTTGTTTTTGAACTTCATTTAAAGATTATATATATGTTTCAATAATATTAAAAAGATTTTAAAAAATATAAAACTATGTCTTGATGAAAATTTATTGTAAAAACAACTTTTTGAAACGTTTTGCTAAACCCTAAATTGTATTACGAAGTTTCTATCATATGTTGTTAAAGATCTTTCTTTACAGTTTATTGGACACGGGGGGAGCTTTGGTTTCTCTTGTTTGATGTTACCTTTTGATTGCTTTTCAAAAAGGGGAAGAAGAAATAAAATAACTATTTCATTAGAATTGTTTTGAAAATCATCAAAAGGAAGAGTTTGTTGTTCTCAGTTTGATGATATTAAAACTAATTCCGAGTTACTAATAAAATTTGTGAGAATGTGTATAAGTTTAGATGATTCAAATTGAAGAGTTAAAGAAATGAAGCGTTATTTGGAATGGACGTTTTTTCTCCAATATTGGAAGGACAAGTTGTCGCTACGCACCTCTCAAACAATCAAGTTCTGGAGCATTCTTCAAGTGTTTTTCTAGTTAAGTTTAGTTTTTGACTAATTAATTTTTTATACTAAAAAGAGAATTTCTGCATTTTGTATTGTCCGTTCAGGCCTTCGTTCAGAATAGAGACCTCCTTTCAGACAGTTTTTGGCTTGATTTTTTTTGGCTGATTTTTTCCCTACTGTTCGTTCAAATGGAGCTTTGGTCCGTTGGAACGGACAGTCAGATATTTTTAGTCGTTACTTTTTTATTCCCTTCCTTTTTCTTACTCCGTTCTACCGGTTGATTTCCTCCATTCTACTGGAGGATTGACAGTTTTCATTTTTGATAGGATGCTACTTCCCTCTTTAAAAGGGGCAGCTCCCAATCCATTTTCAACACCAATTTTTAAGCAAAATCAATAATAAAACTCTCTTTAGTGTGCCAGTAAAATTACTCAATAATTTTTGTGAGATTAGGGAGAATTGAGTGAACATGTGTTTGTTTGTTGTTGGGTTGTTTGATTGAAAGAGATCAGGTAGTTAGTCTCGACGAATCGCTGCGGGTTTTGTAAAACGATCGTGGAGTCGAGTCTTGTAAAATGTTATTTGGATTAGTGAATCAAGGAACCGAAAAACATACCTAGAGAGTAGGCGCTCGTGATCGCAGGAAGGACTGCTTAGCGAGAACTGGTAGTTAAGGCATACGCAACCATCTTGCCGAATTTCGTCAACATATCGCGTGTTTGGTAGATTCATTCTTTTCTATTATTATTATTATTATTATTATTATTATTATTATTATTATTATTATTATTATTATTATTATTATTATTATTATTATTATTATTATTATTATTATTATTATTATTATTATTATTATTATTATTATTATTATTATTATTATTATTATTATTATTATTATTATTATTATTATTATTATTATTATTATTATTATTATTATTATTATTATTATTATTATTATTATTATTATTATTATTATTATTATTATTATTATTATTATTATTATTATTTTTATTTTTATTTTTATTTTTATTATTATTATTATTATTATTATTATTATTATTATTCCTTGAATTAATTCAATCATCCAACCAAAAATCAAATAACCTAGAAGTCATAAAACACTAAAAAGTCAAATCCAAACTTCCGTACGAAATTAGGACTTAATCTCTTATAGGCTGCAATCGAGCAACAGATATATCAAGTCTTATTATAAAATATAAGAATTATGTATAAGAATATGCAGAACAAAGAAATATATAAAAAAGCCAATATAAGTAATATATATTTAGATAATTGGTTGGATTGATGTTTCATGTTTCGTCTCCAATTTCATGAGAACATTAAAATCTCTGGTTCTCAAATTCGTTGCTACCTTACATTTTTTGTTTATTTGCAAAAATAAAGTTACTTTTTTAGTTTGCAAAAACTAGTGCTTTGTTTTCACTAATGGCAAAAACAGTACACTATTTTTTCAAACAAAAAAAGTAACCATATTTTTGCGAATAAAAAAACAACCCTATGTTGAAAGAGAGCTCAACATATAGAAGCTTAGTGGGCACAAAACTAAAACATTTCTCTAATTTATTATCAACTAGTGTGACATAATTAATGATAATATTTATCAAATAACTTTGACATGTTCTGATCTTTACACAAGAAAATTAATGATAAAGAGAATAAAATAGTTTCTTCTTGACATAGAAATAGAATGAGGCAAATATAACTGAGCAGGTCATATTTTTGCATGTTTTTTTTACATACTTTCACAATTTTCTTGACATAGAATGAGAGAAACATGAGTTCACATCTTTGGTATGCTTTCAGCTTTATATAACAAAGCTATATTATGGAAAAAATAATAAAATAAAAGCAAGAAAAATAAAATTTTAATTTTTCATCTTTACATCGTAATGAGAAAGTTCTATGTTCAGTTAATTTATCATGAGATGCTAGAGAAAATCAATTATATCGACTATTCTTCTTAAATTTGATCTCTATACAAGCTCATAATATTTTTTTCTTTTGAAAAATATCCATGACTCAAATTAAAGTGAACAAGATTGCAGTATATTTGTGGTTTCATTTTGCAGATCTGAATCAGTATTTTGGAGTAATATAGTGTCATTTCCTAATTGAATCAACAGATGTTTGATTTTTAGTTTGCAAACATTAGATCAAGACAAAGTTCTTATCTTATATAGATACTGTGGTGTCATTTTGCAATACATTTGTGTATTAGTTGTATGATTTTATTGTAATCAGGAATAAAACCAAATTGAAGTTGGTTTAGGATTTGGCCTATTTCAAACCACTTTGTTTGGTTGAGTTGTCTTAATTTGATAGTGGTATAAAACCTCTCTCACAGGCTCATTTCTTTAGCTAAAAACTTTAAAAATAACAAGAAAGACGGTTAAATAAACACAAATACCCTAGCAAAATCAAGAACATGGAGTCCAAACTAAAAATACCCAGAGTGCATAACATAAAGACCTTAGCAACTAAATATATTACATGACAAAAGACATACCAATTAAGATGCAAATAACAAAATCAAAAGCTAGTTTCATAACTAATTAGCCCACGGCCAATCATCTAGTGGATAGCCCAATCCTCTATGGACCCAATAATCTGGTGGATAAGGGTTACCAAGCAACTTATCAAGTGAATCACAGTACTCAATAGGGTGACAAAGCAACCTTTCAAGCGCGTGAGTGTCTTGCTTGCTACAATGGAAAGGTGCCATAGAATTGGCATGGGCAAACTTTAAATCTATAGCAAATGTCTTGACCGACAACCTCCATTTTAGAGCTTGAAAGATGGAAAGCAACAAGTTCATTACTTTCTACCATGGGAAAAATCTAGGCTTTCCCAACACGGTCATAACCAACATGAGGAAAGGATTGCATTATCTCCACTATCTCCTCTGTGTAGCCTTCTCCTTCCAAAATTCATCCCTTCCACTTGTTCAGTCTTTGAACTCAAACCTTCCTCTTCATAAGAAAAACAGAAATGTGGTAAATCTCTCCATCTCGTCCCGTCATGCTACACAGGTCTGCATATCTTTCATTAATTTTCATCATTGAAACATGGGTGATCGATTATCCAGTAGGAGTCACTAGCAATCTCATAGCCCCACAAGTAATTACTTCTCCAGCACACTGAGCCCCCACGTATTCTGCTTTGCATCATGCAACTACTAGAACCATCAGATGATTCCCTAAAATATTTGAATTCATGGCCGCAATAGGACAAATAGATGGCGCCTTCCAACAGGATGTCTCTGACGAGTAAATTTGAAACCTAAACCGATTTACCTCACCATTAGGGCAGTTAAACCCACTACATGTAGCGATTGCCAGCTTGAAATGGAATGACACGGTCGGGTCATAGAAAAGCATAAGAGTATAACTAATATAATGGCAGTGGTCTTGGGATATGAGCCCAGTGAGAAGTTGCAGGATTCGCGACGATAGTAATCCCATCTTTGTAAAAACAAACGAGTCCATAACTGGAAGATGTGGCTTGGAAACCGCTCGATTGAAACAATGTGATCATGCTTGGAAATCTGGGACTTGTTTGCAAGGGTTTGAAGTCAAGGCCACGTGTGATTCTAAGCCTTCTATATTCAACAAAGAAACCAGTTATTTCAGCTGGGCGGGAGAAATGGGCGTGGATGGATACCGGATCGGAGATGATTTGCGCCCAAGCTCGGCATACTGTTTTCAGCCGAAGGATGGCCTCTGTTGGAAGAAAAGAGAGGATTGTGAAGATTAGGTCTAAACTTAGAGTCGCATTAGGACGAGAGTGAACAACCTGAAAATATAGGACACCAATTACCATCAAAATCACACAAATCAGGCCCTATAACTAAATGAAAATGAAAAATACGCTAGAACCAATACCCTGACCTGTTTCTTCATAGGTCTCGTGCCACAGAATGGTGCCACCACATTGATTGGCAGGCTCAAATCTGTCAATTTCTCTTCCATAAGAACTTACTAGAGTCACCAGAAACCCGAGGATCACTCGCTCAGAAAAAGAGGGCACCCTTCCTTCAGAAAAACTAAAACCCCACTTTTCCCTTTCTTTTCTTTATGGCCATTTGGACCTTGATAGGGAGATTTGCAAAAAGGCCTCTGTATTGTGACTAAATTGCAAAGAGAAAATATATTCGGACCCATGGATTCCCCCCTACATTGGCGATGCCATCAGGATGACATCAGAGATGGTAAGTGGGCATAACATCAGAACTTACTGTAGGAATTTAATAGTAGTAATTGCCATGTTAAGTGGTTTTGACAAATTCAAGACCGTTTGGACTCAAGAAAAAGAATGTAATGATTATCCCACTGAATATTATATTTTAATATGGTCATGCATGGAAACACACCCTGTCATTACGGAGTGGGTCTTTAAAGATAAATCAAATTGTTTATTTTACTCACAAAGTTATTATTGCTTATTAATGACAAGTACTCGTCAGTAAAAATAATAATAACCAGTAACAATTATTATAAGTTATATCAATTAACAACACACATAAATATTAACTATGCATAAAATAATATCAAATGATAATTAAAACGTTGCTTATTAAAATATTTCATATAATTTACATTGAAAATAAATTTCATGCACTTTTTTTTTCTACAAATATATTCTTCAGGAAATATAAAATTTCCATAACATCCAAATTTACATGAGCTAAATTATGCAAACATCAAAATCTTCTTTCTTGTATTAATACCTGCAAATCAAGTAATTCATATAAAAAACAAATAATTATCGAATAAATATTTTTTATCAACAAATTTAAGATAATAAGGACATAAAAAAAGAAACAAATAGAAAAAATAATTTTGAAATATTTTGTAGAATATGAATATAAAATATGAATATAATCTATTACCATTTTAAAAAATAAAAAATGATTTTAATTTTGATTTTGATTTTTTTTTATAAAAAAGAGGTTGGATTGTTTCTATTATTGATGGTAATTAAGCCTAAAATAAATAAAAACAGAATTAAGCAAAAAAAAAATTAATATAAATTAAAAAAAATGAATGAATTTTAATGAACAAACCACGTATTATCCCAAAACACATATAAAAATATAAATTCAGTAAATAACTCACAAAATTTTAAACCGGCAATTGTTTTTTTTTTAAATAATACATTTTCGCTGATGATAACTAATTACTGCTGTAATTGATAAAAAAAGAAGCAAAGAACCATAACAAATTCGAAAAATAAATAAATAAATAAATTATATATAGATGGAAGAAATTATATAAATAAACAAATTCGGAAAAAAAAAAAATAAAGATAAAAATAACAAATAAACTAGCAAGAAGTAATACAAAAAAAATCTAGATGGAAAAATAAATCAAAAAAATAAAATACACTCACCATTTACAAATCCAAACAAATACACTCACCGCTTATAAATGACTCTATTCTATCTCACTTATTACTAGTAATTACTAAAAAAACTACACATAAGAGGAAATCGATTTTAAAATTGAATAAAATTTAAATGTAAAAAAATAAAATTATAAATAAATACAAAAAAAAAGTGTGAAGAACAAAACATAAATATTAACATCTATGAAGAACAAATAAATAAAAAAAGGCCAAATAGAAACATAAAAAATTATAAAAGCCGAAATATATAAAATACTAATTTAAAAGGAAAAAAAGTAATAAAATTAATATCTTTCAAGACTTTTATTTCATCAACCATGAAAATCCTCTCATCTATACTCAACTTCAATCAACACAAAAAAGAAAAGAAACTCAACTTAGATCTTGCTAAAAATGTGTTAATTTCACGAAATTGACGAATTACTAGTGGAAAGAACTCGTGCTGGCAATCACAGGAGAGATCATCGGCGAGTCGTCAAGCCACGCACGCACTCTCTCTCCCTCTCTCTTCTCGTGCTTTATGGGGGAAGAGCTGCTAGAAGGTAATTTTGTTTCTTGAAATTGTATTTAGAAGAGAGAAAAAGAGAAAGAGAAAGAAATGCAATATATATGGTTGGTTTCATTTGAAAATTTTTGAAAAAAAATGGGTGGCATTTTCGCCTCTTACCCGTGGTAATTGATTTCGAAAAAATTTGAAATTTTTTTGGCGGGATTTTATTTAATTATTGCAGGAATTTATCAGTATGGCTGTCAAATCATAATATAAAAGTACTAAAAACCAACAGGATTTTTCAAAAAAAAAAAAAAAAATTAAAACCGGAATCTAGTTTCCCACTGCTTACCAGCGGTTTGCTAACATCAGCTGACTCAATCACCACTACCATGGGAAATCCTAGGGGATGTATAGATGAAGTCAATTGCAAAAGGCCCCTCTATTATTACAAATTGCAATAAAGGAATTTTTCTTCTTGTTTACACCTGTAAGTGTAGGGGGGATTTCATATTTATATTTCCAAAACTCCAAACCTTACATATTGACCCCTCTAAAAATACAAACATCTGAATTTTCCCAAAATCTAACATATTATATTTACCTATCTAAAAAAAAAATGCAAATATCATACTTATCCTTTAAAATTTTTCCCTGATAAAAATGCCCTTTCTTCATTTAACTATTGCCCTGATAAAAATGCCCTTTCTTCATTTAACTATTGCCCCCTCTTAACGTCTTGCTTAGATCTAGAATTATCATTTAATTTGTTACAAAAGATCTAGAATTATCATTTAATTTGTTACAAAAATAAGATATTGACTACAATATTAGAAAATTCGAAGAGATGTAAGAAACTATTTAAGAGATGCGATGGTGAATTCTGAATTCTGAGAATTATAAAAGAGATAAGAAATGAATTGGAGGAGGAAATTATCCATACATTTTTTTAAACCGGTAAATATAATATATTTTGAAATTTAGAAAGATAAATATATTATTTACATTATTAGAAGGGTTAACATATTATTTTCATATTTTGGAAGAGAATTTGATATTTACATTACAAAAGAGTAAACTTGATATTTTAAAATTTTTGTAGGGTAATATGAAATTCTATATCATGAAACAAAAAATTTGATGAATGAAATTTCTACATTATGAAATTAGAATTTTTTTGAATAGTAGCACTATTTTGAAGAATAATTAATCAGATAGCATGATTTTCAAAATATTTGGGTAGGTAGCACTTCCGCCAGACCTTCTGGCGGAACTGAAGTAGTTCCGCCAGAGGGTCTGGCGGAACTAGGGAATTTTTTTTTTGCTAATCTCGGCCATTTGGCACCCTTAAACAGCCTAGACGGTGAAATTGGCCCAAAAATGACGAAAATATAGGTTCCGCCAGACCCTCTGGCGGAACTATCTAGTTCCGCCAGAGGGTCTGGCGGAACTACACATTTTCCCAACTTACAATCTGACCCAAAAAGTCCAAAAAAATGGTCTAGTTCCGCCAGTGAGCAATCTGACCCAAAAAAATTTCAATTTAGGGTTTAGTAACGGTTTTTAATAAAAAACCGATACTAAATATTAGTATTGTATCGGTTTTTTATCAAAGAACCGATACTAAATCGGAAATTTTTTTTTCCATTTAGTAACGGTTTTTATAAAATAACCGTTACTAAATCTGACACTTAGTAACGGTTCTTCCATAAAAACCGTGACTAAATAAGCAGCTAGTAACGGTTCTTCGGAAAAAACCGTTATTAAGTGGAAAAAAATTTGTTAGAGGAGCTAACTATTGACGATCTCGCTGGGTCGTTAGAGGCACACGAGCAACACAAGAAGAAGAAGAACGAGTCGCTTGACGAAGCGCTGCAAGCCAAGATGCCTATCAAAGACGAAAAGGCACTCTACACTCAAAACTTTCGTGGAAGAGGGCGTGGCCGTGGAGGTCGCAGCAATGATCGCGGTGGTGGAGGCCGCGGTCGAGGTGGATACTATGAGGAGAAGGGGCAGTCAAGCCAACAAAATTGGCGAGGTAGAGGACCTGGTCGTGGGAGAGGCGGCCGGTCAAATCACTATAATGTCGAGTGCTATAAGTGTGGCAAATACGGTCACTATACGAAGGACTGCAACTCCGACAAGTGTTACAATTGCGGCAAGGTCGGGCATTACGCAAAAGTTTGTTATGCCGAAAAGAAAGTGGAGGAGAACACCAACCTTGTCACGGAGGATGAGATGAAAGATTGGTTTCTCATGATGGCATACAACGATATCAACACCGATGGCGGTACAGTCTGGTACCTCGACACCGGTGCAAGCAACCACATGTGCGGGCACAAGCACCTATTCAAGGAGATGCGAGAGGTTGAAAATGGACACGTGTCATTCGGAGACGCATCAAAGATCCAAGTAAAAGGTCAAGGTACGGTTCACTATTTACAAAAAGGTGGTACGGAAGGGTCAATTGAGGATGTTTATTACGTACCTGATCTTAAGAGCAATATTTTGAGTATGGGACAACTCATGGAGAAGGGATACTCGGTATTCATGAAAAACCGGGTACTACAATTAAAAGACAATCAAGGACGCTTGGTAGCACAAGTTGAAATGGCCAAAAATCGCATGTACAAGCTCAACTTGCGAAATGTGCAGGAAAAATGTCTACAAGTCAATATGGAGGACAAATCGGCATTGTGGCATCTAAGGTTTGGTCACCTTCATTATGGTGGCCTAAAGGAGTTGGCCAAGAAGAACATGGTCCATGGGCTACCAGACACGGATTACATCACCAAGTTTTGCGAATGATGTTTATTCGGCAAGCAAGCAAGGACCTCATTTCCGAAAAAAGACAAAATACCGAGCAGAAAGACCTCTCGAGTTGGTGCATACCGACATATGTGGCCCAATTACACCCAAATCGTTAAGTGAGAAAAGATATTTCATCACATTTGTTGACGATAATACAAGGAGGACATGGGTTTATTTTTTGAAGGAAAAATCCGAGGCTCTCGAAGTGTTCAAAAGGTTCAAGGTTTTAGTCGAGAAGATGACCGGGACTTACATCAAGGTGTTACGGTCGGATAGAGGCGGGGAGTACATGTCAACCGCTTTCACGAGTTATTGCAAGAAGTATGAGATTAAGCGATTCTTGACTGCACCATACTCTCCTCAGCAAAATGGTGTGGCCGAGAGGAAGAACCGGACCATCCTCGACATGGTTCGGTCGATGTTGAAAAGCAAGGGTATGCCAAAAGAATTTTGGGCCGAGGCGGTACAATGTGTCGTGTATATACAAAACCGATGCCCACATGAGAAGTTAGGTGAGATAACACCCCAAGAGGCTTGGAGTGGTCAAAAGCCGACTGTATCACATTTCAAAGTATTCGGTAGTGTGGCCTATGCACATGTACCGGATCAAAGGAGGACTAAGCTCGACGATAAAAGCAAGAAGTTCGTGCTCATTGGATATGACGAGAAAACAAAGGCATACAAGCTCTTCGACCCAATTGGAAGGAAAGTTATGGTGAGCCGGGACGTACATGTGAATGAAGAGAGCGCGTGGAATTGGAATAACAAAGATGAGATGACACATGATAAGGCCGAGTTAGATGAGGCTGAGAAAGGAGAATCACCGGCATCAACCTTTGTACCGACTAGCCCCGTACCATCTGATGTTGAAGATGAGCCAAGACAACCAAGGATGCGAAGCATGCAAGATTTATATGACTCGACAAGTGAGGTACATTTAATTTGTCTTTTGACGGATGCCGAAACAATTACATTTGAGGAAGCGGTACGAAATGAGAAGTGGCAAGCAGCCATGAATGAAGAAATAAAAGCAATAGAGCGAAACCAAACTTGAGAGTTGGTTGAATTGCCAAAAGGAAGTCAGCCCATAGGAGTAAAATGGGTATACAAAAAGAAGATGAACGCTCAAGGCGAGATAGAGCGGTACAAGGTAAGGCTAGTTGCAAAGGGCTATCGACAAAAGGCGGGGATAGACTATGATGAAGTCTTTGCCCCAGTTGCAAGAATGGAGACAATTCGCCTTCTCATAGCTCAAGCAGCTCAATTCAAATGGCAAAATTTTCAAATGGACGTCAAGTCAGCATTTTTGAATGGCGTGCTAGAAGAAGAGGTGTACGTAGAGCAACCACCTGGGTACATGAAAATCGGGGAAGAGAAGAAGGTGCTGAAATTGAAGAAGGTACTTTACGGGTTAAAACAAGCACCTCGAGCTTGGAATACTCGCATCGACACTTACTTCAAGGAGAATGGGTTTACTCAATGTCCATACGAGCATGCACTATACGTAAAAAAGAATGAAGGTAATTTGCTCCTTGTCGCTCTTTATGTTGATGACCTCATCTTTATGGGGAACAATGGTGAGATGATAGAGGAGTTCAAAAGCGTGATGACTCGGGAGTTCGAGATGACAGATTTGGGCTTGATGAAGTATTTCCTTGGTCTGGAGGTTAGACAAGGAAAGACTGGGATTTTTGTGTCACAAGAAACATATGCAAAAAAAATTCTGAAAAGGAACAAAATGGCGGATTGCAACCCGATATTGACACCAATGGAACCCGGGGCGAAACTTTCTAAGTTTGACGGTGGCGAACGAGTAGATGCGACCAAATACCGAAGTCTAGTTGGGAGTCTCCGCTATCTCACATGCACAAGACCGGACATTTCTTATAGTATTGGAGTTGTAAGTCGATTCATGGAGGAGCCGGTCTATACGCACTTAAAAGCGATAAAGAGAATTTTGCGGTATATTCGGGGAACTGAATCGTTTGGGTTATTCTATACCAAAGCTGAAGATTTCAAGCTAGTGGGATATTCCGATAGCGATTGGTGCGGAGATGTTGATGATCGTAAAAGCACATCGGGGTATGTGTTTTATATGGGAGACACGGCATTCACATGGTCCTCAAAGAAACAACCAATAGTGACATTATCGACGTGCGAGGCGGAATACGTAGCAGCATCTTGGTGTGTATGCCATGCAACTTGGCTAAGGAACTTGTTGCACGAGTTGAAACTGACGCAACACGAGGCGACCGAATTACGAGTCGATAATAAATCCGCAATCGAGTTAGCAAAGAACCCAACACATCATGAGAGGAGTAAGCACATTGATGTGTGTTTTCATTTCATCCGAGAGCAGGTGAAGAAAGGTGATGTGCGAGTGTGTCATGTGACAAGTCATGACCAAGTGGCTGACATATTCACAAAACCACTTCCGACGGCGTTGTTTGAAAACTGTAAGGCGATGATCGGGATGAAGAATAGGCTTGCGCTTAAGGGAGGAATTTGTTGATAAGCCCAAGCCAAAAGAAATAATATTTGTGTTTTTTTCTATGTAAATTCATCTAGAGAATTGTAATACATGTATCCACCATCTAGAAATATGGATCATGTACTTAGATAATTGTATGAGTATAATGCTAGGGTTTAATATGATTCATGTATGCATGAACCATTTAGGCTATAAATAAAATCCATTTTATTTTGTAAGAGACAAGAAGAAAGAAATATATTAAGAAAAATTAAGAAAAAGAAAGTTGTTCTTTTTCTATTAAAATTGTGAGTTTGTGAGGGTAAATCCACATATTCAACACTGAATAGTTTTATTAAGGTTATTAACCATCAATAAATGGTGAATTTTTCTGATGAGATGGTTACCAAATTCGCATTGCTAGAAGAGATAAGAATGCGACACCTTTTAGTAGATTCTGATGTACAGGAACAAAGTCGTTGCAGTCATTTGTTTGCTGAGATACGAGGTGACGTACAAAAAGCTTTCAATCTTCAATGATTTAATCTCTGAGCAAGCTTATAATACTTTTATTTCTTTTAAAAATTATCCACAGTTTAAATTGAAGTCAACAAAATTAGATATTACTAGATTAATTCTGGCACTACACTGCAAAAATTTTAGTTTTATTTTCCATTTTAATCTAATCAGCGTTAGTTTCTCTTAAACTATTCAACATCATTTTTGTCAAACATCACATTCTCACTGAACCATGTAAACAGAATAATCAATTGATCATCAACAATTCAAAACATCAAATTGTAACTGGATTTTGTACACAAAGTAACTAATTGAAAAATATAGACTAATAAAGACTATCCCCGAAACCAGGAGAAGATTATTGCTAATTTTTTTTTTTTGAAAGGTAAGCGTTTGATTACATTGTATTAATATGAAAAAAAAGCGCTACATGGAATATTTGCATGAAAGTAATTAAAACTAATTCTAAATAAAGCAAAATAAAACCAAAAAAACTAAGAACAAAAAAGGCTAAACTTCAGATTCTTACTTCCAAACTTTTGCTCGGAGTTACGAAAAATGTATCAATTTCATGACCTTCAAATTTCCCAACAAGTGGCTGTCTATACAAAATATCCATGGATTGTGTGGAAGATTGCCAATTTGAACTAATTGGGATTCTTTTTTTAAGTCCTCTAATAATATCTTGCATTTGGTTGTTAGAAACCTTTATAAAAGAGAATATAATGAGTTAAAGTTTTAGTTTAAATATTTAATTTCATTTAAACTAATATACATTGGTTAAATTTAGATATAAATTTTCAATTTTAGGTGTTAAAATTAAATTTCAGTCTTAAAAGTATATCATATATAACTATAACAATTGCATCACAGTGTATTATCCTAGTTGAACAGAATGCTCCAGTCAGTTCTGTTCTCTCCTTTTACGAATAATTTTTGGTTAGTTAAAATGATTTGATTAAGAACTAAAAGAAATATTTTTGTTACCAATATTCTTTTTTTGAAGGTAGCAAGCAAATTGTTTGCTGCATTTTCATTAAATAAAGAAAATTTGTTACAATCCTCTATTAAAAAAAAGAAAAGAAAAGGCAAATTACAACATAAAAAAAAAAGAAACAAAGAAGAAGAAGATAGCTAAGGTTTAGCACATAATTATTAGAAACGCGGTACGCGATACATGGTACAGATACGTGGTATGCTATATTCTCCGATACGCGATACGCGTCAGGGGAGGGGGTAGGATTAGACAGTACGGTCTTCCGGGGATTCGGCTGTGGATACGGTGATATATATGTGTATATGCACGTATATAAATTTAATATAAAAATACTATATTTATGGATTTTTACTATAGTGATATTGAAAAAAAATTCAAGTAATCAACGTACAACTCAAAATCAAATAAAATCTCATAACTAAAATCATAACATAAGTTCATACAATCCCAAATCACATAGTCTCATTTGATACAACAATACTATACGTTTTTTCTGATCGATGCTGCCCAATTTAAAATTATTTCTATAATAAAACCATCAAATAAATTATGATTACACATAAGTTATATATGAGTCATTAGATCAAAAAATAAAAAGTTACATGATGAAATGAAGAAGTCATGTTAAATTAGAAATTAATATTACACATAAATTATATATAAGCCATTTTTTCATTGTTTTTGCTTTTTTTTTTCTCAGTTCTTTTTATGGGCAGAGTGATCCGGTACGCTTGAGACTTGTGTTCCGATACTGAGGGATCGGAAACAGAGTATGGAGGTATGATGAGCGTTTCCGATAACTATCGTTTAGTTTCAAGTTCGATAGAACCCGCTCTAACATCCAGAAACACCAATGTCAAACTTGTCATCACCGCCGAAGATATAGAACAGAGAAGAGAAGGTCATTGTTGGGTTTATCGATGAGAAAATAGTCAGCAAAGAAACAGGGGGATGTTGCCTCGTCCAGAGAGAGAAACCAAGGTAGAGAGGTCAGCCAACCTACACGACAGTACCAATATTCTTCAAAAGCTGAGAGTTAAGCTAATATATGCGTATTGTTGTCAAATAGCACATATAACCTACAACATTAATGTAATTAGCTACATATCGAATTTTTTTGAATAGTAGCACTATTTTGAAGAATAATTAATCAGATAGCATGGTTTTCAAAATATTTGGGTAGGTAGCACTTCCGCCAGACCCTCTGGCGGAACTAAGTAGTTCCGCCAGACCCTCTGGCGGAACTAAGTAGTTCCGCCAGAGGGTCTGGCGGAACTAGGAAATTTTTTTTTTTGCTAATCTCGGCCATTTGGCACCCTTAAACAGCCTTAATTAATGAAAAATGCTAGTTCCGCCACCGGGTCTGGCGGAACTAGGTAAAATTTATTTTTGTCCCAATTTATACGGTGAAATTGGCCCAAAAATGACGAAAATATAGGTTCCGCCAGACCCTCTGGCGGAACTAGCTAGTTCCGCCAGTGGGTCTGGCGGAACTAGACCATTTTCCCAAAATATAGGTTCCGCCAGACCCTCTGGCGGAACTAGCTAGTTCCGCCAGTGGGTCTGGCGGAACTAGACCATTTTCCCAACTTACAATCTGACCCAAAAAGTCCAAAAAAATGATCTAGTTCCGCCAGACCCTTTGGCGGAACTAGCTATTTTCTAGCTAGTTCCGCCAGACCCTCTGGCGGAACTAGACCATTTTCCCAACTTACAATCTGACCCAAAAAGTCCAAAAAAATGGTTTAGTTCCGCCAGACCCTTTGGCGGAACTTGCTATTTTCTAGCTAGTTCCGCCATACCCACCCTTCCGCCAGTGGGTCTGGCGGAACTAGACTATTTTCCCAACTTACAATCTGACCCAAAAAGTCCAAAAAAATGGTCTAGTTCCGCCAGACCCTCTGGCGGAACTAGCTAGAAATAAGTACTTCCGCCAGACCATCTGGCGGAACCTGTATAGCGTGTCTTCCGGACAGGCTGACCCCAAAAAATTGAAAAATTGCCTAGTTCCGGCAGACCCTTTGGCGGAACTTGTTCAATCATTGGAGCCTGTTATAAAAGGAAAATCTTTCTCTCTCTCCCCCAATCTAACCTAAAATCCGCCCCCAAAAAATAAAACTACTATTCAGGCGATTTTGAAGTGTATTTGAGGTGATTTTGACCCAAATAAATAGAGAAAATAGAAGAAAAGAAAGACGGAAATTAGGTATTGTATTATAGATTATTTTTTCATTAAATAATTAATTGATTTTATTATATATTTGTTGTTAATTTGTTGAAATATTATTGCAATTAGTAAGAAGAAAATGGCACAAAACTCTCAAATTCTTGTATATTATGATGGTCTTATTGTAAATCTACCAAACGGATGCAATTACGACCCGGAGGAACCGGCTTATATTCCAGAAAGTACTACCACAAATAGGGATTATGACCAACTGTGTAACGAAATTTATGAGAATCTCGGTTGGTCGTATAATGATATTCTTTTAATCCGAGGTCGGCTTCCTTCCCTTAAGAAAGGAATTTGGTATTATAGGTTAGTGAAAATTATGAATACTACACAATTGATTAATTTTGCGGAGCGCGTCATAAGGATTGGGATGGAGGAATTAGAAATATATGTTGATCGCGTCCAAAATAAAGAATATCAGATAGGAACTAGTAGTAGATCAAATGTAATTCCAAATGCATATGAAAATGAGATATTAGAACCGTTGAAAATGAAATAAATATTGAAAATGCGAATGAGGACCCGTTTGTGACCTTTGATATGGCACGTGTGAGCAATAATGTACTTCCCAAAATAGATGATGATGAAAATGAATTAGATGAGAAACCCGAAATGGAGTCAGAGGACGAGGAAGAAATTTATGGAGATGGCGATGAAGAAATGGAGAGAGTGAACCATCAGACGGGATTTATATATACGGAAGAGGGTGAGATGGTTAGTGTAGGTACTTTCGGTGATGCGGCTGCTGAATTCGAAGATAGTTCAATGTGGGAATATGCGAGAAATGATGTCTTATCTGGCATGAATGTGAATGAAAATGATGATGAAATATTGTATAAGGGACGTACATCTGAAACGAAATCAGAACTACAATTGGTTGTAAGAGCATATAGTGTGAAGCATCACCGAGAAATAGAAGTAGACCACTCGAATAAAACGAGATATATTGTGATATGCAAGCTTAAAGATGAAGGTACTAGAGGATGTAGTTGGAGGATACACGCTTCGATTAGTAAAAAAAATAATTTATGGGAGATTAAAACATGTAGACAACCACACGTATGTATTAACCAAACACCTAGAAGAGACCACAAACAGTTAACGAGTGCGCTTGTTGGGGGGCTAATTCTAGATATCGTAAGAGCGGATTTAGATGTTAAACCTGTAACCATAATAGAAGCCGTTAAATTGAAGGTTGAATATACCATATCGTATTGGAAGGCTTGGCACGCAAAACAACACGCGTTTCGATTCTTATTTGGGGGTTGGAGGGAGGCTTATAATTTGCTCCCTGAGTTGATGGCGGCAATAACCTCAACAAATCCTGGTACTTTGTATACATTTAAAACTGGTGCCCCAAATACAGATAGTGAGTTGGAGTTCGAAGGTCTATTTTGGGCATTTGGCCCATCACTACATGGTTTTCAATTTTGCAAGCCCGTCATAACAGTAGATGGAACATTTCTAACCGGAAAATACCAAGGAACTTTACTGACGGCGATTGGTACCGACGCAAATGGTCAGTTATTTCCTTTAGCTTTTGCTTTAGTTGATAGGGAGAAGAATGAGACATGGGGGTGGTTTTTTAATTGTTTGCGTGATGTTCTCGGAGAAGAAAATATGTATTGCATTATTTCGGATAGGCATGCTGGCATAATTAGTGCAATGAGAGTGAGAAGGTGGCTGCCACCTTATGGTTATCATCGTTATTGTATGCGGCATCTTCAAGCAAATTTCAGTAATCCTGTAATAGACAAAACAGTGGTTCCAATGATTCAAGGATTAGTACGTGCGCACAACAAATATAAATTTAATAAGATATGGGAAAAAATGGAGAAAAAAGATAGTTCAGCGACCGATTGGTTACAAAAGATAAATAAATCAAATTGGGCGATTTCGTACGATACTGAAGGTCGTCGGTGGGGCATACCAACTAGCAATAACGCCGAAGTGATGAATTTTGTTTTCAAAGGTATAAGAAAACTACCTGTTACGGCAATTGTGGAGGCGACATTTTATAAGCTAAATTGTTATCACGTGAGATATCGGGCGGCTGCTGATATGAGGGAAAAGAATTAGTCGGATATAGTGATGTTAAAAATGGAACGTAGACGCATTAAGGCTGCTAGGCATGAAGTCACTTGCTACAACTTAGAGCAAGGTATTTATCAGGTGCTTACGCAAGCCCGGCGTTCGACGAGTGGTATCGGAATTCCGAGAAAGAAATGGCGAGTGGATATCAACGAAGGAAAATGCGAGTGTCAAGAAACCTATGATATACCACTACCCGTGTTCGCACGTCATAGCAGTTTGTATATGCAAAGTTATATCTAGCGAAGTTTTCATTCATCCGTGTTATTCCTTGGATAATTTAAAACGTACGTATGAAAAAAGTTTCTATCCTGTAAAGGAAAAATCACAATGGACGCCACGCATAGAAATTTGTAATTACAATTTATTTCTTAGTGATAAACTTATAAGGACAAATGCTAACGGAAGGATGAAACGTGGAAGAAGGCAGGAGTTGTGAATCCAAAACGTATGGACACCATGAACAAAGAAAAGCGTGTAATGAATTGCAGCGTCTGCAAATTACCAGGACACACTAAACGAAAGTGCACACAAATGGGTGGAGACCGTTACAATGGACCGTAGTTTGGTTTATTTAGTTTGTTTTCATTTTGTTTATTTTATTTAGTTTGTTTTATTTAATGGTGAGTAGTTCTAATGCTTAAGTTAAAACAATCTCAATAAACCATAAACCCTAAAAAATCAAACAAACAATCCGCAACATAATGCAAATCCCCAAACATAAACCCTAAAACACTAACATAAGTCCAAATCTCAAAACATAAACCCTAAAACAC
This sequence comes from Juncus inflexus, assembly GCA_024447665.1. Taxonomy (NCBI): domain Eukaryota; kingdom Viridiplantae; phylum Streptophyta; class Magnoliopsida; order Poales; family Juncaceae; genus Juncus; species Juncus inflexus. The sequence continues at coordinate 9,128,316 of JAJHPC010000012.1, read as the reverse complement.
TAACATAAACCCTAAACATCTCCGCCGCGTGCACCACGGCCACGTGCACCACGGCCGCGTCCTCTTCCTCTCCCTCTCGCCTGGTTCCGAGTCTGCATCTAAGTGAGCTGACTGACGTCTTCTCCTCCTTCCTCTCCTCCCGCATCTGCTCTCGGTTCGTTGAGCACCTCCCACTCAGTATCGCCGGGATACTCATTAAGCTGAGTATAAATTAGTTTTTGGCATCCCAACCATTTTCTGACTCCGTCCCTTACTTCCGCCCTCATATTTGCACCAAATTCTCGGAGCATTCTGAAACCTATGCGAGCTCCCTCCATGGCAGTTTGTGCCTTAAAATATTAAAAAAAATACAAAATTTATAATTCTAAATTTAACTTTAAAAATATTACAAAAATTTACCGCTAATCTTTTTTGGGGGACCATGGGGCGGTATGTGCTCGAACCGTGCGAAATGGTGCTCTGCACCAACGGATCAGAATTCTGCCAATACCAGCTCATGTAACCATCATAATCCAGAGGGGTATACGGCTCCAGGGGATCCATTTGCGAATACCAATACCATTTATCGTTCCAACGTGTAATCCAATTCTTGTGAATCTTACGCCAATCGTTTCCCTTAAAATTCGTCAGGTCGCGTAATTCTTTGTCGGCAATTTTGTCGGCTTCAGGTATTTCCGGGGGTATTTTTTGCCGATACCCGAACTGTCGCATCACCCTCTCAGGACGATAACGCTCAACGATCCAGAAATAAATCAACGGCACACTGAGTAGTGCCGTAGTTCTTTCTTCCTGACAAATGGGCGGTAGCCGATCGCGGTATGGTTCGTAAGGTGCCCAAAAGATATCATTTTGAGGGATGCTGTCTAACATGTCGCGGTTCGCCCACAAATGAGTAGTCGACGGATCCTCTTTAACTCTTGCATCTCTCCAGAGCATGCCAACCGTATCATTGTAATCCGGATCATCGTAGATATTCAATCTTGCCGGGTTCAATGAAACTCTCGGTCTTCCGGGTCGCAAAATGTTGCCAAGCCCATAATTGTAATAATAAGATGCAACCTCCCATATTTTTCCGATCGGGACCTGTACTTTTGCACAGCTCTCGTACAGTATGCAAGTACCCCACTCCCAAATGCCCACTCATGCAAATTATTCATTTCTTGTAAAAGTACCAGGGGCATGAGCGAATAACAGTCCCCATTCGGATCCGTAAATAAAATGTCGGAAAAAAATCCGATCATGTAAGCTCTACAATATTGCTCGACTCGTAATATGGGGGCATCACACTCCAAATCGGCAAAATTCTCCATGAACCATTTTTTTTTTACCAACACGTTGCTTTTCTTATTTCCTGATCCTCTGAACATCTCTTGGGGGGGTGTTTTTCCGAGTAGTTCCCCGGCTTTATTTGCCCAATTAATACCGCTGTTCTTCACACAAAGGGGCTTGCCATCCACCCGCAACCCCAAAAAGCATGAAACATCCTCTAACGTTATGGTCATTTCTCCGTGCGGCATGTGGAACGTATGTGTCTCTTTTCTCCACCATTCCTGCAGAGTGGTTATCAGTATGTCATCGATTGGTACATAACCGATTCTCTGCGTTTGTAACAAACACGCACTCGCAAAATATGGCTCGAACTGAACATTCCATGGCACCTGCGGAAACGAAACATATAAGTAAATTATTTTTACATAATTAAATAAATAGATATATAGAAATAATTTTATATACAATACATTAATATGATGTTGCCTGTATCGGAAACCCCCTTTCGCTTTAGCCTTGGTGTTGTCCGGTTGGCTGAAACATACGGTTCTGTGATCATCCTGGAATTCGTTTAGCGGACGATATACTGGACCTTCTGGCTCAACTATAGGAGCCTTCCCCCGATCCGCACGACTAGATCCGCCCCGACTAGATCCGCCCCTAGATAACATCCCTGTATAAATTTTATTTTTTAAATATAAATAATAATTAAACAATTACTATAAATAAATTACTTCAATCTTTTTTTAATATAAACAAATTACTTCACTCTTTTTTTTAATAGGAATAATATTATATAGTCAAAAATAAAAACCTAACAAATCACTATAAATAAATATATTACTAAACAAATATATATTATATTTTTTTCTTAAAATAACTACATATTGAAAATTAATTATTAAATATTTTCATACCGAATAAAATTGATAAAAATATCCCTATATAAATAATAACTAAACAATATATTTTTACATAAGTAAATAAACATACTATTTAACACAAAAATAAACAAATTGTTTCATTCAATTTTTTTTAATACAAAAAATTGTATATATTAAAAAAAGCCATACACAATTACTATAAATAAATATATTACTAAACAAATATATATTATATTTTTTTCTTAAAATAACTACATATCGAAAATTAATTATTAAATATTTTCATACCGAATAAAATTGATAAAAATATCCCTATATAAATAATAACTAAACAATATATTTTTACATAAGTAAATAAACATACTATTTAACACAAAAATAAACAAATTCCTTCATTCTATTTTTTTTTAATACAAAAAATTGTATATATTAAAAAAACCATACACAATTACTATAAATAAATATATTACTAAATAAATTTATATTATATTTTTCTTTAAAATAACTAAGTAATAAAAAATAATTACAAATTTTTTTCATACCGAATAAATTTGACGAAAAATTTACTCCTTCTTCTTCTTCTTCTTCTTCTTCTCCTCCTCCTCCTCATTCTTCTTCTTCTTGTTCTTATTTTTCTCTAAAGAAATCAACCAAAATTCAAACAAATTTCAATACTATCAACCTATTTAAACCAATTTCAAACTAATCTCACTAAATCCATACCTATTTCGCACTAATTTCACTCAATCAAAACTTATTTCAATTCAACCAAATCAACAAAAATAACTAATCAAAACTCAAAATCAAACTAAATAACTTACATATTTCTTCTTCTTTCTAACTTCTCCTTCTCTTCCTTTAATTTCTCCCCTCTTTCTCCTTTAATTTTCTCTCAAATCGCATGAAATTTCGCCCCCAAATTTTTCTCTTTTTTTTTTCGAACGGACGGGTAGGGTTAAAATGAGGGTCGGACGGGTTTAAATTGGGGTTTAAAAAAACGTAGTGGGTAGTTCCGCCAGACCCACTGGCGGAACTAGCTATTTCTAGCTAGTTCCGCCAGTGGGTCTGGCGGAACTAGACCATTTTTTTGGACTTTTTTTGGTCAGATTGTAAGTTGGGAAAATGGTCTAGTTCCGCCAGAGGGTCTGGCGGAACTAGCTAGAAAATAGCTAGTTCCGCCAAAGGGTCTGGCGGAACTAGACCATTTTTTTGGACTTTTTGGGTCAGATTGTAAGTTGGGAAAATGGTCTAGTTCCGCCAAACCCACTGGCGGAACTAGCTAGTTCCACCAGAGGGTCTGGCGGAACCTATATTTTCGTCATTTTTGGGCCAATTTCACCGTTTAAATTGGGCCAAAAATAAATTTTACCTAGTTCCGCCATAGGGTCTGGCGGAACCTATATTTTCATCATTTTTGGGCTAATTTCACCGTCTAAATTGGGCCAAAAATAAATTTTACCTAGTTCCGCCAGACCCGGTGGCGGAACTAGCCTTTTTCAATAATTAAGGCTGTTTAAGGGTGCCAAATGGCCGAGATTAGCAAAAAAAAAAATATTCCCTAGTTCCGCCAGACCCTCTGGCGGAACTACTTCAGTTCCGCTAGAGGATCTGGCGGAAGTGCTACCTACCCAAATATTTTGAAAATCATACTATCTGATTAATTATTCTTCAAAATAGTGCTACTATTCAAAAAAATTCCTACATATCCAATAAATAGTTGCAGTAAAATTCAAACTTCAATAGATAACTCAGAAAGCAAACCAAGCCAACATAAAACTAATATAAATTCTTATTCACAGCATTCAAAAACCACAAACATAAAATCTAGGATTAAAAACCACATGTCAATTCAACGCCACTCGCATTGAATCCCACGCTCAATTCCTCTCAACATTACGAAACATAAAAATTAACTAAATAAAGAACAACATTATCTTTTTAATGAAATGATTATGAAAGGTGCTTCTCACAACACTCCTAGCTAGAAGCACGCCTCCAATAAGCAACAACAGCAAAGTGCAGCCAAGCTGTTGTGATTTATATATTTTAGTTAATTAATTTTATTTGAATTATATATTTAGTTAATTTTCAATTTCAGACGCTAAAATTAAATTTCAATCTTTTTTTGTCACCCTTTTTTTATTCATAGATATATTTTCAAAATACCAAATATTACTTTTCCTTCTTACTGATAAATTAATCTGAATAAATAACTTAACTGGATACTTACAAGGAAATTGGAGAAGATTTTCGCTAGTTATTGACCTAGTTGGCTTTTAATTCTGTTATTAGGCTTAGGAATCCTCTTAATTTGTCTTAGTCTATTATTTGATCTCCTAAAGCAAAAAATGTGCTTATGTCAAAAATGGCTATTTTAAATGTTTGATAATAAACTGCAATTTTCTTAATAAAGTAAAGAAAAAATAATGGCTGTCCGTCAATGACGGATGAAAGCTGGAAAAGTTGTTAGATTATATAAGGGTTTATATATACATTCCCCCACCATTTCCCCCAACCTACCGTTTACCACTGGTAAACGGAGCCCACTTATTTTAAATATAAGTGGGGCCCGTTTACCAGTGATAAACGGTGAGTTGGGGGGGGGCATATATACTTTTTCATTATATAAAAGAAGAGTTCCAAGCGAATCTAGATAGGAGGAATCATTATGCCAAATTCAATCGGGCTACTTTTTTGTTTTATTGTTGCATTTTTGGAAGATTAAATGATTTATCAGCAAGCATGACGGCAGAGGAAAACAATTCATTTATGATCATTGATGTCAAAACTTTAGAAAATACTTTGAAAGCCAAGAACAAGAATTTGAGTTCTATTTGCAAAGTTAAAGAAAACATAGGTGAAAATGTTTATGACGCTGTCGTTGTATCTAGGGATGGAACTTAATAGAGACTAGGGGGGCCATGGCTCCACTCAAGATTTTGACGAAGTAGTATATATTAATAGTGCTTTAGTAGAATTTATTTTTGAAATACATGTATTTCTATGCATTTCACCCCCCAAATATTTTTACAGTGTTAATCAAGTATTAATCAGTAGAGAGAAATTTTTTCAGCCTCCCCAGTAAATTCAGTCAAGCTCCGTCCTTGATTGTATCCGTTGGGCCGTGTCACCATTGAAAAAGGATCCTCCTACAAGCTATGGAGAACAAGAAATGGAATTGGATGAACTATATATTGAAAATTAACAAAAAACGAACACTGCAAGATTATATAAAGCAGCTCAGGAAAGTTGAACACATTGCCAGGAGCTATTACACCAAAAAAATCGAAATGGAAAGCAGTAAATTTGTAAATATGCTCTTGCTTGATGGTTTTTTTTTATTCTTATCTCTCTATATGCCATAGACTTAAGTCATGACTATCCGGATATCAATTTTGCTTGAAAGGAAGATTCTAACAACAAAATGGAGATGCTAGATTATTATTTTATTGAGCATGACCTTCTTCTTGTAGAAAATCATATTCCATTTTTCGTCATGAAGATACTATATGACGTCTTTATAGGTGAAGAGAATACTGTTCCATCACTCTCAGAAAAAATTGCGCACTTTGTCGAACAGATATTATATTGCTATCCAAAATCTATCGGAGAAATCAATAGACCGAGAGATTTTCATCATTTATTGCATTTGTGTCATATACTTGAAACCAAGTCAAAATGGCGACTTATATTTTACCATATTCGTCCAAGATAGCCAGACGGTAAATTGTTGGCGCAAAGCAGACCATTATCATATGGCAGGGATAAAGTTTATAAAAAGAGAATTCGTTGAAAACAACCCTCATTCCCTCTTAGATGTGAGATTTGTTAACAATATATTGGAAATTCCGTATTTAACTATTGATGAGAACACACCCTGATCTCTATTTAAAATCCTCATCACATTGGAACAAACAAACCCTGAATTTCGAAATGATATTACTGCATACATCTTTTTCATGTCACAACTTGTCAAGGATGCCAAAGATGTAAGTCTACTAGTAAATAAAGAAATCATCAGACACAAGTTACGAGGGGAAGGAGAGGTGGCGGATATGTTTATCAAACTTACTGAAGGTGTGGTCTTTGATTTCAATTGTAGTTTTTCTTTGAAGAATGTCTGTTATAATTTAGAATTGTGCTATCAAAGTCACGTGAAGTGGTGGAATGTATGGTTTCGAAAAGAAAAGTCACGGCAAGAAAATGGTGTCTAAATCGTGACATTTTATATACTGAAACTTTATGTAGTTTTTTTCTATTATTTCTCTGTGCACTACTTATTCTTCGTGCACTACTTAAACCCTCAATATCTTCTCCTATGAATGCATGATATCTCCTAGCATCTACTAGAGTTTTCTGTTATTTTTATTGACTAGCATAGCATAGCCATAGAGTAGTGAAATTAGTTTTAAATCATAACGTCATTCTTTTATCGTTTGTGGTAGAATACATAATTGTAGAAAATTATTAAAAAGGATTAATCACTCCAATAAATAGTAGACAATAGTAATCAATGGATATAACAAACCTTGTCTGATCATCTTGTTTCATCTCTCTCATAAGAATTGGAATGCAGAGTAATGAGACGATGGCAATTTAGGCACTGAATAAAAATTATTAAAAAGGATTAATCACTCCAATAAATAGTAGACAATAGTAATCAATGGATATAACAAACCTTGTCTGATCATCTTGTTTCATCTCTCTCATAAGAATTGGAATGCAGAGTAATGAGACGATGGCAATTTAGGCACTGTGAATAAAAATTGGGCAGTGATCCATGTTTATCAAGCAAATTTATATGGTATTGAGCGATGGTCAAATTGATAAGAGTTTAATAAGCCAATTGACTTGCAGTTTTAGTAGATTGTAGAAAGTAACATGTAAAAGCAAGTAAAGGACTGGGAAAAACTGATCAAAATAAAACACTAGTAATGACACTAAACTCATACAACATGTGCAATTGGCATGCAAACTTTCAACACAATTTTTAGAAACCAACAGAAACAGAAACTAATAAAAATACTTATTCACAGCATTCAAAAGCCACAACATAAAATCTAGGATTAAAAACAGCATGTCAATTCAACGCCATCTGGCATTGAATCCCACGCTCATTTCAATTCCTCTCAACAATACGGAACATAAAATTAACTAAATAAACAACAATATTGTCTTTAAATGAAATGATTATGAAAGGTGCCTCACAACACTCCTAGAAGCACGCCTCCAATAAGCAACAGCAGCAAAGCGCAGCCAGGCTGAAAAATAAATTCACAAAAATAATTAATCAGTTCAAATTTTAAACCACCATCAATTGTGCAATTAATGCTCATTAGACCCAATTTACCCCCAATTGTGAAATTAAGCCTCAACTAAACCCAATTTACCCCCAATTACAAAATCAACTCTCAATTGGACCCAATTTACCCCCAATTGTGCAAATTAAGACTCAATTAAATTTAGCCCCAATCGTGCAAATTAAGTCTCAATCAGGGCTTGTTTGGATGATAGGAAAAACCAAGGAATTTACAGCTTAGGAAAAATTTACAATAAAATTACTAGTACTAGTTTGGAATTTGGATGCCTAGGAAAAAATAGTTAGGAATATTTAGCTAAGGAAAAATTAGGAAATTTTGTATAGAGAATGGATGGAAAAAAAACTGACCTTTTTGGTCAGTTTTTTTCTAGGAAAGAATCTCTTTCACACCGTTCCCTCTCTCTCCTCATTTAATTTCGTTATTTTTACTTCCCCATCAGCAGCCTTTCTACGTTCTAACCTAAAATCGCCATTAGTCCCAAGCTCTAAACTCCCAATGAATCTCCAAAATCTGAACTCGCCCTCTAAAATCTATTCGTCCCAAACCCTAAACTCCCGTCCTCTGATCACACTTTATTTTCCTCCCCAATCTATTTTTGCTGAAAATTAATTTTTTACGGCTGTGTTTGAAACTTCGAGATTTTTTGTTGTGTGCATTTCTAAGTTAGTATTAATTAAGATAGATATCTTTTGGAGCTCGTAAATTTTATGAGATTATTATTTTTTTTAAATTGTGAAATTTCTAAAGGTGGATGTGAAAAAATTATAAGTTAATAATGAATATTATTTTTCAGATTTTTGTGTTTTGTTAGATTTAAATCTGTGCACTAACTTCAATTTGGCTATTTTTTCTCAAAACAAGGTTCGATTTGGCTATCTGATATGTCTCCTGCAGCTTTGCATTTTTTAAATAATTGATGCTTATTATTTGTGGTTCTCAGTGAATTAAGCAAGACTACAATTAATTTGGGTAATTAGCTTCCAATAGTTGATTATAGTTGTTAGTAAATTTTATGTTAATTTATTTTTGATAGTGTTGTAATTTTTAACTGCTTTGATCAATTTTCTTGATATAATCTTTCTATGTACTATTTTACAATTCAATAAATTAACTGAAATCCATGCTTCGAAAAATATGAAGCTATTTAAAAATAAAAAGTGATTTTATCTTTATTAAATAATTAAACCAAATGTATTTATTGAAAATACTAATAAGATTAAATATTAAATAAAATAAATTTTTAAGAGTTAATGAAATATTAATTACTAAATAAATAATTAATATAGTATTTTAGTTGATACTAGTAAGAAAAATAGCTTATGTAAATAAAATCCTATAAATTTACTAATTTGAATCCAAAAACACCATATTGCATATATCCTAGAGTTTATAATCTTCTAGGATTTGGATTTTGCAAATCCTAATCCCTAAGAATATCCTAATCCTATACTAGAAAAATTTGCACATCCAAACAAGCCCTCAGCCTCTCAATCTATCACCTCCCACTCTCAAACACAACACCAACCCGCAAAACAAACCAACCATACCACACGTAATACACACTTGTCTCTCTGTGTATGAGCCAAATCAATCAATCAATCGAGAGAGTATATACATACCATCCTTCCATGCAGGAAGGCCCGGAGCTCTGCTGCTGCTGCTGCTGCTGGTACGGCGGCGGGTAGCCCTGAGCGGGGTAACCTTGCTGCGGCGGGTAGCCCTGCTGCGGGTAACCCTGCGGCGGGTAACCTTGTTGCGGGTAACCTTGCGGCGGGTATGCCTCCTTTCCGTATCCCTCTGGCGGATACCCTGTTGAGATAGAAAAACCAAATCAAATCAAAGGGATTAAACCCAAAATCAATCATGAATCAATTTGTTCTAAACCGATTAACAACCTTGAGGAGGAGGAGCGCCGATCGGAGGTTGTTGGTTGTAGTAACTCATAGTTGTTGAAAGGGATTTGGAGAGAGAGGGGAAAGGGGAATTGTGAGAGAGAGAGAGAGAGAGAGAGAGAGAGAGGGAGTATGGAGGCTGGGGATATGATATGAAGGTAGAAAGAAGGGGAAAGTGAAACCGAGGAAGGGAGAAATGGTGAAGGCAAGCAAAGAATGAAAGAAGAGTCCAAGTCACGCGCAATTGTGCGCTACTCTTTTTCCTTCGTTGAACACTCCGCAGTATTGACTGAATTCCGTGTGGTCTGTGGAGAGATTTAGTATAGATGGAGTTATATAGGTGTGTTATGTGACTCGTTACATGGAGGAAAGTAAAATTGTTGGAGAGGGAATTTGGGGTGGGAACGCGGACGAACCGTGTATGTGGGTGCATGAAGGAGCAAAGTATCTATCATAAAAATGATATATGATCTTTTGAAAAAGTTATATTTTAGGGAAGTTTCCAAAGAACCCTCTAACTTTTCTCTATATTACAAAACTTCCTGAGTTTTCAGATTTTAAAAAGCTCGTATCTTGGAAATAAAAATTTAAAAATATTTAACTATTGATTAGTTGGAAAGTGGATGAAGAGTTTTTTTTTTAAATGAAAATGTTTATTATAGAGGGTTTTTTGAAAATCTGAAAATATAGGGGGGTTGTAATATTGAGAAAATTTAGGGGGTTATTTGAAAAATTTCCTAAATTTTAATATTTATGAATAGTTCTTTTTGATAGCTATTTAAAAATAAACTAATTCTAATAGTTAGTTATTAGGAATCTGACTGGGAATTAACTTGAAAATAAATAATACAAAAATATATTTGTTACTATCAGTTCTTAATTTTTCTTAGAATTAAGTTAATGATCAGTTCTAAATTTCTGTCAATTCTGGATTAAGAAATGACTCGAGTAGATGGGGATATGCTTCTATTTTTTGGTTGAGAAAGACAGAAGAATAAATCATTCAGAAAGTTATATTTTAATATTTATGAAAAGTTTTTTTTGATAGCTGTTTAGAAATAAAATAAGTCTAGTAGCTAAGGGACAGAGTGGTAACTATCTTTAAAATTAAAATAAGAAAATATATGTTCGTTTACTTTTATTTTCCTCACTCTTTTATTTTAAGATTAATTCAATGACGAGTTTTTCAATTTATGAAATGATTGATGATATCACTGTGACTGGGTTAAATGGGGATATCCATTTTTGTTGTTGAGAAAGAGAAGAATAAAATGGAGACCGACCTCATATCTCAGAAGTCAGAAGCAGCCGATGTCTTGGAAAAATGAACGTTACTTTTCAACCTTTGAGGTCTTAAACTTTAGTTTTTTTTTTTCTTTCTAGAAGAGAATATTTTTCAAAAACAATTACTTTTTTGACTCAGAAACTAAGAACTGAAATGGACGCTTTAACCAGAATTCCGGTCCAAATTTAATTGTAATAAATGGTCTTGAATTATATAATATTGGGCCTATGGATCTCATTTCCCAGCTTAGTTACTTTGGACTAAGAACAGTAATAAAGTAAAAAATGGACCGGAAACAATTCCACGCTGCGAGAGACCATTGTTATTTAATTTATTATTAATTAAAGGGAAATTTTCAAAAAATTCTAACTTTGCTTAATATTTTAAAAAACTTCATGAGTTCTCAGATGTTGAAATAACTCCCTATAATTAGTGTTTCTTTTCAAAAATATCTCTCACCGATCTATTATGATTATTATTTTTGCAGCGGTATAAGTATGGTGCAGGTCGACAGCAACCATGTTATTGTAAGATTAGTACCTAAGCCAAATATATTTGTACTAGAAAATGAATTATGTATTAAGATATTATTATTTATTCAATAAAGGTAATTTCTTATATATCTGTGTGTATGGGTTGTGAATGTAAATCTTATATCAACCAAGAATGACACTTCGGGTTCTTGTCATCAGAATATGTGATTCTGATAGTAGAACTGTGAACCAACGAATGACATTTTAAACTGTCCCTAGTGATATGTAGGATGTTTATAGAGATAGACATACTTCAGGTAAGAATTTACATATCCATACTAGTATATTAGCAGGCTGGTTGATAATGTTCTGCTGATCATCGACATAGAGATGTCAATGGTGGAATATAGGTACGTGTTAGAGAACACGTATTGGACTGACCACACTATGAGAATATGCATGGTATATGTCATTAGTGATTCTCATATGAATAGTGTGCTTGTTCCTACGACCTAAGGTCACCATGGATTCCTGTATGTGGAACTGCATACTTTAATATGATCCTACGTCATCCGTAATGGGATGATCATTAGGTATGCACTGAATCATGACGAGGAATGTGAGTGAGCAAGATGAGATTTGTTCCTCTCGTCATGAGGGAGATATCTCTGGGCCCTTTGATGAACTAGGACTGAAGAAAATGCATGGCCATGCTCAAAATGGATTAACATGTGTTGTTAATATCATTTTGTATTTACTCAGTCTAATTCTCGATCAGGAAAGAGACTTTGATCAAACTCAAGAATGACATATTACCATGCCTTGTGATCAAGACGTATATCGTAGAACACCATTTCTTGACGTTCAATAATGTTGGGATGTCATTTCCCATGAGTAATATGTTATCTACATAAAGCACTAGGAATACTACCGTGCTCCCACTGAACTTCATGTAAATACAAGACTCATCTTCACTTTTGGTAAAACCAAAACTTTTGATGACTTCATCAAAACGAAGGTTCAAACTTCGAGACGCTTGCTTTAATCTATAGATGGATTTCTGAAGCTCGCAAGCCTTACCATAATTCTTAGGATCGACAAAACTCTCGGGTTGCATCATATGCATGTCCTCGGTCAGATTTCCATTTAGGAAAGCTGTTTTGACATCCATTTGTCATATTTCATAGTCATAATATGCTGCTATGGCTAATAGAATTCTGATGGATTTAAGCATAGCTACAGGTGAGAAAGTTTCATCATAGTCAATACCATGAACTTGTTTGAAACCTTTCACCACAAGCCTTGCTTTGTTGGTTTGTACCTTTCCATCCACGTCAGTCTTTTTCTTAAAGACCCACTTACATCCGATGGTCTTCAAGCCTTCGGATGGATCAATCCAGTTCCAAACTTGATTGTCTTGCATGGATTGCATCTCGGCTCTCATGGCCTCTAACCATTTTTTAGGGTCAGGTTTCTTCATAGTATCTTGGTAGGACGTGGGTTCATTACTTATGAATGTCACATCATCATCATTAGACACGAGAAATCCGTATCTCTTGGGCTCATGATGAATCCTAATAGATCTACGTTGAGTCTGTTGTGTTTCAAGCTCACCAACTCCTTGAGAGCTTGTTTGTTCCTCCATCATAGGTTCTACAACTATAGGTGGGTCTCGAATTTCTTTGAGTTGTACTTTTCTCCCACTGCTTCTCATAGAGACAAACTCTCTTTCCAAGAAGGCTCCATTGCGAGCAACAAACACTTTGTTCTCCGATGGGTGGTAAAAGTAATATCCTTTAGTTTCCTTAGGATATCCCACAAATAGGCACTTGTCAGATTTAGGTCCGAGTTTATCGAGAAACTGACGTTTGACATAAGTCTCACATCCCCAAATTTTAAGAAAAGACAGGATTCTCGGAATGGAGATCACTAGAGACAGGCCGAACGGAAAATTGTATCTTTTACAAAGGGGTTTTGTTGAAAAAGTGTTGAATCGGTTTAACATGATTTATGTGAAACCGGTTTGTTGAGAAATAAAATTCTCGAAATGGAGATCACTAGAGACGGGCCAAACAGAAAATTGTATCTTTCACAAAGGAGTTTTGTTGAGAAAGTGTTGAATCGGTTTAACATGATTGATGTGAAACCGGTTTCTACCCCACTTGCGACCAAACGGAAAATTGTATCTTTCACAAAGGGTTTTCTTGAGAAAGTGTTGAATCGGTTTAACATGATTGATGTGAAACCGATTTTGTTGAGAAAGAGGATTCTCGGAATGGAGATCACTAGAGACAAGCCGAACGGAAAATTGTATTTTTCACAAAGGGGTTTTATTAAGAAAGTGTTGAATCGGTTTAACATGATTGATGTGAAACCGGTTTCTACCCCTCCTACGACCAAATTCAGACTGTCAAAACAATTGTGTCTGAAAACTGAGAAGGAGAAGAGCTGTATGTCACAAGTTCCATATTCTAGTACGGTTGGTAGCATGATGTATTTGATAGTTTGCACTGGACCTAACATTGCTCATGTTGTTAGTGTGGTGAGTCGATATTTGTCATGTCCCGAAAGAGAACACTGAGAGGTGGTTGAGTGGATTTTTCGTTATTTAAAGGGAACCGCAGATGCTCGTTTGGAGTTTGGGAGGATCGACGTAGAGCTGATGAGTTATGTTGACTCGGACTTTATGGGTGATCTTGAAAAGAGACGATCTTTGACCAGTTATGTCTTCACGTTAGGCGGATGTGCTATTAGTTGGAAGGCTACCCTGCAATCCACCATTGCTCTATCTAGCACAGAAGCTGAATATATGGCAATCACTGAAGGCGCTAAGGAGGAAATTTGGCTTAAAGGTTTGCTTGGAGAAATCTCGACATTTGGTGGTCCTACTTCAATCTATTGTGATAATCAGAGTGCGATTTACTTGGCGAAGGATCAGATGTATCATGAGAGAAGCAAGCACATTGAGGTCAAGTTTCATTTTGCTCGACAAGTCACCAAGAAGAAGATAGTGAAGATCGAAAAGATTGCTATTGCCGATAATCCAGCAGATATGCTCACAAAGTCTTTGCCGTCCGCAAAGTTCAGTTCTTGTGCGGAGCTCGTTTCGGTATGTAGCTAGTACGACTTTGAGTCATTGGTGAGATTTTGAGTCAGGGTGGAGATTGTTATGTATGACTCTAAATCTCTCAATAATCTATTTCCTATTTGGTATTATTATTTCGGAAATGTTTAGACTATAGAAATAAATATTTTGGGAATAGTTAGACAATGTAAGAAGGTTGATTATTTTCAGCCTTACATTGTATTTTAGGTGAAGGCAATTTATTTTGGAAATCAGTATGGCTCTCTCCCATATAAAAAGACCTCTAGCTATTGTAATGGTATTCAATTCAATGAATAAATTCTATATTAATTCTCTCTTTCTTTCTCACACAATCATTCTCTCTAGATCCATATTCTTCCAATTATTTCTCAGGGAAAGAAGTCGACAATCGCGGAAAGAGCTCGACCGTCACTAAGAATCAGTTGAACAGTTTAAGCCGCATTGCGAAAATAAAGATAGATATTTAGGACATGATTTTTTCTTTCTATTTTTTTATTATTTTCAAGTGTAGACTTTGAATTTCATCAAATGTAATGTGCAATAATTGTGTAACCATTTTGTATTATTATTATTATTATTATTATTATTATTATTATTATTATTATTATTATTATTATTATTATTATTATTATTATTATTATTATTATTATTATTATTATTATTATTATTATTATTAATAAAAAGTCTTTAGTAGGGGAGCGCTTACTATTTCAAAAAAAAAAAAAAAAAATCACTATCATCTATTTTTCCTTCAAAAAGAATTGGTTAAAATATTTAGAATGACTATGTTAATCTCTAATATAGAAATGACCATACTTTTCAATATATTTTCAAAATAATTTTCTTTCAATAATAACTAGGTTGGTACTCGCTACGCCGAGAATATTTCAATTTTATTATTTATGTTAATGTAAAATGTATAAAATAGCAATTACAAAAAATTCAAGATAATGTTTTGAAATTAATTTATAGCATGTAAATAATATACAATAATCATGTGGAGTAATTTTGCTATTTTTTCTATATATTATTATTCAAAAATATTTTCTATATCACATATAATTTTATAAAGACTTTATGCAAATAAATTTACATACGAGAAATAAGATATTATAAATGATAAATTCATAAAAGAATTAATAACCCACTAAATAATCGGAATCCTTAAATTATAATCATGTGTGGTCTGTACAACGAGTTACTGTCACTGGATTTAGACCAGTTGGAATGACTCGTTACATGGATAAGAGTAGTAATGGGAGTTGGGGATTTGGATTGGGAACGTGTACGAACCGTGTATGTATGTGCAAATGAAGGTGCAAAGCATCTGTCATAAAAATCATACAATGAGATTTTTTTTTTTTGAGAAGTTTTTTTTATGGCTATCTAAAATAAAATAATTCTAGTAGCTATAGCTACGGGACCAACTTTAAAATTGAAATAATAAAATATTTTATGTTTGTTCGACTTTTATTTCCTTAATTTTTATTCTCAAAATTATTTCAATGACGAGAGTTGTTCAGTTTGTGTCATTGTTTAAAATTAAGAAATGATATCCTATGACCGGTCTTAGGAAATGATATTATCAAAGATCAATTCAATGGGAATATGCCTTGTTTGTGGAGAGAGAGGTAGAAGAATAATAGAATACAATAATAGACTTTGACCTCACAATTAGCCATTTTTTTTTTGAAATGAACCGTTACTTTGTACTTCTCCTCGAAACCTAAGAATTGAAATGGACGCCTAACCTTTGTTTGGACAAACAAACGGACGCTTAGTTTAGTTAACTAGGATTTGGGAGAGTAAAAAACAAAAACAAAAACAAAAAATTAGGACTAGTCCAAATCTAAACTTGTGTATGGTCCTGAAATCTTTTGGGCCTTAAGTTCGGCTTCCAAGATCTTTCAGAAAAAAGTTTGGTTTCCCTAACTAATTACTCTAGGCGTACTGAGAGATCTCTTTCTCGATCTAAATCAGGATTAAGACATTGGGGTCATTGAGAAAATATCTAGATCCAAAATCAATTGAAATATCTAGATTCGAACTCATTAGCTAACCAGGTTTGGGATTTGATTTTGAATCATGTTATCTATCAAGTTCAAAAACAGAAAATTTATACAAGAATAAACAAAAAAAAATCTGACGTTTCCAACAGAATGAAAAATAAAATAGTATATTACAAGTCGCCAATTTCTATCCTAAGAAGACGATCAGCTCGTTTGGAGACCTTGCAAAACAAAATAATTCTCAGTAAAATCAGCATAAACCCTAAACCCTAAACAGGCAAATTCCTTTGGACAATTAAAATGCTCCCTAGGGAAAATATTTCCACGTGCCTCTTGTGTAAGGAAAAACTAAACACAAGAAATAAATTTCTCAAAAAAGGATGCATCCGAAGTGCCGAATGCACCCTATGCACAAGTTGAACAAATGTGAATATACGCACGGAATTTGGGTTCGAGTTTGCAATATATTTGGCATTACTGCACCCGCAACCATATACTCCCCAACAAAGCCGTACAGCTAGATGTGCCGTCGTATCAATAAAGCAAAAAGAAAAGAATAGGATGGTATATGGATCTCCTGTTACTGGGGAATCTGAAAAGAATGAAATGCCAGAATTTTTCATCATAGATCGAGTGATAAGAATCAAGTATTCTCAAGTATAGAAGAGAACGTAGATAAATGACTTCGGATGATAGGAAAGACACAAAGCCAGAAGGAAGCCCCATGCCAGCATAGCATTTCGACAGTCATGCACGCATCTTCATTCGCTTCATAATTAACTCACATTTAGGTTGAGAATATTATATCCATCTTGGACACGGAAATTATTGAAAATATTGTTGTAAAACTCTTAATTTTAATAGAGTATACATTAAAAAAAAATCGCCCCGTTTAGCTCCAGTTCAAAACTAGTCGCCCGCTCTCACCTCGCTCTCATCTTCAGAGAACCCCTCCGCCTCCACTCTCCTCTTCTTCTCTCAATGTGCAGAGAGATCGCAAGACCGTGGCGTTTCTCCTATTCTTTCCTCTGTGCTCTCGGAAATCACTGAACTGTTAATCGGAGCTTGTTTCCCAGGTTTTAAATTAGTAATTTGCGTAATTAGTGTTCAGTTCAGGTTTCAATTTGTGATTTCAAATTTCTTTTGGCTTGAATTAATGAATTTGAGTTTAGTTTCGTTGAATTAGTTTCAATAAAATGAACCTCGAGTTCTGATAAAGTACATTCCAGTTCTACTGGGGAAAATATTGATCATTTAGCAGGAATTGATTTCTTTTTTTGGGTTTTTTTAGATAATTTGAATCAGTATTTCACTTTATGTTCAATAAATTACAAAAAAAGGCCTAAGTCCCCCCATTCCTAGGAAAATTCAAAAATTCTCTCATTCTTTCTCAATATGATTTATCAGTTATTAATTTTCTTTTTTCAATTTTTGTTATTTATTATTTTTTTCAGTTTCCTCTTGTTAGGGTAATGGGGAGAATGTGGATGTAGAAAAAAAAACTCATGAGAGAAATAACTAGAGAAGAAGAGAAAAATCGTTTATTCAATTAAGAGACTACATTGTAAGAATTGGAATACTATTACAATAGCTAAAATGCTCTTTATATATAGGAGAGAGCCATGACTAATTACCAAAATAAATTATCCAAATTAAAGATGCAATTACCTAATACACAATGCAAGGATGGAAACAATCCACTTCCTTCCATTGCCTAAATATTCCCTAAATATTTATTTCTATAGCATAAATATTTCCTAAACAACAATACCATTGTGTGACTGTGTAGGTTTCATTTAACGCTGGTAACGATCATCTAAAGATCGTAAGTCATGAGTAACCTCTAGACTGATGTCATGACTACCCATATTAAATGAAATGATCAGCGATCGTAAACCTATCTGAATAGACATTTACTTATTCCTTTTGTTCTACGATATACGTCTTGATCACAAGGCACGGTAATATGTCATCCTTGAGTTTGATCAAAGTCTCTTTCCTGATCGAGAATTAGACTGAGTAAATACAAAATGATATTAACAACACATGTTAATCCATTTTGAGCATGACCATGCATTTCCTTCAGTCCTAGTTCATCAGGGGGCCCAGAGATATCTCCCTCATGACGAGAGGAATAAATCCCATGTTGGTCACTCACATTCCTCGTCATGATTCAGTGCATACCTAACCATGAACCTAATGATCATCCCGTTACGGATGACGTAAGATCATATTAAAGTATGCAGTTCCTCATACAGGAATCTATGGCGACCTCAGGTCGTAGGAATAAGCACACTATTCATATGAGAATCACTAATGACATATACCATGCATATTCTCATAATGTGGTCAGTCCAATACGTGTTCTCTAACACGTACCTATATTCCAGACTTGACATCTCTATGTCCATGATCAGCAGGACATGAACATCTAGCCTGCGAATATACTAGTGTGGATATGTAGCTTCTTATGTGAAGTATGTCTATCTCTATAAACATCCTACATGTCACTAGGGACAGTTTAGAATGTCATTTCTTGGTTCACAGTTCTACTATCAGAATCACATATTCTGATGATGTGAATCCGAAGTGTCATTCTTGGTTGATATAAGAAATATACATTCACAACCCATACACACATATATATATATAAGAAAGAACCTTTATTGAATAAATAATAATGTCTTAATACATAATCCATTTCCTAGCACAAATACACTTGGCCTAGGACACTAATCCTACAGTCTCCCACTTGCACTAGGCCAATTCTAAGCATCTTATGCCCATAGACCTAACATGACCCTCATACTTTGTTTGCGGGAGTGG
>JAJHPC010000012.1:8969251-9101751 GCA_024447665.1 Juncus inflexus | reverse complement strand
TATTAATTAAATTATTTTATTATGCAAATATTTTGGGAAACTTGGAGATGTCACTTTTGGATTTGACGGGTTGTTTTGAAGAGACTCGTTTGTGAATTGTACGATTTGTGATTAGTGAACCGTGACATCTAATTTGAGGGGAAGCGAGCTACTAGACGTAGTGGAAATTCCAAATTTAGTTTGGTTCAAGACGCGAGGATATATCCATGGTCGTCAAGGCTCTTGTGTGGGAGTACGCGATTCCCGAGCTATGTGATTCTCCAGAAGAGTTGGATTTGCTCTCCGCTCTATCTGGCACTTCAGTTGACCGCTACGCGTACCCTCACTTGGGAATATTATATGGGTTTTATATATATATGTAAACAAGGAATGTGTGAAAGGAATAGACTTCTAAAGTTGGATAGTAGTAATGATACATATGAGGAATAGTTTTGTGCATTTCTTTTATCTTAGAAATTCTTTGAATATTTTTAATTCTACAATTATTACTACATGTGATATTATTTTAATATTTAAAATTAGTAAATTAATTCGGCCAGAATTAGGGTTACAACTGCACTTGTGGCTTGTCTTAATAAGTTAGACCCATTTACTCACTTAGTCGCTTATGTGACTAACCACTCTTTTGTATATGTTTTGGGTCTAGGGTTTCAGGACGGTGCAGAAGGAACTAGTGGAGCTCGTGTGTGAACGGTGAGTACGACGGTTGTTATCATCACGGAGTAAAAGATGTTGTTGTTTCTAGGTTATGTATATTCTTGTACGGTTTGTATATTAGGGTTTTGTCGATGTATATATGGGCTTCCGCATCTGTTCAGGGTTTTGTTGTCTCCGTAATGTAGTTATTTCATATATATATATATATATATGAGTGATGTTGTTTTCGATTTTATTTTATTTTTTTTGATATCATATGATGCCTCTAGCACACATATTGTGTGTCGGCGGGTTGTCGCATCTTTATTTTTGCGGTGTGACAGCCTCTTTAAGCGATAGAAGAGGGGGTTTGACTACTAATTTGGACCGAAATGATGTGCAATTTCAGAAAGTGATCTTTTGTGTCGGCCTTATTGACCTAGGTTACTTCGGCCGGGCATACACCTATTGTAGTAATCAGTACAAACAAAATCTCCTCTTTGAAAGGCTAGATAGTTTTCTCGTAATACAAGAATGGTGCAACCTCTTCCCTAAACTGATATATTTCACTTTCCCCCACCTAAATAGCAAACACAATCCGCTTTGGATCAGATTAATGAGACCAGCTAAACGGTATAATAAAGTTTTTCACATTGAAGACTCGTGGTTAACTTCGGTTTCATTTTAACTAGCCTGTCAACAAATCAGAATCCTAACAGAAAATGTAAATTGAGAAACAATGCTCCAAACGGTTAAAATGATTAATTCTAAATGGGATGCTTCGAACAACATAAGCCCTGACAAGAGAATCAAGTTTTTAGAAGATTAAATGCAACTAATCGAAAATACCCCACCTCCCCCCCACACACACAAACCCTAGTTACTAGGCTTACAAGCAATAACATCTACAATGGGTGTACAATGAAGCAATTTATCAGCTCGAATTGTATTGGTGCCAAAGGGCAAGAGTGAAATGGATCGAAGCTGGGGATAGAAATACAAAGTATTATCACGCATTGGCTACAAATAAAAGAAGAAAGAATAATATAAATGCAATCAGAAGAAGGGTGGATAGATCTTGGGTTACCGAAGATAAACAAATAGATTATGAATTTATTTTTACCTGCAAAATAGATAACCTAGCGGATATTTGTACAAATCAGGATCCAATCTTTAACTTATCCCTAAGTTGGCTCAAGAGGATAAAGCGAATATTATTACCCAGCCCGCATAAGAGGAATTACAAAGTACAACCTTCTCTATTGGGCCTGGGAAATCCCCTGGGCCTGATGGGCTAACAGACACATTTATACAGAAAAATTGGGCTTTATTTCAACCGAATATCTCCTCTCTTTCTCGTAAGTTATTCTTAAATGGAACTTTACCCCTCGACTTGGACAAAGCAAATGTTTGCCTTATTCTGAAGATTGAGAATCCAGAGTTTACCTCTGATTTTCATCTGATTTCCGTTTGCAACTTCGGATTGAAGGATCTAGATTGTATAAATGAGGGATTTATTCTGAAATTGATGGGTAGAATAGTGCATAATAAGGATTCTTTGTGGATTCAAGTAATGAGGGCTAAGTATTTCCCAAGGTCTTCATTCTGGAATGTTTCGAGAGAGAATGAGTGTTTAATATTTTGGAGGAGTATTGTGAAATTGAGGAACAAATACAAAGGTAGTTTCTCTTGGTTATTAGGTAATTGTTTGGATGCACAAGTAATAGGATCCCCTTGGTTTTCTGGTTAGGATAGTTTTACCCCCATAAATCAACAATAATGTGAGCTCAAAGTGATTGATTTATTTAATTATCAACAAGCTAATTAGAATTGGGATCTGATAATAGCCACATTTAGCACTGATTGCCTCCCTAATATTGTTTCTACAAACTTTAATCCAAGTGGAAGTGGGAAATAAAAGATAGGCTTATGTGGAAAGAATCATTGAGTGAGAATATCACTGTCAAAGAGGTTTATCAGGTGGATTTGAGAAGGATACACAAACTGAAACACATTCCCCCAAATGTTGGATTGTTTCTTTGGAAATTTTCTGTTAATGCTATTCCAACTAATGAAAGAATTCACAGAAGAATGCCCCATGTTGCTCCTGCTTATATTATTTGTGGCTTTGCAAGAGACTGAATTTCAGCTCATGTTTGAGTGTCCCCATGCAACATATACCTGACAAATTCTCGGGGTGAATACAATCTCTCTCAGAATGTCTCTCCAATTTGTAATCCGTCCCAATTGATAAGGTACAATGACCACTTCTCTCTCTCTTACCTTGCCTTAGTATTATGGGAGATATTGAAAAGTCGGAATAATGCAATCTTCTGTAATGAGGAGCCTCATCCTGGTTTAATTGTCAGAAGGATTGACCATCTTTTAGGAGAGTTAAATTGGATCAAATTACATAATCCAGTGCTGACTCAGAGCAGTGAGGGAATTAGCATGATGGAATCAATGCTGTATTGCTGGTGTGATGGTTCTAGAGACTTAAGAGGTGATAATGGTATTGGGGTGGTAGAATGTCAAGCTCTCAAAGAAGCCCTTTTGTGTGTTAGTAGAAAATTTGGTGACTGTTCATGTAATTTTCTCCTAGACAACATTGAACTGGTTAAATTAATGGATGAGACCAATGACCCTAATATGGTGAATGTTACTACATGGACAGTGGTACAAGATGCGATGGACTGTGTAATTTGGAAACGTAGATTAAAGAATCCAACTTTCAGGTTTTGTGGACGGGATAATAATTTGGAGGTTCAGAATTATGCAAATCTGGCTAGGGTTATGAAATGTTAGTATGAGGATAGTGTGCCTCACAGATTTTGATAGGTTTTTCGAGGGTATTAATTACCCTACTTTGCTTTATAAATATATTTTTTTATACTTTTTGGTATGCAATGTAATTTTGCTTTCACTTTGCCATGTTTGCTTTGCATTAGGTTTAAGACTTTTACAGACTTTTATAGAGATCCTTGTAAAACTCTTTTATAAATGAAATATCTAAGGATTTTGATACAAAAAAAAACTAGATATGTGTCCTGACTAACAAAGAAAATATAAACTTCAAACACGCTATCAACAAGCTCTATCCCTCCAAGAATCTTACTGGTACCAAAGATCTCGGTTTAAATGGGCAATTAATGGTGATCGGAACACTCAATTCTTCCATTCAACAGCCACTGCAAGAAAACGTCAAAATAGTGTTGATATACTGCAACTTTCAAATGGAACTTGTGTTGGTACTCAAACTGAAATAATGAGAGAGTTTGTGGGCCAGTTTAAAAATATTTTCACATTAGAGATCGATCCTACTTAGAGATCTAATTTGGGCCAGCACATTCCTCCGGCAGCATCAATTAGGATAAATGTGCTAGATATTTCCTACAAGGCCACTCTCACATTAGCCCCAGGAAAATTGGAAATAGAAAAAATCTTGTTCTCCTTGGGCCCTTCAAAAGCCCCTGGCCCATACGGGGTTACTGCCTTGTTCATCCAATAAAATTAGGCCCTTCTTCAAAAAGCTATCATCATTAAAATTCAAAATTTTTTTGATATAGGTTGCATGCCTAAAAAGATTGCACACACCAACCTAATCCTAATTCCTAAAGTAAATCAGCCCACAAATGTTACCCAGTTCAAGCCCGTTAGTGTGTGCAATAAAATTTACAAGATAATTTCAAAGCTCCTCTCCACTTTCCTCCAACCCAGCATCACTTCTCTTCTCCTCCCGTTTGAGCTAGCTTTTCAACCTGGCAAAAAAATCTCAGAAAATATCATCCTCTTTTGTGAAATCATCCACTCTCTCAACTCCAGATCGTACTCTAGTAACTCCTTTTGTGTTACGGCAGATCTGTCAAAAGCTTTTGACAAAATTGAATGGAGTTTCCTGCGAGCAGCCTACTGCTCTATGGACTGCAAGTTCAGTTTGTAGACTGGGTAATGGGCTGTGTCACCTCCACTAGGTTCACAATCATTCTGAATTACCGCCGCGAGTGATTCTTTGTCCCGAAAAGAGGGCTCAGACAGGGGTGTTCTCTTTCTCCTTATCTCTTAATTCTCTCTCTCGTAATGTTTTATCTAATCTTCTTCAGGACGCAGTGCTCTCTGATAATGTCAAGGGAATTCAGGTAGCCCCAAGTGCGCCAATTGTTACCCACTGCCTCTACGCAGACGGCCTTCTAATAATGGGGAAGGCAACCACAATCGAGGCGACAACTCTTATCGAAACACTTGATTCATTTTGCAAACTCTCTGGACATAAACTTGGTGGGGAGAGATCAAAACTATGGTTTAGCACCCGTGTGCTGAACTTGAAGAAGACTGAGATTATGCGGATCTGGGGAGCACCAATTGCAGCATCAGAGGAGAAATACCTCGGCCTTCCTATCAGCTCTTACAATCATCATCACTACCATTTCCTCATTGATAAATTTCAAGCCAAGCTTGCAGGCTGGAAATCCAAATTAATGTCTCATGCGGGGAGGCTAGTCCTCTTACATGTGATTTTTCAGTTTCTCTCCATTTACGAAATAGCAAGCGCCTCTCTTCCAAAATCCACCCTGAAATCACATACCTCTATAATGAGGAGATTTTGGTGGGGAAAGTATGACGGCAAATACCTACCTCATATTTCTTGGCATGCAAACCTAGTCAAAAGAGAAAGGAGGGCTTGTAATTCATGACCTGGAGAAATTCAATCAAGCATTAATGCTTAAGATAGTATGGAAGATTGCGGGCCAACAAAATTCTCTCTGGACTGACTCATGTATGCAAAATATATAGCCAATACTCCCTTCTGGTATACAGAACCCAAACCGAATATCTCCACTCTCTGACATAATCTCCTCTCACTCAAGGAATTTCTAATTGATGATGTAAAATGGGTAATTACAAATGGTGCTAAATGTCCTGCCATTGGAGAACCATGGTACGCCTCCTGTCAAGCAAGACCTCCAACTGTGGTTGACAACTTCGGGAAGAAAGTGTGCGAGTATTATAGCCACGTGACAAGATCGTGGTGGTTTCCACAAGTTGTCCACGACCCAGGGTTTACTGTTGCTTTTCAAATCGCAGAACAAGAGCCTTTAAACCTTGACCTAAGTGACATTGATGACAATTTAAATCTAGATTCCTTCTACTAATGACCTCTTTTTAGTCAAAGGGATGTATCGCAAACTACGAGAACAAGATGAGAGGGGTGAAGGGGGAAATGAGGATAGTGATTTGTGGAAGGGGATTTGAAAATTGAAGAACATTGTTCCTAGGGTACGAGTATTTCTCTAGAGGTTGATAAGGGATGCTCTGCCTTTAGGTGGTAAATTGGGAGCAATCATACCCAACATAGAACCTAATTGTCATCTCTATTAGGCAGATTTGGAGGACGCTACCCACCTCTTTAAAGATTGCTCTTTTGCTAAGACTGTGTGGTTTCAGTCACCA
This sequence comes from Juncus inflexus, assembly GCA_024447665.1. Lineage (NCBI taxonomy): Eukaryota > Viridiplantae > Streptophyta > Magnoliopsida > Poales > Juncaceae > Juncus > Juncus inflexus. Next base: position 9,095,667 of record JAJHPC010000012.1, on the reverse strand, counting down.
TTGGCAATCCGTGTGGAGGCCATCCAAGGGGATGTACTCTAATGCATTCGTTACCCAGGTCAAAATCTCCCTCAATCAGACTTTTCTCATTCAACAAATATTCTATGGGCCATTTGGAGAATAAGAAATGCCAGAGTTTTCAAGGAAATTAGGGTCTCCCCCCAATCTGCCATCTACTATTCCACAACACTTAAGAAGGAAATGGCAGAAACAGGATAACTAATTTATCTTTAATGGGGAACATAAGGAAAGTGAGCATCAAATATTTTGTGGATGGATCCTGGGATGTACAGAGTGAAGGTGGGATTTGAGTTATCTGCTTTGAGGGAACTACACTCCTGTTTTATACACTAAAGCAAGTTCAAACCTATTCCCCATTAGATACAAAAACCGTAACCCTTCAATGGGACATTGAGTGTATGAGGAGTAGGGGCTTATATGCAGGAGGGTTGTTCTCAGATTGCAACGCATTGATTAGTTTGATTCATGAACCCCAACTACCCTGGCCAGACGATTGGGGTATTGCAAAAAGAGTGTGGGTGTGTTGGACTCTCGCAAAAGGACAAATCAATCTCTCTTTTAATCACATCAGTTGAAATGAAAACGTCCAAGCAAATGACTTAGCTAATTATGCAAGGATATCTAGGGTGCAAACGAAGGGAAATGTATTCCCCCTCCCTAGAAGGTTTTTGTTCTCGGAGCCTCCTTCCTTGTAATATTGTAATATTGTGTTAACTTTCTGATGTGATATAAATTTTTTTGATGTAAATCTCGTGCCTATGGGATTTAAAGAGAATTAAAAAAAATATATATATGAACTTCAAAAAAAAAAATGATAGTGTGAACAGAAAGGTCAATGTTGAGAGAAAATTTGAGCAAAGAAAATTGAATTAACTTGAATTAATTGCAATATAATTCTTAGAAGCCACTCATTAGCCCATTAGGCCGGCTGTTAACCAAAAAGATTATGTGTGAACTTTATAGTGGGCTGGTGGGAAAACAATTGAAGCCCTATAATTGAGCAATTGAGATTTTCAATAAATTCATATCCGAGTCTCAAGAAAGTATTTATTTTGAAACTGGATGGTTAACAACAAATCAAAATTTTGATCTCAGAAAAAGTATGACCATAGCGTTCTGTTACTTGTATTGTGGCCAAGCCATCTCATTCAGTTGGTTGTCATAAAAGTCTTTGCTTACTAATAAATAATTAATTATATTGGGCAATTTTGAATTTATGCAAAAAATTGTGAAGTTTATTTTTCTCCTTCCACGTTGTATGTTATCTGTTATTGAGCGTTAATTGATGTGTAACAAATACTGTTGGTGAAATATTGAAATCTGTGCGTGACTTGATTTTTGTGTTTGATTGATTGATGTACATAATGGTGAATATTGAAATATGTACATTTGATTTTTTTTGTCTTTGGTTGTTTAATGTATACTTGCCATTTTGTATTCAACCACGTTTGTCATTAGATTAAGGCATACAATTGAACAAAAATCAGAATAGTCTTCATTGAGCTGGTCTTTTGACATGGCAACTGAATGTCACCCTTGCTCCATAAGTTGATGTACATAATGGTGAATATTTGAAATATGTACATTTGATTTTTTTTATTTTTTTATTTAATTTTCTTGTCTTTGATTGATTAATGCATACTTGTCATTTTGTATTCAACCACGTTCATCTGTAGATTAAGGCATACAATTGAACAAAAATCAGAATAGTCTTCATTGAGCTGGTCTTTTGACATGGCAACTGAATGTCATCCTTTATAAGTTCTTCAGTTGGTCTATGTTATAGTACTACTTTGTTATATTAATTAGTGTGTGCTATATTGAATATATATGAGAATTAACTTACTTCTAAAGTAACAGATGTGTGTTTTATTGTCAAAATAAAATATATAATTATGCTATATTATTTCCACGTAATTGTAATAATATTGTTTATTTTTATAGAAATGAAAAAAAATCGGCAACGCAACACATGTATTATATCCAAGGCCGGCCTTGGGCTTTAGCCCAGTAGGTAATTGCCTAAGGCACCAAAAAACCCAAGGCCTCAAAGCTATTTAATCTCTTTCATTCTTTTGAATAAATTTGTTCAAGTCCAACTCCAAAATAAATCATATCCAGCTCAAACCCATACAACTCTATCCTCATTCCTCTCGTACTGCACTCTTTATTTCTATCGATGGAAGACAAACGAAAAAAGACATGGCAAGAAAGGAAAAGGAAACCAAGCAAAATCAAATTGGAAAGAAATGAAAGCATATACGGAAATTGTTGACAGAAAATTAGAAAGATAAAATTTCCTCCTTGCTTTAGCCCAATTTTCTTTTAATTTCGAGATACTTTTTGCTTCATGTTCAATTCATTATTCAATAATTTAATTTTGCATGTAGACTTCAATTTCATGGTATTACTTTATCTAATTTTTCATTTGCATCAACTTCCAAGCTTCAATTGCTCCTAATTTTGACAGCTTGTTGCAAATTATCAATTTAAGGTTAATTTTCTATCTCTACTATTTATTATTGTAATGTTTTGTTTTTTTAAGAATGTTTATTATTGTAATGTTAGACAACTCTTTCGTAACTCATTTTTAGCGTTTATTAATTTCTTGTCTTTGCAATATTTTTTGTACTTGATTTTATATTATTTTAAAATTCCAACGCTTCATGAAAAACTCGTCAAAGACCCCTCAAATTACAAGACCAGTCCTGATTATATCTTATACATTCCTGGAGAAAATTAAGATATTTTTATTCAATCATGTATATCTTACTTATACATTAGCAAGTCTTCATATATAAGATAAGATATCCTCTATGTATTACAAATAATAATTATTAAGATTATTAGAAATACGAAACATTCACTTCTAAAATAATGCTAATTATAACAGTAACTCAATAATGCCATATATAAGCCTCCACTTCTAAAACTAACGTGCCTGAGGTGGAATTTAGTTGTTTGGCAAGGGTGTAGCCTCTAGCCATTCTAAATTGGCCGGTTCCTCCAACGATTGGCCGCTCGATAATCGTTCCCAAAACGACTCTTCCGAATATCGACAGAGTGCTTCCGTTGTAAGAGCCGTCGGTGAAGACAAAGTTTAGTGTTGTTAATAGTCCGTTATCCTGTTCCATTGATGCTCCAGTGACCAAACCTTGAGCTCTACCTGGTACAAAATAGTTTTTATTAGAAAAATTATTCATATTATTAGGCATTAATATATAAATATACGAATTGATACAATTATTTAATCCAAATCAACAACACAAATATTTACACGAAAGGTTAATCCAACTTGTTAGGGAAAGAAAACAAAAAAAGAAAATTCAAGAGAGATCAATCTTTTTGTTATATATAAAAGACTAAAAAAAGGTCTCAATTCATTTAAGAAACAAGGAATTTATCACAATGAAATTGTTTGCAGCAATTGAATAAAGGCTAATGACCATGTTAGGAGGTTGGAATAAATTGAACAGATTTATGAATGTTATGAACCTTTGATCGCATTGAACACACATTAGGCATTTCAAGATAGTCAGAAGAAATTACAGTACCTATCAATTTGGAATTCGGATCTGCTCCATCTCGCAACATGTCATCAATAATCCCAACCATGCCAAAAAATGAGTCGTTTTTCTGGGCTTTGACGACATTAACCGTCGTCTGATTTGGACCCGAAAGGATTTCATGAAAGTAAAAATGCATGTGAGTCATTTTCTCTCCATGAGGAGAACTGCAATTTGATTTGTAGAGAGAGAGGAGAAGAAGAAAGGACAAGAGGATGATTTTAGAAATTGGAGAAGCCATTTTAGTTTTTCTCAAATGATTTTCTTAATGATTGGTTTACAAATGACAAATAAGTCTCCATTTATATATAAGAGGATATAAGAACCGTCCAAGTCCAACTGAGTTGTTGCAACCAATCTATTGTTAGAAATTAAAATAAACAAAATACAAAATTATACATGTAGGTCCCTTAAGTTGGTGAGAATTCACACAAAAAGAGTTCTTTGACTTGATAAAAAAAGAATCGATACCAATGAGAATTGACATTTATTCTTTCTTATTTGATGATTATCTAGAATATGTTTGGGAAATATTCTTTTTATTATTATGCCAAAATTTCCATAGAACAGAAATTAAATTTGTACAAAATTACAAATTCAGATGGCACGATTGAATATTAAAAATAAGATAACAATAAAAAAATATTGGTTTATAAAATTAGGAATTAAAATTAATAAACTAAATAAAAATAAAAAATTGAAAATAAACTATAAAACTAGAAAGGAAAAAGTAATACAATAAAGAATAAAAATAAAAATTTAGAATAACATTATTATCTTGAAAGCAATTGGAAGTATGTTAATATTATTATAGATATTTTTATTTATTTTTATTAAATTTAAAATATAAGATCCATAAGAAAATTTAGTTTTTGAGAATAAAAAAAGTGAATTTGGTTTCGTTTTTGTGTTTGAAAAAAACCAAATTCTCTCAACTAAAAAGAAAAATCGGTAGAAAAAAGAATCCAATATCCTTATACTATGCTACGATAAATTAATAAATTACTCAAAAAAATCTTATTTCTAGAAAATCTTACTCCTCTTCCTTATACCTTTCCCAATTAAATGGCATTCAAGCAATAAAACATATGTCATTAAAAAAAAGCGGAGGTAGGAATAGACCAAACTTGGACTAGTGTAATAACACAAGCCCATTATTTCAAGTTCGACTCCTACTAACCACGCAGCAAGAAGTTCGTTCTTGTATTATGTTTCTACATGCAACTCAACTTACAAATTCTTATTAATTTTTGTGTTTCTAGTAACTAACCCTCCTATTTGACTTGGAAAGAAAGCGGATGTTAACTAATATTTGGTAAGTCGTTTCAGTCAATATATTTCAAATAATTTCAAATATAATTAATATTAATTGTTTACTATTTGATTTCTGCATCTTGTTATGACTAAATAATTGTGTTTTTTTTAATTACTCTATTAACAAATTCTTTTTGGTCTTGATCTTGCTCTCTATGCTGATTTACCCTCTTTTTTATATGTTTACATGTATATCAGTTAATATTACATATATTTCTAATATAATAATTTGTAGTTTAACTCATATCGACAGAACTTTTATGTGTTGTGCATGTAACCAAAAAAGAGACAAAGATAATTATATAAAATATCAAGGAAAAGAGAATACATAGGGCATGTTTGATTTGGTGTATTTTTGGGGATTGTAAATTGAAATGATGTATTTAGTATAAAATCTCTTGTTTGATTTCTATCAAATGCAATATTTTATGATAGTTTTGAAGTATTTTGTAATACTTATCAAAATGCGGGATAACGCTCAAGTAAAAAATGCAAGTATCTCACTAGTTCAAATTTAAATATTTTTTAAGTACCAATAAATTAATAAAAAAATATTAAATTAAAATTTGTTAAATAAAATAATAAATTAATATTAAATAAATTAAATGAAAAGAAATATTAAATAAATTAAATTAAATTAAAATATATTAAATTAAAGTAAAATAAATAAAATTAAAATAAAAAAATATAAAAAATATTAAAATATTAATAAATTAAAAATAAAATATTAATTAAATTAAATTAAATTAAATAATTTAAAATAATATTATTAAATTAAAATAAAATAAATTATAAAAAATTAAATATTAATTAAATTAAATATTACATTAAAATAAAATAAAAAATATTTAATTAAAACAAAATATTAAAGTAAAAATATTGTTTTTCTTTTTATGTTTAACTTCCTTGTATTTAATTTTTTTTTTTGTTTAATTAATCATTTATATCAAGTAATAGTACTTATCTGTTTTGTCTTACTAATTGTATGTGTATGTTTGAGATTTATAAATTATAAAATAAATTTAACTGCATATAATAATTTTGAAAACTGGTACATAATTTTATGTAAATACTCTACAATCATCATACAATTAACTTGAATCAAAATTAAAATTATGGAGTTACATCAAAAATCAAATAATGGATTCTTATTTACATGATTTAAAATACACCAAATCAAACAACTAACATGTATTCTCAAAATCATATATAATCATGATGATGTATTTCGGATATACATCAAACTTGAAATACCTCAAATAAAATATGCCCATAGAAGTTATATGTTTTGTTTTTCTTTCTTCTTCTTTCTTAGATGATAAAAAATTAAATTGTAAGTCATTTTGTTACTGCAGAAGCAATATCTCGACCAGTTACTGTTGTTCGGTTGAGGCCTAAAAGGGGGGTTTATAAAGGCCTAAAGTGCGGAAGCGTGAAGATTTGTGTTTTTAGGGTTCTATATTTTTATTGTTGTAGACTTTTATTTGATGGTTGTTTAAATTCTAATTAACAAAGCAACTAATTAAACAAGAAAATAAAGTAGATAGGAATAAAAATGAGATACCGAACGCCAGATCTAATGACGGAGTTCGGCGAGGTGGTTGCGTTAGCCTTAACCACCCATTTACTCGCTGGCGGCCTTTGCCGCGTTCACGAGTTGTCTACTCTCCGGGACTTGCCTTGTGGCTCCGATAACCACTAACAAACAGATCGTTTACAGACCTCGAACCACCGCTCATCGTACAACAAACTTGACGAATCGATGGAGCAATAACTTAAAAACTCGATTTCTTTAACTTCAACAAACTCAACGAGCAACACGCTCAAAACTCCACTAATCTCACTATTTGATTTAGAATAATTCAACAGTATTTAGAAGAGAAAAATCTGCTTTGTTTCAATGCAATCAACCTCAATTTTCTGAGAGAGGAGGCCCTCCTTTTAAAAGAAGGAAAGAGCAGCCGTCACAGAAGGAAACTGCGCAATTTCGTTGCCAACAGAACAATTCCGTTGCCAACGGACTACTAAAAAACAGAAGGCAATCAAGAGAGATTTCAAAACAAACGGCTAAAGTCCGACAGATCCGTTGCCGACGGAAATGTTCCGTTGACTGCCCAGCTCCGGCATGACCCATGTGGAAAACTGTCTGAGTACTGAGAGTTACAGTGACATGGGAGGCACTTCATTACTTAATATTCTGAAGGATTTTGTTTTTAGATTTATAAAAAAAATAAACATCACAGAAACAAGATAAATATAGTATGAGCCTAATTCTCACGAGCGATCATGAGGTTCCTAATCCTAGATCTATCATTAGATTCCAGGAGTAATCTTCAATGAATCATTCATTGTGTGTGTGCGAAGATTCAATGCCATCTTCCGAAGATTGCGCCAAGATCCTTGCCTTGTAGTCGTGATATAATATATTTCCTAACAACTATCTTATTGCTAGAAAAATAATTTAGTGCCATAATTAGAATTTTGGACAACTCACTGGTTGCCATAGATATAAAATAAAAATACAAGCATTCGCACACAAGATTATATCACAGAATAATCACAGATCTAAATCTCATACCATATTTAAACAAATTAAATTCCTTGTGTAACAAAAATTAGGGTTTCTCGCAAAATCAGCCTTATTCCGTTGGGAACGAGACTATTCCGTTCTCAAAGGAATAACGCTGAATAATTCTGACGAAAATTTCAGCATATTCCGTTCGGAACAAAACTATTCCGTTCGGGACAGAATAACGCTGATTTTTTGGTTATTAATTTTAGTTTTATTTCCAAAACAAATTCCGAAAAACTATTTTTTGAAACTCCAGAAAATAATAATATCCAATATTATATTCTTAGAAACTATTTCCGTGATGTTTTGAAATAATATTTTCAAAAACCTAAAATTTATTATACTAGAATATTTACTAAATTTTAAATATATAATCAACGATTATTTCCTTAACGAACGCCGTGATGCCACTGTTGGGAAATCCATAGCCATGAACGTTACATGCGCAGCGGAATCTATGGATTTAACCCACCCTAGGATCATCGTTAAGGGAATAAAATTGCGAAATTAACTATTAAAATTTATACCTCGGATCTTCCTGATCCGCGAGATGAAGAACGGATGTAGGTCTGAACTTTTCTGATTTGCAACCTTCTCCTTCCTGAAGCTCGCGTTGAACAAACTCCTTGCTTCTCCTAGGGTAAAGAAATTGATCGCTTACTAGTCTTCAAAGCAGAAGACCTCTACTCGTATCTGTAGGATTAGTGCCCTAGGGCAAATGTATTTATACTAGGAAATGGATTATGTATTAAGACATTATTATTTATTCAATAAAGATTGTTTCTTATATATGTGTGTGTATGGGTTGTGAATGTAAATCTTATGTCAACCAAGAATGACACTTCGGGTTCATGTCATCAAGAATATGTGATTCTGATAGTAGAACTGTGAACCAACGAATGACATTCTAAACTGTCCCTAGTGATATGTAGGATGTTTATGGACATAGACATACTTTAGGTAAGAAGCTACATATCCACACTAGTATATTCGCAGGCTGGATGATAATGTTCTGTTGATCATGGACATAGAGATGTCAAGCCTGGAATATAGGTACATTTTAGAGAACACATACTGTGACCAGACTATGAGAATATGCATGGTATATGTCATTAGTGATTCTCATATGAATAGTGTGCTTGTTACTAAGACCTGAGGTCACCATGGATTCGTGTATATGGAACTGCATACTTTAATATTTTCCTACGTCATCTGTAATGGGATGATCATTAGGGTCATCATTATGTATGCACTGAATCATGACGAGGAATGTGAGTGACCAAGATGGGATTTGTTCCTCTTGTCATGAGGGCGATATCTCTAGGCCCCCTGATGAACTAGGACTGAAGGAAATGCATGGTCATGCTCAAAATGGATTAACATGTGTTGTTAATATCATTTTGTTTTTACTCAGACTAATTCTCGATCAGGAAAGAGACTTTGATCAAACTCAAGGATGACATACTTCCATGCCTTGTGATCAAGATATATATCGTAGAACAAAAGGAATAAGCAAATGTCTATTCAGATAGGTTTATGATCGCTGATCATTTCATTTAACATGGATAGTCATGACATCAGTCTAGAGGTTACTCATGACTTACGATATTTAGAAGATCGTTGCCAGCGTTAAATGGAACCTACACGTTCACACATTGAACTCCATTTGTTCGGGATGAATATGCCTCAAAACAGTTATACATATGATGTATAAATTGATGAATGAAATAATCAATTATTGGATAATTGATTGAACAAAACAGTACCATTCCGTTGGCAACGGAATAGTTCTGTTCCCAACAGAATAAAAATGGAAACTGTAATAACCTTAGCTGCCAAGTATTTCGTTATGGAAATACCTATTCCGTTGGCAACAGAATAGTTTTGTTGGCAACGGAATAGGCCCAGATTAGGGTTTTTAGTTGTGGTAACTGAGCAATCATTCGCATCTCTCTCTAGTATAAATAGAAGGGCCGAGTCTCTCTATTCCATATACAACTCAGAAGCCTTAGAGGACATCTATTACACAGAAAAGATAGAGAAAGTTTTTGAGAGATATTCGGAAAGTATTTCCGGACTTGTCTAGCCAAGTCTGGTTATTCCATACATCTGAAGTTCGTGTGGATACGAGTACAAGTTCTCTATCTTGAGAACTTGAGAGCGATCGATCTTCATTCCTAGGAGAAGTAAGGAGGTCGCAAGTCGAGCTTCAGGAAGGAGAAGGTTGCTAGTCAGAAAAGTTCAGACCTACATCCGTCCTTCGTCTCGCGGATCAGGAAGATTCGAGGTATAAATTTTAATAGTTAATCTCGTACTTTTATTCCCTTAACGTACATCCTGGGGTGGTTTAAATCCATAGGTTCCGCTTCGCATGTAACGTACATGGCTATGGAATTCCCAACAGTATCCACGCCGATCTTCAGACACATGGAATAACCAGACTCGTCTATATGAGTCCGGAAATACTTCCAAAAAATAACGGATGACCCTAATGATAATCCCATTACGGATGACGTAGGATCATATTAAAGTGTGCAGTTCCACATACAGGACTCCATGGTGACCTCAGGTCATAGGAACAAGCACACTATTCATATGAGAATCACTAATGACATATACCATGCATATTCTCATAGTATGGTCAGTCTAGTACTTGTTCTCTAACACGTACCTATATTCCGGACTTGACATCTCTATGTCCATGAACAGTAGAACATGATCAGCCAGCCTGCGAAAATACTACTGTGGATATGTAGCTTCTTACCTGAAGTATGTCTATCTCTATAAACATCATACATATCACTAGGGACGGTTTTGAATGTCATTCGTTGGTTCACCAGTTCTACTATCAGAATCACATATTCTGATGACGTGAACCCGAATGTCATTCTTGGTTGATATAAGATTTACATTCACAACACATACAAATATATATATAAGAAACAACCTTTATTGAGTAAATAATAATGTCTTAATACATAATCCATTTCCTAGCACAAATATATTTTGCCTAATCCTACACTCCACACATGAGATCCACACATGAGATCCTTGGAAGCATGCATGTGGTGGTTGCAACAATTCTTCTTGCGAATATGAATCCCGAGTGACCTACACGTAATTATAAAATACTTATTATTATTATTATTATTATTATTATTATTATTATTATTATTATTATTATTATTATTATTATTATTATTATTATTATTATTATTATTATTATTATTATTATTATTATTATTTTTATTATTATTATTATTATTATTATTATTATTATTATTATTATTATTATTATTATTATTATTATTATTATTATTATTATTATTATTATTATTATTATTATTATTATTATTATTATTATTATTATTATTATTATTATTATTATGTGGATTAGGGAGAACCAACCGTAAGCTCTCACAGTGCCGGCTCGACTAGCGCGTGACAGAGCTTTATACATGTATATGAGAGCAGCTGCACCCCATGCATATGTACCGCATGTATCAAAATTTTCTAACAACAATGAATGTATTACTGGGACTTAATTTATAGATGAATTAGCTAGCATTATACAACCTATAAAGAACGTGATATGTTATAATAAGTTTTTATATGGTATTTTCATAATTTTAGAATAAATTGAAAAATAATATAATTGTGCAATGGATTATGTGCAATGAATAATGTAGTTATCATTATATTTATTTTGGAAACTATAACTAATTTAAGTTTTTGAGTTTATGTGCAAAATTCTTTGATTATGTCCAAGTGTTCTTCTGTACTTTGAATTTGTGTTAATGAGTGTTGAAACTCTAAATTCAAAAGTGTAGATGAATTTGAGAGTATACATTGGATTGAATTAATGAGACGAAAAAGATGCATTGCATTTAGTCTAGTCCATTTCCTATAAGTCATTTGCATGCACAACCATTTCTGTTCCACTCTCTATCCTCTGTTAAAAACACAAGAAAGAAAAAGAGTTAGCTTGTTATCTAGTTGTGTTTGAGCATCTGCATCTCATTCATCTGGTGTTGATGGATCAAAAGTGGAGAGTACATGAAAAATAAGTTGCGCATCTTGGGCTTGAATTTCCTTGTGCATATCTAGTACAATGAGTCTCTTATGAATCTATTTATATTTTATTTCCTTAGTCTTATTCTATCAGATAGATAGTATAGATAGTAGCATATCTCAATCTCAATCTCATTTGATCATCTCATTTCATTAGGATTAAGTCAAGAATAATTTCATGATTAATAGTTATATTATTTTATTCCAAAAAGCATGATATATAGTTGGAGTTTCATATCCTTATATTTTGACTAGAAGTTATATATACTCTTGTCACAAGTGGAATATTTTATCCATTGATATTCTGTTATTTTATTTCTTAATTATTTTAGAGTGGATTATTTAATTAATTAATTTAGTCATTATTTTTTTTCATATGTTAATTATTTTCTAAGTTAAGCTATGACCAAATATTTTTATGGAGTTTTTCTTATTATCAGTAAGTATTAGTTTGAATGATATAAAAGAAACTTAAAATATATTTCGATCATATAGTTTCTACTATTCTGGATTTTTATGATTTTGAAAATTTAAATATATTTATTTGAACTTTGTATCTTAATCTAGATTTCTGATGGAAATTCGAACTTCGGATTTTCAAAACCGTTATTTGAACCTCATTTTATTAGAAATTTATTTTAATCCCAACTCTCAATCTATAACTCCAAATTTTATAAATAAATAGTTGATTCCTATGTTTCTGGACATTCCGTACGCATTGGCACCATTAGCTTCTGCATACTAGGTTTCAAAATTTAAATCTTTAGTAATCAGCATCATTTAGAGTTAAATGTATAGTTTGATACAAGTTTCAAGATGGAGTCGTAATTAGTATTAATTAATAAATTAGATTCGCGTGAGGAAGAGTTCATATTAGAGGAAGATCGAGAAGTTGAAAGAGTCGCAAGGGAAGAATTAGAGTCTCTGGGACCCGAACGTCACGCTTGAGTTTTTTGCTGACTAGTTTGCTTATTTAGGTAAGGTTTTGCTCGCATATGCTTTTCCTTTGACTATATCTTGTTCTTCTGTATAAATAATATACATATTATAATTATATAATATAAAGTAAAAAAAATATAAAGATTTTCTCTAAATTAGAGCTTATGTAGCTTAGTGAGAATTTTTAGTAACTTGAGTATTTTGAAGAAAATGTTTTAAGATGTTTTGAGAATAAGATACGAGATATATTGAGATGCGTGAAAAGTGATAGTAAAATCAATATAGCCGTATTTGGTAGGTAGAAGCCACGGATAGTAAAATGAATATAGCTGTTGTGATAGGTGAGAGATCGTACTTAGTAGGTAGAAGCTAGCGCCGCCGATCACCCAATAACGAGCTCGGAAAGACTTGTATCTATGGCGTACTCGAAGCCACGGAGCATGATCTAGTGTGTGTGGCAAAGTAAAAAGTGTATTAAACTATTATCCTGAAGAAAAAGTATCTTTATTATTAATAGATATTTGTGTTATTATTATTACTTTATTTTCTAATAAATTTCTATTTTTGGTGTATGCGACTAGGCATTTCTTTTTACACCCCACTGTGTTAGTACTCATCCTTATATTTTATTTGTGCCCAAGTTTGGACCAGTAGCTTGGGATTTGAGGGTGGAGTGACGTCAATATTTAATAAACATAGTTTAATAATTAATGTTGAATAAAGGAGAACTTCATAATCTCATTTTTTATTTATTGTTAAAGATTAAATAAATGTATGAACTTAAATATTATTTAGGATTGTGGATGATTATTTGAATGGCTTTTGACGGTTGTTACATTTCAATCCATAAGCCTTAAGCATGACGATCGAAAATCTCAGGTGTTGGTTTTGATTTTTTCGGCACTTTCATAAAATTATTTTGCAGCCATTGGAGGTCGATGCGGGGCTCTGATTCCCTCCATACGGATGGAACTTTACCTAATAAACTTATAAATTATTCTTTTGTTGGTTTCTATTCAATGACTGGTAATCCGTCTACATGTAATCCTGTCATGATAGAAATATCACGGAGAGTGATAGTCATCTCTCAGTATCTAAAATGAAACGAGTTTGTTTCTGAGCGCCATCTTTCGATTAATGTCGTCGCTAAAGGGTGGTATAATTCGGCTGCTGCGCACTGCATGATAAGATAGAATCCAGACCGTCTGAGTATGTTATCTATCGCGGGGTGACAAATTATCCATTCTTTCCATTTCTTTAAGTGCTAGGTATAAGCAATATTGTTTGAAGGTAGGCTATATCGTTGAATATCTTGAGCATATAGAACATGAGCATCTACCGGTCCTTGGTGATCAAAATTATCCGTCGACATATGCAAAATATCAGTAATTTAATAAATAAATAATATAAAACAAACATTCATTTAAGTCACTCAATATAAAATATTAATTAAAAATGATATAAAGAAACATTCAAATAAAAAATGATGGTTATTGATTGTAGAATAAAAGTGAGAGTGAGAGAGATGTTATTTGTTAAAAAATGAATGAAGAAGGCGACTGAGGAGATGAAAGAAAATGAATGCAAAAGAAGAGAGAGGAGATGAATGAAAATGAATGAAGAATATCGTATTTAAGCTAATCTTAGTAGTAGGTGGGAATAGTTAAAGGAGCGACATGATTGAATTGATCTTACTGCGCGTGCGTAACCGACACAAAAAAATATTAACTTAAACCGCACTTTTATTCTCAAACTGTACTTCTAAAGTGCGGTTTGGCCAAAAACAGAAAAAGATTCTTTGCAAACCGCACATTAGAAGTGTGGTTTGAATACAAATATTTTGTTTTGCCGGTTTGGATTTTTTAAAAGAACCGCACTTTGGATGTGCGATTTTTACTCCAACCGTACTTCCAAAGTGCGAAAGTGCTACTGGCTGGAATTTATTTCTGGATGTATATTTTTCGGAAATTCGATTTTTATTCGTTTATAAACAGTGGATTCTACCAACTTCATTTTGCATAAAGTTGGCCTTGCATTTGATTTCAAATTAAAGAGTGAGCAGCAACACAAAGAAGCACACATGGCACACCCCAAATTAAGTCATTTCTTAAAGCTCCTTCAGATTGCTTAATACGACAATGAGCTGAGGATAGTGGTGATATCAATCTCAATTTCTCTCAAATATTTCATCGAACATCTGTCTTGCATAGTGAAGGTGGTCTCACTTGCTTAAAACATGAACAAGGTGGTTTAGATGAATAGACTAACAAAACGTAACTATGGATTAAATTCAAGACAAAGTTGTAGAAGAGACTAACTTTCTCCATTGATACTTTGATAGTACACTGATAACTCATTAACAATGGTATGGTGGGCTCGATGATGAGAGACCAGCGCACACATCACACACATAGAGAAACAAGCACAAACACTCTCACTCTTGCACACACAACATATGAGATGAGAACACACCACCACACACTTTACACAAACTCGATTTAAATATATACTATCATGATCTCAAATCGAAAAGAAAAAAAATGAAGAATCTATTAGTAAGATTTATTAATGAAGAATCTATTAGTAAGATTTATTAATGAAAAACATGAAAATATTAAAAGATATTTGAGATTTTAGAGAAAAATAATTTTGGGAAGAAAATATGTGATGTTTGGAGGGGAAGAGATGAGTCTGAAGAGAGAAAAGATTTGAGAATAAAAAAATCGGACAGAGCTAAAACTAGGGTATTTTAGTCCTAATATGTGGGGAGAGATGAGGGAATAAGCTATCCCAGCTTTGAAGTGGGGTAAATTTTGGTTAAGTTTTGAATTATTCATGTTTATTCTTAGAATTTTTTTTTTCGACTTTTTATCTCATAAGGTACACATGCACACACACCGAGAATTGCAGAAGGTCTGAAATGCACCCTCTTTTGATTAACTGCTCTCCGTTTGGCAGTGATAATGGGTATAAATGTGATTAACCCCAACTTATCCAGCTGCTAAACAGCACCTAAAGAGAACATTGTCCCTCAAAGAACAATGTTTATATTGGTTTATATTATTATGTATAGGACATCTCGTTCTTATATTTGAAATCTAATAATTAATTTTTCTTATAGTATCTAATAATATCATTTCATATGAATAATCAGAATTGACTTGAGCATCTTGGTTGCCCTGGCTCGAGTTGTAACTGTTGTAATCAGTTTGATGAGATTTAAAACTATTCCGAACTACTAATATATTTTGTGTGAGAATGTCTTGAGCCAGCTAGTCGAAAGATCAAGTTCTCGGAAATGACTCGGCCGCATCCTACCTATCTCAGAAGAATAAGAAGTCGTCACACATGCAACAATTTTTTCAAGAGAGTATTTCAAGGCGTGGGAGCAAGCTTCTTAGTCTTCGTGTTGTGTAGTTTGGTGAGAAGTTTAATTGTTATTAAAAAGAGAGTAGAATCTGCAAAATATTGTGCCAGTTCCGTTGACAACGGAAGTGGTCCGTTGCCAACGGACCACTGTATTGAAAACGGAACTGTCCGTTGGTAAAATTTTCATCCTGACTTCTTTCTAGCCGAAATCATATACAGTCCGTTGGCAACGGAAAAGTTCTGTCGGCAACGGATCTGTCGGATTTTAGCCGTTTGTTTCGAAATCTCCCTTGATTGCCTTCTGTTTTTGGCAGTCCGTTGGCAACAGAATTATTCCTTTGGCAACGGAACAGCGCAGTTTCCTTCTGTGACAGCTGCTCTTTTCTTCTTTTAAAAGGAAGGCCGTCTCTCTCAGAAAATTGAGGTTGATTCCATTGAAACAAAGCAGATTTTTCTCTTCTTAATACTGTTGAATTACTCTAAATCAAATAGTGAGATTAGTGGAGTTATGAGCGCGTTGCTCGTTGAGTTTGTTGAAGTTAAAGAAATTGAGTTTGTAAGTTATTGCTCCATCGATTCGTCAAGTTTGTTGTACGACGAGCGGTGGTTCGAAGTCTGTAAATGATCTGTTTGTTAGTGGTTATCGAAGCCGCAAGGCAAGTCCCGGAGAGTAGGCAACTCGTGAATGCGGCAAGGGCCGCCAGCGAGTAAACGGGTAGTTAAGGCTAACGCAACCACCTCGCCGAACTCCGTCATCAGATCTGGCATTCGGTATCTCATTTTTATTCCTATCTACTTTATTTTCTTGTTTAATTAATTTCTTTGTTAATTAGAATTTAAACAACCATCAAATAAAAGTCTAAAACAATAAAAAAATAAAACCCTAAAAACACAAATCTTCACGCTTCTGCATTTTAGGCCTTTATAAACCCCCCTTTTAGGCCTCAACCGAACAACAATTGGTATCAAAGCGGGAATACAGACCGTTTCAAATTCCAATTTGAAATAACGTGTATTCGGTTTATGGCGACCCCTCCGATCAACGGTCTTCAAATCGCGTACCCTGACAAACTCGACGGCAAGAACTGGAACGTCTAGAAAAGATGCATGATGAACGCATTTGATCTTCACAGTCTTCGAAAGGTAGTGAAAAATAATTTTACCGTAGATTATGTAACAAATAGTACCACAACCTATACCGAAGACACTAAAACTAATAAAACACTTGACATAATGGCACAGAATCTCATTCTCACAAATATGTTAAACACATTTTCTATCATAATAGATGGTTGTGAGAATTCTAATGAAATGTGGAAAGCTCTCCTAAATAGATTTGAAGGAAATAATCAAATGAAAAGAACCAAATTAATGGGACTTGAACAACAATTTGATAATTTCCGTATGATTGAAGGTAAACACGGTCGAGGATATGTACATTCGTGTGTCGCATATCCGAAACGGATTCACCGCTTTAGGAGAGAAACTAACCGATGATCGAGTTGTAGGAAAATTGATTAGGGCGATGCCATCGAGTCGGGAAGTACTTCGAGTCTCATTGGAAATCATGCTAGCAACAAAAGATATCAGGCCCGAAGAACTCGTCAACTACTTCCGTAACTTCGAAACCCGAGTGAGGCAAATGGGAACCGACTCCCAACCCAAAATGGTGGCCATGCCGGCAACAAGTTTGACTGATGAGGATGATGAAATAGCATGCTTGGTGCGACAATTTGGTGAATTTCGAGCCAAGGAAAAGAGGTTTAACGACAACCAACGTTGCAACAACCAAAAGACGTACTGCTTCGAGTGCAACAAGAAAGGACACACCATCGACAATTGCTTCACCCTACATCCCGAGCTCGCTCCGTGGAACAAGAAGGATGATGAAAAATGTGATGGACGTTCACATGATCGACGCGAGCGACGCGAAAGGCGATCCGATGATCAACACGACAAAAGACGAGAAAATAGACACGAAGACAAAGGGAAGGACAAGAAAAGGAGGTCGAAAAGTCACTCCGCCAAGGTGGCAGTGTGGGGAGACGAGTCAAGCGATTCATCGGATGGTTCCGGTTCGGACTCCAACTCCGAATCGGACATGGCGAACGTCGCGTTCATGGCGTACGATGACGTGGACGAAGTGTGCGAAAGGGCGATACAAGAGATGGTTCGACTTGAACAACTTCCAGCACAACCCCGTCCTCCCACCGCGACATCTTACATCGACACTACTTCCTCCGGTTCTTCCTGCGACACGAGTCACGAGGTATATCTAGATCCTACTATTAATCATGTTTTAGAAGAGGTTAAGGTTCATAGTTCAAATCAAGTCATTGAAAATGTAGAACCCGGAACCCGCAATGAATTAGAACAAGAATTAAAAAGGTTTCGGGAGTCTCTTATCAATACCCAAGAACTTGTCATTGTTTCCGAAGCTTTGGTAAGGTCGTACAAGGCACGAATAAAAGAACTTGAAAAATCAAATTTAAATAATTATAACAACTTAATTGACGACAACTTAAACAATAAGTCAAATAATTGTATTTGTGAAAAATTAAAAACTGAAATTAGTCATCTAAAAGTCGAAGTTATAAGTCTAAAATATGAAAATAAATCTCTCAAGTCTGCTTGCACCAGAAATGTCTCGAGCAAACTTAATTTAGATAACTTAATTATAGGACAAAAAACAAATGATAAAACCGGTTTAGGGTTCAAGAAAGAAGTCGGTACTAACCCCGTTCTTTCAAGATCTAAAAACCATACAATAAAAAGGGAGCTCAATCAACCGAAGAGTAGAGGAAATGCATTCCTGTATCGAGACTACTCTAAGGGTCAAAGTCCTAAAAGTCGAACTTTTAAAAGTTTTAGTAAAAATAATAGGTTTCACTATCTTCATAATTTTCGGCATATTCATGAAAATAACCGCGGTGTCACAACCGAAAGACTTTATAAAAAGGGTTCTAACGGTTATTTTTATGAATAGTCGACACACTTGTTCCGAGGAAGATTCAACCTAATGAATCAAACCATCGAGCTCCCAAACATTACACTAATACACATCAAAAATAAAGTTTTTCAAACACAAACAATTTTGCGAAATCAACCGGTTTTAGTGCCAAGTCGACCGAACCAAAGCTTATAAAAGCCGAGTTTTCAAACCACTATAAAAATCATTTTGTGAAAGGTACTAAAGAGACTTCGAACCCGACTTATTCATTTTGCAACTATTGTTGCAAAATAGGCCATATCTCACTAGAGTGTCTAATGCGTAAACCTGCTAATTCCTCAAAATTTGTTTGAATGCGTAAAGATAGAAACACTAGTAGCCCTACCTCCGACTTGGAGGTGCCGAAGTCTAGCTAGACGCTTCGGTAAGCTCCCCCTCATTTTACCTAAGCCATACTTTTAGGGGGAGCTATGGGCAGGAAATCATATTAGTTAAATACCCATTCATTTTAACTAATATGCTTTCTTGTAGATATGTCTAAGTTCATCGTGTAAAACCGATTAGTGGTGCTTGGATAGTGGTTGTTCCCGCCATATGACCTGGGATAAGAGTAACTTCAAAACTTTGCGACCTTTCGACGGTGGAGATGTCACTTTTGGTGGAAATCAGAAAGGAAAAATAGTTGGTGTTGGCTCGATCGGCACAGGTAATTGGACATTGGAGAATGTCTATTTTGTGGTAGGACTTAAACATAACCTAATAAGCATAAGTCAATTATGTGATGCAGGGTATGATGTGAAATTCGATAACATGAACTGTCATGTGATTCGAAATTCAAATCATATTACAGTTTGCATGGGAAAAAGAAAGGGTAACCTTTATTTCTTTGATTTTCATTCCTTTGTGCCAGGCACTCATTGTCTGACTGCATCAGAATCGAGTTCACATCTGTGGCACAGGCGACTGTGCGGCAAAGAACTAATTTCAGGTCTGCCATCACACAAACTTAAGCTAAATGGGTTATGTGATGCTTGTGAACGTGGTAAGCACTCCAAGTCATCGGCTTTTAAGTCTAAGTCCGTAATCTCGACGAAGCGCCCCCTCGAGATACTCCACCTTGACTTGTGCGGCCCTATGAGCGTCTCCAGTCTCGCCGGTAAAAGATACTGTTTTGTAATTGTTGATGATTTTTCTCGCTTTACTTGGGTTTATTTCTTGATTCAAAAGAATGAAACTAGCGATGTGTTCATCAAATTTTGTTCCCTTGTGGAAAATGAACGAGGCACCACTATAATTACGGTTCGTACTGACAATGGTGGCGAGTTCAAAAATGCAAAATTTGATGACTTTTGCTCAAAAAGGGGATATAAACGCGAGTTTTCCGCTCCACGCACTCCACAACAAAATGAGGTAGTAGAGCGTAAAAATCGCACTCTTATCGAACTTGCCCGTATCATGTTAAACGAACATCCCACTCCTAAATTTCTTTGAGCTGAGGTAGTTAACACTGCTTGTCATGTCGCAAATCGCGTCAGTCTAAGGTCTATTTTGAAAAAGACACCTAATGAATTATGGTACGGTCGCAAGCCAAATATCTCATATATGAAAATTTTTGGTTGTAAATGTTTCATTCTTGATGAATCTAATAAACTCGATATATTTGATTCGAAATCTTACGAAGGAATTTTCGTTGGATATTCAAATACAAGTAAAGCATATAGAGTTTATATTAAATTTTCACGGATTATTGATGAATCCGTACATTTGCATTTCGATGAAACTAAAAATGGGACCGAGAAAGGTGGTTCTTTGATAGATTCAGGTACGCGTGGTGGGTTATCAGGAACAAACCAACCGAACATTATCGAACTTAACCTTGGTGATCCAACTTTGAACGAATCCAACAATACCGCCACACAAGAAAATCAACCTAATAATGACAACTCGACTCAACAAGTTCAAATTCCGAATCAAGTCGACCCTCAACCAATTATTCAACCCGAGCCGGAACCACCTTCTTATCAAATTCCGGAAGTCTTACGAGAAGTATCCGCACACTCGTTAACCAATGTGGTAGGAGACCCACGAGAAGGTGTTCGAAACCGATCCGGAACAAGAAACCTCGTCGCCTATTGCGCCTTCCTATCACAAACTGAACCAAAATCCTTAAAGGAAGCCAATGGCGATACCGACTGGATCCTTGCCATGCAAGAGGAACTCGCTCAATTCGAGCAAAATCGGGTTTGGACTCTAGTTCCTCGACCCGGCAATCGATCCATTATCGGTACAAAATGGGTTTTCTGAAATAAACTCGACGAGCATGGTACGGTAGTGCGAAATAAGGCAAGACTCGTTGCTCATGGTTTCAAGCAACAAGAAGGACTGGATTTTGAAGAGACATTTGCACCAGTTGCTCGGTTGGAATCCATTAGGCTTCTCCTAGCATACGCATCAATTAAAGGGTTCACGCTCTTTCAAATAGATGTTAAGAGTGCGTTCCTAAATGGATTTCTCGAAGAAGAGGTCTACGTCGAGCAACCTCCCGACTTCAAGTATCCGACCAATCCCGACCATGTGTACAAGTTGACGATGGCATTATACGGGTTGAAGCAAGCACCTCGGGCTTGGTATGGACGACTTTCTTCATTTCTAGCTTCTCACGGATTCGAACGAGGGAAGAGCGACTTGACACTTTTCACAAAGAAAAGGAAAGACTCAATTATATTAATTCGAATTTATGTTGATGACATTATTTTTGGATCTAGTGATGCGGCACTTGCCGAAGAATTTTCTGTCTTAATGCGTAGTGAGTTCGAGATGAGCATGATGGGTGAACTAAACTTCTTCCTTGGATTGCAAATCAAACAAACCGGTGATGGTATCTTTATTAACCAAGCGAATTACACACGTGAACTGCTCAAAAGATTCGGTATGGACCAAGGAAAGACGAGTGATACGCCAATGGTGAAACACGTAAAACTCGACGCCGATGAATCAGGTGAATCGGTAGACATTTCCGGTTATCGAGGTATGATCGGTAGTTTACTTTATTTAAAGGCTAGCAGACCCGACATTATGTTTGTTGTATGTTTGTGTGCCCGATTTCAAGCAAACCCCAAGGTTTCGCACCTAAATGCGGTTAAAAGGATTTTTAAATACCTAAAAGGGACAATAAACTTAGGGTTATAGTATGGCCGTAACAGTAGTCTGTCACTTTTGGGATATACGGATGCTGACTTTGCAGGATCTAAAGTGGATCGAAAGAGCACAAGTGGGACATGTCAATTTTTTGGAGGAAATTTGGTCTCGTGGTCGAGTCGAAAACAGAACTCGGTCGCTCTTTCATCGACCGAGGCAAAATATGTCGCTACCGAAAGCTGCTGTGCTCAACTCTTATGGCTGAATCAGACTTTAGGCGACTACGGACTCAACTTTCTAAAAGTTCTAATCCTGTGCGACAATACGAATGCAATCTGCATCGCCAAAAATCTTGTGCAACACTCAAAGATGAAACATATCGAGATTCGCCATCATTTTATTCGCGATCACATCGCCAAAGATGGTGTCGAAATATTTCACATTGGAACGGATGATCAAGTCACGGATATCTTCACAAACCGCTAGCTTATGCTCAGTTCTCTAATCTTCAATTAAAGCTCGGTATGCTTGAATTAAAAGATTAATTTCTCATTTATATTCTTTCTTTTATGAGTTTTGGGCATTTTAAATGAATTCTCCTCACTTTCAAATTTTTTTTTCTTCTTTTTAAATTTTTTTTTCTCCTCCGTTTTCATTTTTGAAAAAACATTTACTTGAATTTCAATCCTTTTATATAAGTTAATAAAGAAATTTTTCAATTCGAATAAAACTTTTTGAGCAAAACCACTAGAGAAACATCATTTTCCCTAATACCCTGTCTCAGTCCGTTCCCAACGGTCTCAGTCCATTCCCAACGGACTCAGTCCGTTCCCAACAGAATAGACCCAAAATTCAACCCCAATACAGGAGCTAATTTCGCAGAACGGACTACTCCGTTCACAACGAACCCTCAACGGAACTTCCGTTGGAAACGGAAGTGTTCCGTTGCCAACGGACTGTGCGAATTCCAGTTTCCGGAACATTTTTCAAGAATCCAAATCCCAAATCCCATTAATAACCGGCGCTTCCTTCCCCTTCTCTCCCAAATATTGTAAACCTCTATTAACACACCCCCCCCTCTCTCTTCCTCTTTCAAAACTCTAAACCCTAACCTCAAATTTCACCCAACTAACCACCTCCTCCAAGCCTTCTCACCTCCAATCCTCATCTAATCATCTCTAAAGGCCATTTTGGGTTGAGAGTCGGTTCCCATTTGCCTCACTCGGGTTTCGAAGTTACGGAAGTAGTTGACGAGTTCTTCCGGCCCGATATCTTTTGTTGCTAGCATGGTTTCTAATGAAACTCGAAGTACTTCCCAACTCGATGGCATCGCCCTAATTAATTTACCTACAACTCGAACATCGGTTAGTTTTTCTCCTAAAGCGGTGAATCCATTTCGGATATGCGACATACGAATGTACATATCCTCGACGGGTTCACCTTCAATCATCCGGAAATTATCAAATTGTTGTTCAAGTCCCATTAATTTGGTTCTTTTCATTTGATTATTTCCCTCAAATCTATTTAGGAGAGCTTTCCACATTTTATTAGAATTCTCACAACCATCTATTATGACAAAAAATGTGTTTAACATATTTGTGAGAATGAGATTCTGTGCCATTATGTCAAGTGTCTAATTCGTTTTAGTGTCTTTGGTATAGGTTGTGCTACTATTTGTTACAACGTCTATGGTAAAACCATTTTCCACTACCTTTCGAAGACCGTGAAGATCAAACGCGTTCATCATGCATCTTTTCCAGACGTTCTAGTTCTTGCCGTCAAGTTTGTCGGGGTACGCGATTTGAAGACGATTGATCGGAGGGGTCGCCATAAATCGAATACACGTTATTTCAAATTAGAATTTGAAACGGTCTGTATTCCCGCTCTGGTATCAATTGTTATTCAGTTGAGGCCTATGGGGGGGGGTTAAAGGCCTAAACGTGCGGAAACGTGAAGATTATACTTATTTCTTAGGGTTTTATATTTTTATTATTTTAGACTTTTATTTGATGGTTGTTGAAATTCTAATTAACAAAGAACCTAAAAGAACAAGAAATTAAAGCAAATAAAGAAAGTAAAGAGATACCGAACACACGATCTGATGACGGAGTTCGGCGAGGTGGTTGCATTAGCCTTAACCACCCGTTTACTCACTGGCGACCCTTGCCGCGTTCACGAGTTGCCTACTCTCCGGGACTTATCTTGTGGCTCCGATAACCACTAACAAACAAGATCGTACAAGACTTCGAACCACCATCGCCTTACAATAACCTCTTGACGGCCGGTAGAACAATAACTTACAAACTTGATCTCTTGAACTTCAACAAACCAACGAGCAACACGCTCAAAAACTTCACTAATCTCACTTTTTGATTTAGAGCAATTTAACGGTATTAAGAAGAGAGAGAATCTACTTTTTATCAATAGAAAAACGTGTATCACTGAGAGAGGCGGCCCTCTCTTTTAAAAGAAGGAAAGAGCAGCCGTCACAGAAGGAAACTGCGCAGTCCGTTGCCAACGGAATCATTCCATTGCCAACGGACTGCCAAAAACAGAAGGAAATCAATGAGGATTTCAAATCAAACGGCTATGTTCCTACTAATCAGTTGCCAACGAAAGAGTTCCGTTGCCAACGGAAGTTTTCCGTTGCCAACGGGCTACATAAAATTTCGGCCAGAAAGAAGACAGGATGAAAAGTTCACCAACGGACAGTTCCGTTGTCAACACAGTAGTACGTTGACAACGGACCACTTCCGTTGTCAACGGAACTAACCAAAAAACAAATATTTTGCAGATTCTACTTTCTTTTTAATAACAATTAAATTTCTCACTGAACTACACAAACACGAAGACTAAGAAGCTTGCTCCCACGCCTTGAAATCCTTTCTTGAAATCCTTTGTATGCGTGACGACTTCTTATTCTTCTGGAGATCTGAAAGATGCTTCCGTGATAATTCTGAGAACTTGAACGTGCGACTATCTAGCACAAGACATTCTCACACAAATATATTAGTGGCTCGGAACAGTTTTAAATATCATCAAACTGAGGACAACACACCCTAGATGAACGTCAATGAGATATGAGGCCCAGATTGAGCCACGCCTCATGATTTGTGGCCTCCAAATTGAGAGCATTCATTACGAAACTCCTAGCAATTGATAAACTTTTGCCACCTTGCTATATCCAAGGGACTGGCAAATTACCTCCCACGAATTGTGACTCTCTGGCTCCCATTCAAGAAGAAGACGTCCCGTATACACAAAATTGGCATTAGAAATCTTTGGGAAATCCTGATTCTATGCACTCTCGAGCTCCCATATCTTGCTGATAATATTAGGAGCTCCATTTTGACTCCCACGAAATTCAACATCTAATTGTTTTGTTTAGTAGCTCCTCATGAATTTCTCATATAAGGTATATTGTTGAGAATATAAAAATATAACGTTTAGAATATAAGATATATTGTTGTGATCTTTTTGATGGAGAGATCTCTTCATTAGTCTCATCCGCTAGATTTGTATGATGAGACTTGTAAGATGTATCTTCAACTTGTTTAGCATTCTCATTCTGTTGTTTAGAATGAAAGGTATATTGTGTTGAATATAATAAAGATATTATGTTTAAAATGTAAGATATACTAATGGGAATATAAATGTATAATATTTAGTATCTAAGATATATTGTTGTAAATACAAGGTATAAATAGAAATCAAAATAAAACTATGAAAATTTAGGCTGAAACATGTGGGAGTTCGAGAGCCAATAATATGTGCCGGTTGAAACTTTAGGCTGAAATATATTAGAGTTATTGCGAGCTAATAAAAAATATTCAAGTATATGAGCCGGCTCTTAATTTGAGTTCCCATGTTATTAGAAGTCAATATGAGCTAAACAAGATTGGAGGTCTAAATCTTTTTTCTATATTAAAATATTAGCTATGTTAATCATGCTTGGTACATAGGTGGATTAACGGAAAGTGACGCTGAAAATGCTTGGCACATAGTTTATATTAATGGAAAGTGAGGCTGAAAATGCATTTAATGCTTCTTTTTCTTTTGATTCCACTTTGAGAAGCGTGCCTGGCAAAAATAATTTCAGAATTGAACGGTTTAAAATGATATTTTATTAGATGTGATTAATTTAATATTGAGTTTATTTTTTAGAGAGTTCTATGTATATAGATGTTAAGTCTAATCATGATTACGTTTCTATTTTTCTAATTCCTCCCCCTCTACGAGAAACGGCGTCTGTCGCCTTGTTCTCAATCCCTTTCCTATAAAAAATGCTATAATTCATGCCTATCATTTAGACCTCTTCGTATAAAGTTGGTATTTTTGCAACACCTCAAACACCGCCTTTACATGTTTGACAAGCTCCTCTTCGCTTTTACTATACACCAAAATGTCATCAAAAAATGCCAACACGAACCTCGTGAAATAAGGCCCAAACATATCATTCAGTAAGGTTCAAAGGTTGCGGGAGCATTGGTGAGGCTGAATAGCATAACCAAAAACTCGAAATAGCCCGAATGTGTGCGAAAAATCGTCTTGTAAATATCACCTTCGTCGATACGAATTTGATGATAACCCGAACGGAGATCCAATTTTGAAAAAAATCTCACACCGCTTAACTCATCAAGCAAATCATCAATAATAGGAATTGGAAATTTATTGTTTACCGTGACGGAGTTGAGTTGACGGTAGTCGACACACATCCGCCATGTCCCATCTTTCTTTCCAACAAAAATTACCGGCGACGCCAAAGAACTCTTGCTTGCTCGAATAATACCACTTGCCACCATTTCCTTAATAAATTTCTCGATCTCCTCTTTTTGATAATGCGAGTAATGGCAAGCTCATAGTTGTATCGATTCAGCATCTTCTTCGAGAGTAATTCGGTGGGTGGAAGCATTTTTGGTTCTTCAAAAATAGAAAATTTATCAAGCAACTGCAGTAAACTAGGAACTGGATTCCCAACATTAACTCTGAAAATAGATTCCGGCGCCTCTATTCCAGTGTTCTATGCCAAAACCCGGAATCACTTTCTCGGCTCTCATTTCCTGTTTCTAACTTGCACAACTTAGAAGATTAGGGTTCAATGCACAATTAGACAGATCTATCACTGCATTTTCTCCCTCTTCGAACTCAGATTGATCTACTGGACTCTCTTCCTCTTCACTCGATTCAATCTTCTTTTCTTCTTCTCCTTCACTGGTGTGGATACCCGCCTTAGCTTTTATACTCGCCTCACAGAAATGGCTGGAGTAAGCTTCTCATGACAGTACCAACACTCACCAGGATTTTTAACCGCCTTATCGAACACATCTCCTTTCACCACAGTCTTACAAGATTCATTATATTTACTGAAGTTCCTCCCCTTTCTCTGCAATTCTAAACTCAATTCGCGATGATAAGCATTTTCATATGACTGATAGAGGTCGGCCTTGAAACCAACACTAATGTTCTCAGTTCTTCTTTAAGTAAGGCAATGAAACAATTAAGAAAAAATTGGTCATCTAGAGATGAATAATCTCTCATCACTAATCATCTGAGCCTCTCAAACTAAGATCGATACTTAGGTACATTCCCCTTCTATCTCAATGTGTGAAATTCCCCCAGTGGCCATCTCAGCAAATGGTTATCAAACCGTCTGCACACATCGTAAGTGAACTGAGTTCACTCGATTGCACTCTGGTGCATTGGGTAACCCAACCACCACTCCTCCGCCTCTCAAGAGAGGTATAAGTATGCTAGATCTACATGTTGCCATTTTGGAACTCTACAAAGCTTGAAATAACCTGATCTGTTGTCATGAGGACTCCAAACTATGCCGATTGTGATACTAATGATGGTCAAATTATGACGATTGTGATAAAATCCCCCTTATCTGTTGTCATGAGGACTCCAAACTTCTTCCTCCACTGCTGAATAATCATAGTTTGTATTACTCGATCCTCTTTCTTGTTTGTTTTTGCTCAGATTTCTTCTTCTCTCTTGATCGTTTTGGTACTGGTGAGGTTGATATGCGTCGTATTGACCAGATCCTCCTGATCCAGGCTTTTTCATCATTAATTCAATGATCATTGTATTAGTAGTATGCCCTAGGCCAATATATTTGAGACCTAGATGTATGAATTATGTTTAACAAACATTGTGTTTATTTAGAGATATTTTATATAATAAATGCGTATTGGTTATTTTATTTTTATTACTAAAATGAACCTTGAATATGATATTCAGCTTTATATCATCAAAGTATGTGACTTTGATAGTAAAACTATAAAGTATTATGAATGATATTCTAAACCGTCCCTGATCATTCATAGGATGTTTGTGAGACAAACATACTTTATGATAAGCTATAAATGCAAATCAGTATGTTAGTTGACTGATGGTCACGTTTTACTGATCATGAATAAGTGTTATTAAGTCACTAACGTAAGTATATGTTAGAGACCATATACTGGATTGACCCACCTTGAGAATACTACATGGTTCGTGTCATTAGTTATTCTCAGTAAAGAATATATCTGTAATCCTTAGACTTGAGATTATCTCAGTTTCCTACATGATAAATTTTATAGTTTAATATAGTCTAACATTATCTTTAACCGGGCGATCATAAAGATTATAATTAGGTATATAATGAATTGTGCGGAGGAAAGAGTTTAATTAAGATAGGATTTGTTCCTCTCATAAATTAAGAGAGATATCTTTAGGCCCCTTGATGATTTGATTGAAGAAACGCACGGCCGTGCTCAAGTGAATTAATAAGGAGTTATTAATGTCATTTCATGTTCAATCAAATTCGGTATCAAGAAATATTTATCGACCAATATAAGGTTGACACATACCATGCCTTATGGACGATATAGATATCGTGTAACAAAAGGATACAATGCATCACATAAATTAGGTTTGATCGAATCATCTATACTTGCTTAATTTGGGTAATCATGATATCTTGCTAGAGGCCGCTCATGATTTATAATCCATTGTGATTATTGCCAACATTAAGTAAACCTACAGGGTCACACACAAAGAACAACTAATGAGACGTACACAGAAAAATCATAACTTATGTGATAAGTTGTATGGAGAGCTACATAGTCAAGTGACACATCCAATCCTACATCTTATATGATAAGATGTGTTGCATATATGGATACATAGTTACCATGCACATAGGATATGAAACTTATGGATTATATAGGCACAAAATCAGATTAAGGGTATAATATTTTCGTCCATCTTTTTGTGAGAAAAAGAGGAGAGAAAAATCCGAAAATTATTCTTTTGTTATTTTCTGTGAGAGAAATGAAGAACGAATACTAGCATATATCATTCTTTATCCGTTCAAAGGGGTTGTTCGTGTGGATACCGGTAGAGGACGAAGTGAAGTGCGGTGTCTTTGTGATTTGTGTTGAAACCGTAATTTTTTGTTTGGAGAATCGGTTTGTGAGACCGATTAGGCGAATCATTCAAAGGATCGGTTTGGAAACCGGTTTGGATCGAGCAAAGAAAACCGTCAACCAAATTTGTTTTTGATCATCACGGATTAAGCGCAATCCGAAGTTACAAAGTTATGAACTTTTCTTTGATTTAATTGTAATTTACGGATCCTTCTTTTGGGTTTCGAATTCGATTTTGTTTTGTTTTTTCTTGTTTTTCCGCTGCATTATGAATGGTAGAAACCCAACACATTAACCGCAGAGGCAGAGAGAGAGAGGAGTGGAGCGGCGTTCAGAGATTCATAGGAGGAGAGAGTTATGCTGGAGAGGAACAACCAAAGAGAAAGAAAGAATTAGG
The DNA here is from genome assembly GCA_024447665.1 of Juncus inflexus. Taxonomy (NCBI): domain Eukaryota; kingdom Viridiplantae; phylum Streptophyta; class Magnoliopsida; order Poales; family Juncaceae; genus Juncus; species Juncus inflexus. Next base: position 9,065,918 of record JAJHPC010000012.1, on the reverse strand, counting down.
TGGTGACCAGCTGTACCAAGACCAAATTTCCAATTTGCCTTTTTTCCATTAATTTTGGACATAAAAGTAACGAGTTGGGATAGAAAGGTAACCGGCTGAGAGCTTCTTTCCATCATTTACAGCCATTGGATTAAACAGTTATCTGAAATATCTACCATTCATTTTGTTCTCTGGATAGCATAAGCAATTCCCAATAATTTAGGGATTTTTTCGCAATTTTGGAACAATTCAGGGACCTTGTCGCAAATTCCCCACAAAGCAAACACCAAAACAACAAAAGGTTGAAATTAACAAAAGTAATAATGATTGTTTTATCAATTTTTCCAAGAACACAAGCTTTTTTTTTTTTTTTTTTTGCAATTTCTAACAATACAACGATCTTTTTGCAATTTCAGCATAATTCAGGGCCACTATCCAAATTCCCCAAAAAGCAATTAGCAAAAGCAATAAAGAAAGGGTGCATCTTACATGCCCACCAAAAAAATTTAAGTCAGCCAATGATTTTTGAGCGAATTCAATTTTAGCCCTCCAATTATAGATAGATAATTTAGTCCAAAATAAATTTGCCGGTCAGAACAAATTTTATTTTATTTCATTTCATGCTCCTCTTTCCTTACCTTCTTTTTTTTTATCCCCCTTCCTTCCATTGTACTAAAAATAGTTGGTAACTAGTCAAACTTTTCCATGAATGGTTGTATCCATGCGCATTAAAATAAAAATATTTGGTAGAGATTTGTTTCTTCTTTACTATCTACACAATGAAGTGCTTCCTAGAAGATTGTATTCATCTATAGCAAGAAATAAAAGCTTTTATTTATGATTTTTTTAAGTATGATAATAATTAATATTCAAATTATATTATATTATATAACATTATATTATATTATATAATATTATATTAAATTATATTATACTATATTATATTATATTATATTATATTATATTATATTATATTATATTATATTATATTATATTATATTATATTATATTATATTATATTATATTATATTATATTATATTATATTATATTATATTATATTATATTATACTATACTATAATATACTATAATATACTATACTATAATATACTATATTATACTATATTATACTATATTATATTATATTATATTATATTATATTATATTATATTATATTATGTTATATTATATTATGTTATGTTATGTTATGTTATGTTATATTATGTTATATTATATTATATTATATTATATTATATTATATTATATTATATTATATTATATTATATTATATTATATTATATTATATTATATTATATTATATTATATTATATTATATTATATTATATTATATTATATTATATCATATTATACAATACTATACTATACGATACTATACTATACTATAATATACTATAATATACTATAATATACTATATTATAATATATTATAATATATTATACTATATTATATTATATTATATTATATTATGTTATGTTATGTTATATTATGTTATGTTATGTTATATTATATTATATTATATTATGTTATATTATATTATATTATGTTATATTATATTATATTATATTATATTATATTATATTATATTATATTATATTATATTATATTATATTATATTATATTATATTATATTATATTATACTCTGTTATATCCACATTATACTATATTATACTATATTATATCATACTATATTAGTATACTTTTTAATATTTTATTATAGTATATTACATCATATTGTATTATATTACGTTATACTATATATTTTTGCATTATACTCTTTTATATTATACTAGAATATAATATATTACATTACATTATGTTATATTATATCATATTGTATTATATTATATTATATTATATTATATTATATTATATTATATTATATTATATTATATTATATTATATTATATTATATTATATTATATTATATTATATTATATTATATTATATTATATTATATTATATTATATTATATTATATTATACTATATTACACTATATTACACTATATTATATTATACTATATTATACTATATTATACTATATTATACTATATTATATTATATTATATTATATTATATTATATTATATTATATTATATTATATTATAGAAAATTGGCATAAAAGCCCCTACATTATCCCTAAATAGCAAAAAAGCCCTTACCTTAGTGGAAATTGCAAAAAAGCCCATGCATTCTTGATTAATTCAAATTTTAGTCCCTACCGTTAGATTACTCTTAACACTTTTTAAGTTGTTTATTTTAATCATTTTAATTAACTTCTTTTAATAATTTTTCGCCTTAATCCTTCTTACCCGTTAATTTGTGAAAAAAATCTTAAAATTTATTTTTTTCTTCTAAAAATTATTTAATAGCTGTTTTTAAGAACAAAAATTTGAAAAATATTTTTTCACGAATATTTTTTGAAAATATTTTCCTTAAACAAATTTTGGAAAAATATTTTTATTTAAAAATATTTTTTGAAAAAGAAATTTCAAAAGAATATTTTTTTGAAATTTTTTTTTGATTAAATATTTTTTTATAATTTATTTTAGGCCAAAGTTCATGTGTACCCTGCAGAACATCATAATTTCACATATACCCCTAAAAAAGTGAAATATCATCAATAGCCCTAAAAAATAACTCAAATACATGTATAACCCTATGATATATTTAGTATTAAGAATAACATTATTTTTTCATTTTTTGTCTCTATGTAAATATGGTAAGGATTTATGAGTCATTTTATATTCTTTTTAATTTATATATGGTAGGTTCAAGATGGATATCTTTGAGAAAAAACTTATAATTTTCTAAAAGAATTTATAAAAAATAGAAAAATTAATATATAATAGCCATTTTATATAAACGACAAGGGTATTGATTATATTTTAATAATTTTTTAGGGGTATTCATCATATATATATATATATATATATATATATATATATATATATATATATATATATTTGGTTTTGTAGGGGTATTCATGATATTTGAGCAATTTTTTAGGGTTATTGGTGATATTTTACTTTTTTGTAGGGGTATACGTGAAATTATGAGGTTTTGCAGGGATACATATGAAATTTGGCCATTTTTTTAGTTCTAGAAAATGAGAACTAAAAAAGTTAATTAAAATAAATAAGTTAACGGTGTTAAGTGTAATCTAACGGCAATGACTAAAATTTGAATTTATCAATAATGCAGGAGCTTTTTTGCAATTTCCAATAAGGGAGGGGTATTTTTGCAATTTAGGGATACTATAGGGGCTTTTTTTGCAAATTTTTCTATATTATATTATATTATATTATATTATATTATATTATATTATATTATTCCCTTCCCCAAACCAAAGCTTTTTAAGGTGTGACGCGGACTGAGCAGCTTTTTTGCAATTTCCAATATGGGAGGGGCATTTTTGCAATTTAGGAATATTGTAGGGGCTTTTTTTGCAAATTTTTTTAGATTATATTATATTATATTATTCCCTTCCCCAAACCAAAGCTTTTTAAGGTGTGAAGCAGACTGAGCTATTTCTTGAGAAGTCAAAACATAGGAAGGAAAGATCGATAACACAGATCTCCGCAGCTGCACCCACTCTCAAGTCTCATTTTCTTTTCCTTAAATTAGACAATATGCACCAAAATTGATTTTATCCTTTCAATCGTGCTGCAGTGATTCTAGCTTCAATAAGGCATTATTGGATTGTGACCAACTTCATGAACAGTACTTGCTTAGCCAACAAATGAAGCAAGCAAACCTGGAGGTTGAATAAGCTATCACCGTACCATCACTTTCCTATTGAAGTGAGACCTTTGTCTCTATCATGTCATCTTTCTTTATTCCACATAACAAGGAGGGAGACACACAGCTCAATTGTCATATGAAATGGAACCGCTATATTATATTACATTATATTATATTATATCATATTATATTGTACTACGTATTTTATTAATTACATTATACTATATTATATTATACTAAACTATATTATGTTACATTACACTATATTGTGTTATCTTATTTTATATTATGTTGTAGTGTATTATTTAAAATTATATTTGTAAAATTGCACTATACTATTTTTGTTATGTTATATTTTGTAGTATTATATTATATTATATTATATTATATTATATTATATTATATTATATTATAGATGTGAATTTAGGAAGGGGGCGAAATTACAAGGCAGTATTGCTGGCAATTTACAAGGCTGGATTTAGGGAAGATTTAAAATGATGACACCTCTTTTTAACTTAAACCATTACAATATATAAATCAAATTCATAGCATACCACTATATTTTATAGTTCAAAAAAGATAAACATCATTGTTCTTATTAAAATTAGGGAAATGGGAAAATCACGACTGGGTACTGTAGCAAAGGTTGAAATTATATATTGTTTTCTCGCATTTCTATATAAGTTGTATACTGTTTTCATTTTTTTAAATATATATTGTTTACCGAATGAATTTTTATATACTGTTTGTTTTCAGTTTATATGTTTTTATATACTGTTTGTTTTCAGTTTATATGTTTTTATATACTGTTTTCAGTTTTTATATATCGTCGCTACATGGTCGCTACAGTACCCATCGCGTGTTGTCAGCTTCCTTAAAATTATTACCGAGTTAATCACAAACAAACTTAATAAATTACAAATTACAAAATCAAACAAATATCAAAATTACATACAAAATAACTATAATTTACAAACTTAATACAATTGACGACAAAATTACATAATACACACAAATTTTCAAGATTTATGCAAATTAAATTGTAAGCAAGCAATATTTGCCTCTCTCAAGAATTACTTCATACCTGTAAATATCAAATAAATAAATAATCATATTAAAATTAAATAACAAGATAATTTAAATGATAAATTATATATCAAAATTTATATGTTAAATAAAAGTGAGACAAAACAATGTAATTAATACCTAAAAAATCCCGGCAAAAATACATGAAATTGGAAGTATGCAAGAGAGAGGAGGCACGAGAGGGAATGAAAAGAATGCTAACCATATTTGGGGGCAATGATATCGGGAGATTAGGGAAGAAATATCCAAAGAAATAGGAAAGAGATATTCTGAGTCGTAAAATGACCATTGTACCCTTCGTTTGAATATGGCTATCCCGCTAGAGGGCAAGTTTTACCCGCTGATAAGCTATAGCGAGTATGTTAGTTTAATATGGGCCCGTAGATCTCATCAAATGAACGGACCAGATCTTTGATGGGCATGGAAGAATTTCCCATTATTTTCTTACTTCTATTTTTAGTATTTTTCATAGTTTATTTGTGAATCCTTGTTATATATATATATAGATAAAAGCATATCAAAGATGACTAGCATGTTAAAAATGTGACTAGCCATGTTTAACTCGTTCTGTCAAAAAGATACTATTTGGAGAGTATGTAATTCTATGTAAAAGAAGATAATTATTTGGAAAGTCTAATTCTATGTAAAAGAAGATAATTATTTGGAAAGCATGCAACAAATGTGAGCTACAACAGTTGAGCTTTCGTTCAAAATTTTCGACTCTGTTTTCCTATCCCTCTTTCATTTCCTTCGTTCTTTCTCTATCTCTAATTACTAATTATAGATGGACCTTATTTTAGAAAACTCGTGCAAAACGTAAGCAAATATAATATATTTAACAACCAAAATAACAAATTTCAAATTTTATACCTCTAAATACAAAGCAAACAAGTCGAGCCCAAAAAAATACATCATCACTATACATTGTATGATTTCATACCAACTTTTGCTAAAGTTCGTTTTTCTCAAACTTAAGAGCCATTTGAAAGCAACCAACCGAACTTGAACTACATCCCCTTCAACTTGAGATATCAGGCCCAAATTGAGAGCATCCATTATGAAACTCCTAACAATTGATACACAATTATTCCGCCTTGATTAATATGAAGGAATTATGTCCTAGGCTAAAGAATTGGACTATAGATTAGATTATGAGAAACACGCTTATTCAGTTTATATATAAATGAGTATATGCGTGACTAATATATTTATATATATTAGATCGACTATTAATGATACTTCGGGTTTATGTCATCAGAATACGTGATTCTGATAGTAGAACTGTGAACTAACGAATAATATTTTAAACTGTCTCTAGTGATATGTAGAATGTTTATAGAGGTAAACATAATTCAGGTAAGAAGCTACATATTTACACTACTATATTCGCATATTGGATTATCATGTTATGCTGATTATGTGTATAAATATGTCAAGTCTAGAATATAAGTACGTGTTAGAGAACACGTACTGGACTGATCACTCTATGAGAATATGCGTGGTACATGTCATTAGTGATTCTCATATGAATAGTGTACTTGTTCCTACGACTTGAGGTCACCATGGATTCATGTATGTGGAACTGTATATTTTGATATGATCCTACGTCATCCGTGACGGGATGATTATTAGGGTCATCATTAGGTATGCACTGAATCATGATGAGGATTGTGAGTGACCAAGATGGGATTTATTCTCATCGTCACGAGAGAGATATTTTGGACCCCCTTTATGAACTAGGACTAAAGAATATACATAACCATACTCAAAATGGATTAACAAAGAGATGTTAATATCATTTTTGTTGGAGAATCCGTAGCCATGTACGTTACATGCGCAGCGGAACCTACGGGTTCAACCCGTCCTAGGATCATCGTTAAGGGAATAAAAGTACGAGATTAGCTATTAAAATTTATACCTCGAATCTTCCTGATCCGCGAGACGAAGAATGGAAGTAGGTCTGAACTTTTCTGACGTGGAAACTTCTCTTTCCTGAAGCTCAACTTCGCGAACCTTCTTGCTTCTCCTAGGGACGAAGAACTGAGTGCTTGCTTATCTCCAAAGTAGGAGATCTCTACTCGTGTTCACGCGAACTTCAGATAGACGGAATTATCGGACTCGGCTAGACGAGTCTGGAAATACTTTCCGAAATTACCTTCACAAGACTCTCTCTCTCTCTTAGTATTACGACTGCCTCTAAGACTTCTAATTGTGTATCTAATAGAGGGGGCATGCCCCTCTATTTATACTAGAGAGAGGGATGAAAGAATGGCAAGTTTCGATAAGGAAACCCTTCCAGCCGCCAGAGTTCCGGCCGGAACAATTTCAGCCTTTGTAAAATTTAGTTCCGGTCGACCGGAAGAATTTCAGCCTTTGTAAAATTTCAACATCTAATGTTTTATTCTTTCACCAATTTATACATCACATGTATAACTGTTCCTGAGTTATTTTCTTCCCGTCCGAATGGAGTTCATTGTGTGGCCGTGTAGGTTCCATTTAACGCTGGCAACTATCTTCTAAAGATCGTAAGTCATGAGAAACCTCTAGACTGATGCCATAACTACCCATGTTAAATGAAATGATTAGCGATCATAAACCTATCTGAATAGACGTTTGTTTATTCCTTTTGTTCTATGATATATGTCTTGATCACAAGGCATGGAAGTATGTCATCCTTGAGTTTGATCAAAGTCTCTTTCCTAATCGAGAATTAGACTGAGTAAATACAAAATGATATTAACAACACATGTTAATCCATTTTGAGCATGGCCATGCATTTCCTTCAGTCCTAATTCATCAGGGGGCCCAGAGATATCTCCCTCATGACGAGAAGAACAAATCTCATCTTGGTCACTAATATTCCTCATCATGATTCAGTGCATACCTAATGATGACCCTAATGATCATCCCATTACGAATGACGTAGGATAATATTAAAGTATGTAGTTCCACATATAGGAATCCACGGTGACCTCAGGTCGTAGGAATAAACACGCTATTCATATGAGAATCACTAATGACATATACCATGCATATTCTCATAGTGTGGTCAGTCCAGTCCGTATTCTCTAACACGTACCTATATTCCAGACTTGACTTCCCTATGTCCATGATCAGCATAACATAATCATCCAGTCTGCGAATATACTAGTGTGGATATGTAGCTTCTTACCTGAAGTATATTTATCTCTATAAACATCCTACATACCACTAGGGACGGTTTAGAATGTCATTCGTTGGTTAACAGTTCTACAATCAGAATCACGTATTCTGATGACGTGAATTCGAAGTGTCATTCATGGTCGATCTAATGTATGTAAATATATTAGTCACCCATACACTCATTCATATATGAACTGAATAAACGTGTTTCTCTAATCTCTAGTCCAACACTTTGGCCTAGGGCATAATTCCTTCAATTTTGAATTTATTCAGTCTAATTTTCGATCAAGAAAGAGACTTTGATCAGACTCAAGGATGACATGATTAATCATGCCTTGTGATCAAGACATATATCGTAGGAATAAGTTAACGTCTATTTAGATAGGTTTATGATCGCTGATTATTTATGGGTAGTCAACACATCAGTCTAGAGGTTACTCATGACTTATGATCTTTAAAAGATCGTTGTCATCGTTAAATGGAACCTACACGGTCGCACAATGAACTCTATTCATACGGGAAGAAATACCTCAAAATAATTATATATGTATGTATAAATTGGTGAACGGAATAATCAACTATTGGATATTGATTGTACAAAGCAACACCAGTATGTTCGGAATGGAATAGTTCCGTTCTGAATGGAATGAATATGGAAATTGTTTTACCTTGGCTGTCAAGTCTTTTATTAAAGGAAAACACTATGTGCGGAATGGAATAGACACAGGATTAGGGTTTTAGTTATAGTAATTGAACAATCAATCCCCTCCCTCTCTAGTATAAATAGAGGGGCAGTCTCTCTCTATTACATAGACAACTCAAGTCTTAGAGACCGTCATGATACAGATATATATAGAGAGAGAGTTTTGTGAGGTAATTTCAGAAACTATTCTAGACTCGTCTACCCGAGTCCGGTTATTCCGTATGTCTGAAGTTCGCGTGGATACGAGTAGAGATCTTTTACTTTGAAAATAAGTGAGTGATCAAATTCTTCATCCCTAGAAAAAGCAAGGAGGTTCGCCGAGTCGAGATTCAGGAAGGAGAAGGTTGCAAGTCAGAATCGTTCAGACCTACACCCGTTTCTCTTTCGCGGATCAGTAAGATCTGAGGTATAAATTTTAATTACGTAATACTCTACCTTTATTTCATTATGATGATCCTAAAGAGAGTTGAACCCGTAGATTCCGCTGCGCACGTAACGTACATAGCTACGGATTCCCATATAATCAAAATATAAGCGATGCTAATCATGCTTGGTACAGTCTGGATTAATGGAAAGTGACGTTGAAAATGCATTTAATGATTCTTTTTCCTTCGATTCCACTTTTAGGAGCGTGCTTGACAAAAATAATTTCAGAAATGTATAGATAAATTGGTATATTATGTGTATTAGTTGAATATTGACTTTTGTTTTGTTTTATCTTTAACGTGCCAATATTTAGGGGAGGTAAATTGGATGTGATTTGATTTTTCTCAACAGATATTTGCATCTTGATATGAGTTGAGCTTTATGTGTATGGATGCTAAGTCTAACCATGCTTCTGTTTCTATATTTTTAATTCCTTCAACCTGCTAAAAATAATATATATTATTAAAAATAGAAAATTAGGTTAAATACTTAATTTAAGAATTATTAACTGTTATATGTGAAATGTGCTAATAACCCATTAAGCTTCAATTGTATAATTAAGCCTTGAAAATAATCTAATTTTTCATAATTTACCCCCAAATTACACAAAAATAAATTCAATGAAAAATTGAATCAGTAGCCAACTAATCTATTTTTTCTTTGAAATAAGACTAATCTATTCTTACTTTTTATTTTTATTTTTACTTTTTTGAATGAAATTAACCAAAAATGCTAAAATAAATAAATAAATAACGACACCTAAGTATTTTTTCATGATTCAACCAACGAAAGCAAAACTCTATATGTATCAATCACTCTTACAAAATCCCTTCAAAAACTAGAATATAGTGATATGGGTAATTCATATAGATGTTTATCCGCTATCTTTTATCTTATTTTCTGTACATTTTTTGCATACAATATCAATGATATCTCGTGGAGACAAAGTTATGTCATCTCTCAGCGAAGGGAGTATCATCGAACATACGTGTCGAAACGTGAGATGTCGACTACCATGCGTAGCACCATCATTATTACAAGTGATTGCCATTATATTGTGTTATTTTCCAATATTCTTTTTTTCTTCGGGATAATTGCCCGCATTCTCCACATGCATTCTAGCTTGGAGCACTCTACCTCCCATTCCGCCTTTCCACTTCTCTTTACATCGTACCCCACATGATTGACCAATCTGAAACCGCATTCTTCAATTTTTCTTTGCTCTCATAAATAATCCCTACCCATGATTTATTTGTAGAAATCTCACCGTCGTAATTCTCATCAACCCCATGTTCATCACATACTATTTCATTCACCATCCATCATCTTTAAAAATGTTGGGTAAATTTTCAACCATGTTCATATCATTGACCCATTCATTATTCATACTCGTCGCACATATGACGTTATCAATATTAGCTTCTGGACATTCGGTTGATCCACCTGATCATCTTCGTCGGATTCGCCAACTATATCATCCATCTCTGTTTATTCTTCATCAACCTCATCACCCAATTCTTCATTTTCTTCTTCATTACAACGAGAATTAGATTCAGAGGACCCAACAAATGGTTGTGAAGGGCCTACTAAATTTGGTTGCGTACTAACAGAGTAGGGGTTGTAAGGATAACTATGACATGGTGTGGCCTTGCATTTTGTCCACATTTTTTATAACAAATATTTAATAAAATTATTTTGGCAGTATTTTAATATAATTTTTTATTCATAATAAATATTTTCTCTTTCTTAGAAAATATATTTATTTTTTTTATTTTTTTATAATTTTTATGTTATTATTTAACAATTATTTTTAAAGATCTTTATTTCAACAACTCATTCTTGCTTGTCTAAACAATCATACTTTTCTTTCTTATGTAATATTTTCATTCCAGGAGAAAAATATTTGATCTTCACTGTTATATTATGTTTTTCACTTCTTTTTCTTTCCATGCCTAAAAAAATTATTTACTACTAAAAAAATATTTTAAAAATAAAAAATATATCATAAATCGTACTAACCTTAGTAAATCTTGTAGATCAACAACTCTCTAAACCGTATTAGCTTCCTAACATAATAAACAAAATTATAGATAAATAACAAAAATATTAAGTAATACTTTATATTTTTGAGACTTTAAAAAATTTATCTGAAATATTTAAACATATAAAATAGCTAACCTTAGCAAGATGAACTAATTAATTAAACTAGTACTCCAAACATATTTTGTTAATTTCATAAATCTAATACAAATGAAAGAAAAATGATTGAGAAAGAGGTATATTATAAATAAGAAGGAAGATGAATGAATGAATGAAAATGAGTAGGGGGTTATATATAAAGAGGGAAGAGGCACGGGGCTGGTGGAGTGAAAAGAAACAAGATTCCTACCGGTCTTTCTAAGACCGGTAGGACCGATAGGAATATATGTACTGTTTCATACAAGACATGGATTTGGCTACAGAGTTGACACTGCAGGCACGGGAAAAAAAAATCATAATTTCCTAATAGAGAATATCATTTTTTATTTATAATTCTTTACAAAAAATGAAACTCTCATTACTTGATTTCCTGCAAAAAAAAAAGGAAAAACAACCCAAATTAGAATCAAGTTAATTAAAAAAAGTAAATAATTATAATTAAATTAATTAGTTTTGACAGTACTACAAGATTTTTGTTTCACAAATAGTAATATATGTTAATTTTTTCTACAATCCTTCATTCATTTGTTGCTAAATAAAGCCCTGTATTTATTACTAGTAACATGGAAAATAATACCATGAATTAGGGAGGAATATATCACAACCTCATTTGTTGCTAAATAAAGCCATGTATTCAAAATAAAAGGAAATTAATAGAAAATCAGAAGAAAAAAAAATTATGTGGAAATTAATTCCAAAAAACAGGAGCAAAGGATTGGAGTTTGAAACCCTAATTAATGTTTCCGAAATTGAACTTATTATAGATAGAAAATTAATCAATCAAACAAATTAGAATTAAAATCAAACAAATTACCATTACCAGGAAACATGTCCCAAAATATATAACCATAAATGATAATTGTACAGTGGCAAATTTGCAATTATTCGATACTTACCATCAATACCAGTAATTACCACCAATATAAATTTCACCATAAAATTGAAAAAGTAGCACTTCTGAATTTTGATGATTAAAAATTCAGAATTTACCCTTATTTTCCTAAGAAACAAAAATCAGAATTTACCTTATTTGACCCTGAAAAACAATAAATTTTCCAAAAAATAATACATTACCACAAAATTCTAACATATCTAACTAATTATCTTACCATTTATTAATTATTTTTCCTTACAAGCTAACCATACTTACGGTCAAAATCTGAAATTTACCAAACAATTCAGAATTTTGGAACAAAAAAAATAAAATATCACAATGAAGAGAATTAAAGGGCTAAAATACAAAATTGAACAAATCTCGAAAAACTTCCAAGCAGAAGAGGTAAAAATCACAAAAAATACAACTCTGAAATGCGATAAATACCATTTTAGGGGAATAATACCACTCTGACAAAAAAAAATCTGAAAAATAAAGTTAAATTATACACAATTACCGCTACAGAACCCTGGAAAAATGAAAAAAAAAGGAAAATAAAATGAAATCCGGGAAAAAGAAATGAAAAAAAAAAAATCTGAAAATGAATAAAAGAAAAAATAAAAATAAAAATCTTAAAAAAGGAATGAAAATCAGAATCAAAAGATAAAATGAATGAAACAAATACAGAAAATTAAATTACCACAAATTCAGAAAATTTCGGAAAATTTCAGAAAATTCCATTATGGTAATACCTGATTTCAGTAGTAAATTCAAAAAATTCTCAATTCGAAATAATAAAATAAAATTCTCAACAAAGATAAAAAAAATCAATCAAAACTGAAATTTAAATAAAAAAAATCAAAAATCAAACAAATTTGAAATTGGAAAAATCAAACAAACATAAATTACTTTAACTGAAATTGGAAATCAAACAAAACTGAAATTTAGATTAAAAAAAAACAAAAAATCAAGGAATTTAAATACAAAAATTAAAAATCAGTTTGAAATTTAAAAATTCGAAAATTTAGAATCTAATTAAAATAACAAAGATAATTCAAACTTCAGAAAATTCAAAATTAACAAAACTGAAATTCAAAATTCAGATCTAATTACCAGCAAAAAAATGAATTAATTCCTAAAAAAATGAGCCAAAATTTAGATCTACACAAAAAAACCAATTATCAGCAAAAAAATAAAAAGAGATTGAAGAAAAACGGGGAAATTGAACATGACATCGAACCTGCTTACTACTGGATTCGAACCTCCATACTCTGAATCCTCACCCTCTAGTTCAAGCGTCGACTGAAAACCCAACCAGATACTAATAAATACTGAAACAATCAGATCTATTATTTGTAAAAATCTGGAGGAGTTGTGGTTGAAACCTGAGTTATAGGCGATGACCGGTGTGAATGGCGAGCGGGGAGATGCTTCAAATCGCCAGGAGAGGAGAGAGAAACTAGGAAACTGTTTTGTCTTTTTTTTTTCTTTAAAGTAAAATTACAGTATTCCGGCTTTTTTTCTCCCCAATTCCTTAATAATGTGACACGAGAGATATAAATTTAATTCAATATATAATAAATCAAAGCAAATTTAGTATGATGGTAAATCTAATATAATATGTGATAAATTTAAAGTCCGATTTTTTTATATATGATCATAAATTTATCATGAGTTAGCATTCTAATACAATATGTTATAAACTTAAAGTCAATTTTTCTATGTAGAGACTATAAATTTATTATGAATTGTCATAAGATGATAAATCTAATATAACACATGATAAACTTAAATCTCATTTTCATATATGGGAATTATAAATTTATTTTTATATTTATTAGTAGTCTATTAAATGCAAATTATCATGTCATTAAGGGATTAGGGGGAAGACTATCATCACTCTTCTTTAAGCGAGAGAGCAGGTGTGGAGTATTTATGACTGGGTTTTAATTGGAGGAGAGAGAGAGAGAGAGAGAGAGAGAGGGGGATTATTAATCTGAAAAAAATTGAAATTTTTTTTTTCTGCTTATGAATAACTTAAAATATTAATAGAAGTAATAATTTAATTGGGATAAAAAGTAAATATATATGATTGGGTACATTAATATTGATGTGATAGCTTGTTAGTTACTAGTACCATGGCAGGCAAGTACGAGCGACGCGACTACATATAAAAATTGAATTGAAAATCAGAAATCGAAATTCACTAACACAAATTATGTTGACGTCATCGTGACCACATCAAGACTATGGGAGACATATATATGTTTCTATAGAAAGATTCTTAACCAATTTGCTACGAGTACCAAAATAATTAACACAAGACAATAATTAAAGTATTGGAATTATCGATTACAAAATAGAAAATAACTAGTTATTTTATTTTATTCCATGTATATTCAGTAATTTAGATTAGTGATATAATGAAATAATAAGATAAATGGTTATTCCAAGAAAACATTCCAGGTAGAATCGTTACGCTAAATTCCTTTGTTATGGGAAAATTGATCGATTTGATGTGACTCGTAAGATTGTCGTCCTGACGAGTCCGAATCTTCTGCTGTGGAGTTTTCATCTACTGTCCGTGAAGTCAAACGTACATTGATTTCTGTAGGGATCACTCATCTTTAAAATGAGATGGAATGGAAGCAATCGGAGAGTTAACATGTAAAAAGTCAATCAAATTTTGTAGGCCCCATGTTCTTCTTCTTCCTTTCTTCGTTCAGCTTTGAAGTTTTCACTTCCAGCCCCATAGCTATACACCAAACAATACCTAATTTTAAGAAGACAAAATAAATTAACTTCACCAATAGAAAAATAAATTCTCCATTCTTCAATTTCACTCTTTCTTGTGAGAATAAAAATCTTATATTCCCCTTACAAAATTCTTTTCTTCGGCTTTAGTACTAAAATCTTGTTTGTATGAAGTGAATATCTAGCAACCAAGATATTCTTCATTGAAATGTCCAACAAGATTTCAAACAGAAGAGCAGATTCCATGAGAAAAAAGAATGTTGAATAAAAATGATTTACAACATAAAATGGTATTAAAGCCCAACAAAAGGATTTTGGAAGGGGAGAATAAGATTTTTATTCTCGAAAGTGAAATTGAACTTTTACTATTGGCGAAGTTAATTTATTTTGTCTTCATAAAATTAAAAGTGGAGGTAGTGTTTGGTATATAGTCATGGGGATGGAAGTGAAAACTTCAAAATTGAATGAAGAAGGGAAGAAGAACTTGGGGCCCACAAAATTTAATTGACTTTTTAATTATTACTTCTTTGTTTGCTTCCATTCCGTCTCATTTTAAAGAGTAGTCCATTCACAAATCAAGGTATAAGACAGAGCCACGTTTGGCTTCACAGATGGCAAATGAAAACTCCGCAGCATAAGATTTGGACTCTGTCCTGGCTCATCAGCAATATTTCTTTGGAAGAGAGGAGAAAATGATTTCTTTGGATGAGATGAGAAAATACAAGAAGATTGTCTCTTCTAAATTGGGAGAGCATCTGTTTGCAAAAGAAAAATGATGGTCTCAGATTAAGATCAATTATTCTACTTAGAGAGAAGTTCCACTGTACCGGTTCGTACCAACCGGCGATACAAAAGAGTTTACAAGGACCGAAACCGGTCTCTTCCCATTCTCTCTCTCTCTCTCTCCCTCTCCGTCCATTTCTTTTTCTTTTTCTTCATTTTTGGCCGAACCAAAAATGGCTCCCAAAATCCTCTCCCTCCGAAATACCTCTGTCAAGAGTGCATTTATATGCACTTTTGCAAATAGCCCTTCCAACTTGTGTCTAATAACAAAAGTTGATTAATTTGGCCCAAGGCCCAAATACTTTTTGGATGAGAAGTAATTAAATTCTCAACAAACTCCCCCTACGACTCATGCCAAAAAGTCTTCACGCCCGCTTATCTTCTCGACATGAGAAGTTCGCTAGCGGATGTTACCTTTCTCATCATATCGGATTCATTATCGTCGATATGGATTCTCTCGAAAAATGACTCATCCTCTCTTCCGTCGCATCCATGCACTCGTCAAGCGCTCATTCAGTACATTCTTCTCGCTTTTCGGCTCATTACTATCGATAAGCGGCACATACTCAAGAGAGGGATAACCATCACATAACCGGTTTACGCGGATTAACCGTCACAACGACACCGATTCATGCGACACTTGTGGCGGATACGTGTCATCGCCACGTTCATTCATGAACCTAAATTCTCCACTTTCACCATCTCCCCCATGATCCATATTCACCATCGAGGAAGGATTCGGACCCCGAACCAACCATGAACTTCGAATCACTAGACACCGACCTCCAGCCATTATCTAGATTCACTATGGTTTGGTCTTCGAGAAATCACATCTCGTCTTTAATCCGGGTCCCACAACCTACGGTCACGCTTTCCATTTCCGTAGCTTCGGAGAATAGTCATCCGGTTCATCCTTTCCGCCAACACATTATGTTACGGAGATTCCGATACAACCTTCTTGACGGTTATGTTCCAACCGTCCTTCATTTTTTTTTCTTAGTCTCTTACACAATAATTTTCATCCTTGCAAAACAACACTTCCTCCGTTAAGGGCTCTCAAACCGAGTCGTTTGTGAAACCGAGTTCAAGCACTTTACCGTTATCGCCTTTTCCCATTTTTGCGTAAACGCAAGATTACCTCCCGTGCGAACCATGACTCTGATACCAGTTGTTAGGAAAAATGAGGGTGTTTGTTGTTGGGAAAATAGGGGTGAAACACGAACAAAATCCTCACACGAGGATTTTGTCGAACGCCTTGTGTGCGGCTTTTATGGTTAACTCAAATACTCAAATAAACACCACAAACTCAATCCGATTCACACGATATTGCAAAGGAATAAACAACAAACACAAAAGACACACGAATTAAGAAAAACTTTTTTGTATTAATTAACTTCGATACGAACCGGTTACAAATCAATACAAAGACTAAAAACCTCTTCTAGAGTTTCCAATCAAACTCTAGATTAACCATCACCTTGCGGTGGATCACACGCGTGGAGGATTCCAAAAAGAACAAAGAAAAAGACTACCAAGTTAGAGCAACTAGAGAGAAGTTCCACTGTACCGGTTCGTACCAATCGACGATACAAAAGAGTTTACAAGGACCGAAACCGGTCTCTTCCCATTCTCTCTCTCTCTTTGCCTCTCCGTCCATTTCTTTTTCTTTTTCTTCATTTTTGGCCGAACCAAAAATGGCTCCCAAAATCCTCTCCCTCCGAAATACCTCTGTCAAGAGTGCATTTATATGCACTTTTGCAAAAAGCCCCTCCAACTTTTGTCCAATAACAAAAGTTGATTAATTTGGCCCAAGGTCCAAATACTTTTTGGATGAGGAGTAATTAAATTCTCAACACAATGATAACCTTTTTAATGTGGTCGCATCCAAAATTTACACATTTCTTTGCTCAAGAATTATTACTGCAACCCACGGTGTAACTATCAAGATTAATGAAAAGAGCATTTGAATCTGGGTTAATTTTGTAATTGCAAGGCGGCAATTGAAAATGGACGGGCACTTTTCTGGATTGGGGCCTCGGTATTTTGGTGAATGAATATTCATTCTTATTCTCTTTCGTGCTTGATGAAAATTTAACGTTATCGGATTTCTTGAGCAAGCCGATGTACCGAGTATGTTTCGGTTATCAATTATACATCTAGCTGATTGCGTTAATGACTTCACTCCAGAACACGACTACTACCGATAGGACGAACGCATTCAAGTGGAAATTGGTTTCCGATCGCATATATTCCTCAAGACTGCATATCTCCGATGGCATATATTCTTTAAGACTTTATATCTGAGTATAATACGTAGCCAAGAATGATGGTGTCATAGCATTCGGATATGGAAAATGAAAGTACTACCCAAAAACAAGCTCTTCCACAAAAGGATTATGAGGGAGTTTATATCCACTCAATTTTTTATTAATGGAAGTTTTGTTTACTCAAATTTAATAGAGATAACCATATTGATATACGGATAGTTAGTGAAGGTATCTCTTTCAGGTGTAACTCATAATATAACATTGATATGAACATGAAACTTTTATATTGGCACATGTAATGTCATTTTACTTGCTAATGTATAACCAGTGTGACAAAAATTACATAAAAATATTATTGTGTGTTACAACTTACATAAATCATTCTTCTTAATTTCCCTTCAAAAAAAAAAATTAATCTTCTTAAAGGTGTGCTCCAATAAGGGAGAAAGAAATGTGTAATTAAGCGAGATTAAGAGAATTGTTTTTTGATTAAGCTTGAAAAGACATACAATACTCAGCTTTCATTTATAGGCCGGAGATAATTACAATTAATTTAATTAAAATAAATTAGTGGATAATATTAAGCTAGACCCTAACAATCTAAGCCATCCATTGCTAACAGACTAAATCAATCTGAACCACTCATTTTATAACCGTTTGGCATTTCTTCTAGAATATAACTCACCCACTAATTTCAAAACTAACTGCTACTCTAGCTGTTATTAACTCCATTTCTTCGGATACTGGATACATCCAGTGTCTTCCTTAACACGCATTAGTTCAGGAAACTTCTGATACCAAACCGGTACCAACCGGTACCAATATTGATTTTTTTTCAATCAAAAATCATCTATTCTCTCATAATAGCAGGAAATTCAGACCTTGAAAATACTCCACTCAACAACCCTTCTCAAACCACAAATCAAACTCAAACCGATTTCCAAACTTTCAAACCGGTGACCTTCAATCATCCAATCTCTATTAAACTAGACAACACAAATTTTCTCTTCTGGAAAAACCAAATCTTGCCAATTATAAGAGGTCATAATCTCATTAAATTTCTTGAGCCAAACCCTAGCTATGATCCAAATTCCACAATTAATTCAGCAAATTTTGAGCTTCTTCAATGGGCACAACAAGATCAATTAATTCTTGGATGGATCTTAAGATTAAACTAGACAACACAATTTTTCTCTTGTGGAAAAGCCAAATCTTGCCAATTATAAGAGGTCATAATCTCATTAAATTTCTTGAACCAAACCCTAACTATGATCCAAATTCCACAATTAATTCAGCAAAATTTTGAGCTTCTTCAATGGGCGCAACAAGATCAATTAATTCTTGGATGGATCTTAAGATCACTATCCGATAAAGCCATTTCACAAGTACTCCACTGCTCCACCACAACTGAAGTGTGGAACTGTCTCACCAATACTTACTCCTCTTTCTCTCGAGCCCATGCTCATGATCTCCGATCAAAAATTCAAAACATCAAACGAGGTAATCTGTCTTGCACATAATTTTTTCATCAAATCAAAAACCTTTCCAATCAATTAGCATTTATAAATTGTCCGATTAGTGATGACGATCTGGTTGATGCTACTTTAAGGGGTCTTGGACCTGAATTTCGTGCTTGGCTTTTTGCACTTACCTCCTCAAATCAAAAACTAAATCTCTCAACTCTTCAGGGAATTTTACTGAGTCATGAATCCATGATGGATGAAGAGAAAAACATGGAACCTACAGCCTTTATCTCTCATTCATCAAACACTAAACCACCTCTTCTTCCAACACCACCAAAATTTCAAAACCAAGACAACAAAAACCAAAATTTCAACAACAAAGATCAAGATAAAAATTGGAAGAACCTACCACTTGTGTGTCAGATCTGTTCTATTCCGGGTCACAGTGGCAGAGATTGTAGGTGGCGTTATTCAAAATCGAAAAAATCAAATCGCGCTAACCACACTCCAAGACCTCCAACTTACTTTAACGCTCCAAGACCTCAAGCTTTTAATATGCCTTAACACCATGAGCAATTATTTAAAATTTGATTAAAATCTGGACTGAAATCCATGAATATAAGGAGTTTGAACCAAAACGAGGAAAAATAAACCCTTTTACAAAACCATTTCTTCATCGTTTGACCCTTGTTTCCCTTTGTCTCCTTTTCTTTTCTTTTTTAATCTGAAATTGACGATCAAAAGAACAAAATTGAATTAAGACACTGATCTGACTGACCTTCGTAGACAATTGAGGAAAGCTTCCAAAGTCCCATGGCGGCTGAATAATGGAAGAGAAATCAAACAAAGAGCTGATTTGAGGGGGAAGAGAAGGCCGGATTTTGGGGGGGGGGATTAGAAATCAAATGAAGAGCTGATTTGTTGGGAGGTGATTGCGTAGAGAAGATCGAAGAAAAAAAGCTCACTTTAGCACCCTTAACTCTGAGTTTGCTCACTTTTGCACCCCCAACTATTTTTTACTCACTTTTGCACCCTAAACTTTTTAAATTGAGCAATTTTGCACCCTCCATCCGTTAAATGTCTAGTCAGCAGTTAGATGATGACATGACACTATGATGTGGCAAAAAATATTGTTTATTTATGCTGACTGGATATTTATTTAAAAAAAATAAAAAAAATATACCTTCCCTTCCCCTCCCCTCCCCCCTCTCTCTCCCCTCTCTGCCTCACGAAAGAAAAAAAACAAAGAAAAAAATACAAACACACCCGCCCCTCCCTCCCATCTCTGTCCGTCCGCCGGTCAGTTCGCGCCGCCGCCGCCACACGCCGCCGGCCTCTCTCTCGCCGGCCGCCACCTCTGGCGGTAGATTTTTTTTTTTTTTCAAATTAGTAACGGTTTTTATGAAAGAACCGTTACAGAATTGCTTAAATAGTCCAAATTCTGTAACAATTTTGGACTATTTAAGCAACTTTGTAACGGTTCTTTCAGAAAAACCGTTACTAATTGTTATAATAGTAACGGTTTTTGTGAAAGAACCGTTACTAATTGTTATATTTAGTAACGGTTTGTTAAAAGAACCGTTACAAATTTAATTCTGTAACTGTTCTTTCATAAAAACCGTTACTAAATTGGAAAAAAAAAATAAACTACCGCCCCTTCCCCTTTGTAACGGTTCTTTCAGAAAAACCGTTACTAATTGTTATAATTCGTAACGGTTTTTCGGAAAAAACCGTTACTAATTGTTATATTTAGTAACGGTTCTTTAATAAAAACTGTTACTAAATTGGAAAAAAAAAATAAACTACCGCCCCTTCCCCTTTGTAACGGTTCTTTCAGAAAAACCGTTACTACTTGTTATAATTAGTAACGGTTTTTGTGAAAGAACCGTTACTAATTGTTATATTTAGTAACGGTTTTTTAAAAGAACCGTTACAAATTTAATTCTGTAACGGTTCTTTCATACAAACCGTTACTAATTTGCAAAAAAAAAAAAAAAAAATCTACCGCCAGAGGCGGCGGCCGGCGAGATAGAGGCCGGCGGCGGTGACGGCGGCCGGCGAACTGACCGGCGGACGGACAGAGATGGGAGGGAGGGGCGGGTGTGTTTGTATTTTTTTCTTTGTTTTTTTCTTTCGTGAGGCAGAGAGGGGGGAGGGAAGGGGAAGGGGAAAGAGAAGGGAAGGTATATTTTTTTTATTTTTTTTAAATAAATATCCAGTCAGCACAAATAAACAATATTTTTTGCCACATCATAGTGCCATGTCATCATCTAACTGCTGACTAGACATTTAACGGATGGAGGTTGTAAAATTGCTCAATTTAAAAAGTTTAGGGTGCAAAAGTGAGCAAAAAATAGTTGGGGGTGCAAAAGTGAGCAAACTCAAGAGTTAAGGGTGCTAAAATGAGCTTTTTTCAAGATCGAATTTAGGACTCGAACTCTGTTTAATTTTATACAACGGGTTTAACTTGAGGGAGGTGCTATTCAAAAGAGGCAAGTTGGCTTGAGCAAGAGCCAATTCAATTTTTATTTGGTAATTATCAAAATTGAGCAAAAGCCAATTCAATTTTTATTTGGTAATTATCAAAATTGTCCTTATTAATGACAATTCTTAAATTGTTACTTTTTTATCATGCTATTTTTCTCCTAAAATTTAGCAAATAAATCATGTAATTATGGAAAAAGATTAAATAGATTTATTACCTCTTTTCTGTCATATTATGCAATGGATGGATTATGAAATATTTACATATTATTTATCATATTATGTTGTTTGTTTATGTTAGTACAATTTTCTATATTATTTTTGTTATCTATTAATAAATGACTCAACGAATATATTATTTTATTTTATATATTTGACCACAAATTTATAAATATGTGTTGTTATGTCCTATTAATATCTTTCTCTATATTTAGATGAAGTATTATTTGATTTTTTTTTATATATGAAAATCAGTAATATAACATTAAAATTCATTGCACGAATAATAAATTCTTTTATACTAATAATACTAACAAAATAAAAGACACAGTCAAAGATAAAAAGAAATTCTAAATCTGTTGCCATCACAAAAAAAATTACTGGAATATTGAATCACGATGTTTCTATTTTTGAAAGATTTAATTAGTTATTACTAAAAAGGAATAATAAATGAATAAAAGTATTAATTTAAGAATCATCATTAAATAAGGGCAATTTTCATATTTGTTAACAAAAAATTGAATTTGCTCTTGGTTAAGCCAATTTACCTCTTTAAATAGCACCTCTCTTAATTTAACGAAGAGCGAGAAACAGAGAGGACTTTAATGCCCAGTAATTTATTCCTCGACAAAAGTAAAACCAGTCCCAAATGGCCAGTAATTTATTCCTTGACAAAAATTTGTCTTTCTCTTATATATATTTTCCGCTATCTTAACTTAAACGAGCTAAAAATAAATTTACCATAATCACTACCATAAATGAATACCATCTTTTTCACTTAGTTTCTTGTCAAATAATTGCATAAATTCATTATATATTTTCAATAATCTTTTTGTCGGAACTATAATTTTCATAACATATTTTTTTTCAACAAAATATAAGCAATAATCAATGCACAATCATACAAATATATGATAATAATAACTGATGTACAAATTTTAATTAAGCTTAATCCAATAATTAATACTATTAAAAGTTACATATGTAGAAGTTGAAAAAATAACAATGAAAAAAATATAAATTATTCAATAACAAAGTTTGCTGAAATGGTATATGTATATATATATATATGTATATATATATATATATATATATATATATATATATATATATATATGTATGTATATATATATGTATGTATGTATATATATATATATATATATATGTATTTATATATATATACGTATATGTATATATATGTATATATACGTATATATATATATATATATACGTATATATATATACGTATATATACGTATGTATGCATATATATATATATATATATATATATATATATATATATATATATATATATATATATATATATATATATATATATATATATATAGCATACATACATATATATACATATATATATATACCTATATCTATACATATATACATATATATATATATATATATATATATATACATATAAGGCCCTGTATTTATTACTAGTAATATGGAAAATAATACCATGAATTAGGGAGGAATATATTACAACCTCATTTGTTGCTAAATAAAACCATGTATTCAAAATAAAAGGACATTAATAGAAAATCAGAAAAAAAAAATTATGTGGAAACTAATTCATAAAAACAGGGGCAAAGGATTGGAGTTTGAAACCCTAATTAATGTTTCCGTAATTGAACTTATCATAGATAGAAAATTAATCAATCAAACAAATTAGAATTAAAATCAAACAAATTACCATTAACAGGAAAAATGTCCCAAAATATATAACCATAAATGATAATTGTACAGTGGCAAATATGCAATTATTAGATACTTACCATCAATACCAGTAATTACCACCAATATAAATTTCACCATAAAATTGAAAAAGAAGCACTTTTGAATTTTGATGATTAAAAATTCATACCTAAGAAAAAAAAAAGTCAGAATTTACCTTATTTGACCCTGAAAAACAATAAATTTCCAAAAAATAATACATTACCACAAAATTCTAACATATCTAACTAATTATCTTACCATTTATTAATTATTTCCTTACAAGCTGACCATACTTACTGTCAAAATCTGAAATTAACCAAAAAATTCAGAATTTTGGGACAAAAAAAATAAAATATCACAACTAAGAGAATTAAAGGGCTAAAATATAAAATTGAACAAATCTCGAAAAATAAATTTACCAGCACATAACCAATAATTCATCCAGCACATCACAAACACAATAATTCATCCACAAAGAAAAAATTATAAATAATAATAGTTGAGGATTTTATAACCAAGTCTATAATTATTTATTAAAACCAACGATTCGAGTGTCTCACTCATGCACTGACCATTAGTGTTTTAAAACCACAAAACATAATAGCATAAACTCAAAACATACTAATAAAATTGTCACTTTTGAGGCAAACAACATATTTCCTCCTCAGACTTTCTAGGTGGGTCCTCTTGCTCCCCCCCATTTTCAACAGCGCTGTCGCCGGAGGGCCCTGTCAGATCGACGGGATCTTCTCCTATAACCTCTGCAAGCCTGGCCGGCACCAGCTTTGGAGGGACGCAGAGATGATTCTCCAAATGTGCCTCCGTCTTAAAATAGTTGAAGCAACGTTCACACAACAGGTTGGTCCCTTGCACGATATGTTTGTGTGCCAGTGCATAATGCTGGATGAGTGTCATCGGAGAAGAATTGGCCTGGGCAGTTGGCACATTTACTATATTAAAAAAATGAATTAGAAATTGAAAGGCCCAAATTCACAGTAAATGACCAAATTCACAGTAAAGGCCCAAAGAAGAAATAATTTTCTAATTGATTCTTTCTATGACTCGGCCTTTGAAAGGCCCCAGATTCACTGTGGCCCAAAGAAGAAATAATTTTCTAATTGATTCTTTATAAGAATAAAAGACTCTGCCTTTGAAAGGCCCACAGCTATGGCCCAACAAATAAATAAATATTTAATTTAGATATGTATGGTGCCCATAATAATAGATATGTAATGAAGGTGCAATTTGTATAAAAGCCCCTACATTATCCCTAAATTGCAAAAAAATCTGCCTTATTGGAAATTGCAAAAAAAAACTTGTATTATTGATAACTTCAGGGGCTTATTTGCGATTCCCAATAAGGCAGGGGCTGTTTTGCAATTTAAGGACAAAGAGCGGCTTTTTTGCAAATTTTCCAAATCTAAACTAAGCATGGACCAAATAAATATGAAAGGCCCAAATTCATAGATTAATTTATGCAACGCTTATTTAATCAAAGAACACATCGGAGGGTTTGGTATTTCATTCTTGCTATTTAATCTGGATAGTTCTTCATATCTTGCTATTTCATTCATGCAACACTTCGGAGGGTTTGGTATTGTGTATCAAAGAACAAACAGAAATAGCAAGATATGAAGAACTAACAAAAGAGACATATGTTTAATATAAGTAAGAAAATTAGATGTCTAAATGTGGCTTGTGAAAGTGTATTTGCATCCAAAGAACATTGAAAGCAAATCACCTACTTACACAATATGCAGTCCATTTTATAATTTTGTGGAAAAAAAGATAAATATAAATACAAGAGACATAGATCCGATCTGACCTGTTGCCTTCAGTACCGCTGCCAACGGCGCCAAAGCTTCCCTTCTCCGTCCCATCGGAGTTCGCCGTCCCACGGGCGATGGTCGCGGACCTGCCACCGGCGCCAGAACTTCCCTTCTCCGTCTCATTATCGTCTTCGTCGGCGAAATACCCAAAATAATCGGAATCCGTCGCCATTTTGAAGAGGGAGTGGGAAAGAGAGAGTGAAGAGGGAGAGAGTGTTTATAGTGAGTGGGATTTTTTTCTTCTGCCACTCAAATAAAATGAACCCGGTCCAAGAAATTAACTACTAGTAATACGACACGTACGATAATGATTAACTTCTAAGAGAACACCTTATAATTTTAGTTATGAAACAGGCCTGGCCAAATTCTTTATTTTTAAAATTCTCAGAAAAAAATAGAAAATAAATAAAACGTGGCGCGGTTCAACCATTTAATTTGTGAACTAACCAATAAGATCTCCCAAATTGTGGACCGATTTTTAAAATTAGAAAGACTCGATAAATAGTGGGACCCATTTCTCGAATTCTCAATTTTTTTCAGTATACACGTAATCTTACACTCGTACATATTTTTGTTGTATTATTCAATTTTTGAGTGTATGATTCATTTTACCAGAAAATTGTTTTGTTTCTCGGTCATTTTTTTCATTTTATTACGCAAATATGGTTATTTGTTAAGTAAATAGTTACACAATAGTAAATAACTTTTTTGTTGTTCAAATAACGCAACACAAAAAATATGCAATAAAAAAGAAGGAAGGGTTCCTTAATTACTCAATGAGATTCCAACAAAAAATCCAACGATAACAAAATCAATAAACAAAATCACAACTAGCAGTATTACAACCAAATATAAAACACCAAGTCTTCAACAACAAATACCATAACAGTGTTACAACCAAAAATAAAACACCAAGTCTTAAACAACCAAATTTTGTCATCGAATTTTAAGCTCCAACAACTTCAGCAGCCTCAGTCTCCATGGCAACATCTTCAGCCGGCCTCTCGATCTTCGTCCCCAAATCTTCCTTGTAGTCACCGTGTACCTAAAATACAAAAATAAACAATTACAACAAATTTTTAAGAAACAACGTAATTATACACAAAATTTTCAATGTAAAACCCTAAAAAACCCTCAATATCTTGGATACCTAAATTACCTATTTTTCACTTATTCTCATCCCTCAAAACCCGAAAACCCTAATTTACCTACTTTACTCACTTATTCATCACTTGCTCACAAAACCCTATTTTACCTAAACCACTCATTTTCACCCCGTAAAAACCGAAACACTGAAAAATTGAACATTACACCTCCATGAGTTTCCCCAAATCAAACTTGGGCGCCTTCAGTATCTTGACCTTCCTTATAAAAGCATTCTGACGCGGGAAGATGCTGGAGGAGGCCTTCTCGATTTCTTTACCAATACTTTCAGGAATGAATTTCGCTACCAATTCTTTCAGGTCACAAAACCCTATTGTACCAAACCCTAAAACCCTATCACCAAACTTCCATGAACTTCCCAAGGTCAAACTTGGAAACTCTTTCAGAACCCAAATTACTTAATTCGGAAACCTAAATTCCTCATTTTTTACTCACAAAACCCTAAAAAGACCCTGAAAACCCTAATTTATTACCTCCATGAGCTTGCCGAGATCAAACTTAGGCGCCTTCAGAATCTTGACCTTGCGAATGAAAACGTTCTGAAGGGGGAAGATGCTGGAAGTGGCCTTCTCGATCTCCTTGCCGATGCTCTCGGGGATGAATTTCGCGACGAGCTCCTTCAGGTCGCAGGAGGCTGCCTGGGCGACCATGATCTCCCTCATCTTGCGCCTTATCTGTTAGAACAAATAAATGAAAAAAAAAGGTAATGATTAATGATTTTGTGAGACTTATTTGAAGTTTAAATAGGATGATTAGCAATGAGAAACTCTTGGTACAAATTCTGTTATGGTGCAAATATAGAAATATGGGAATAGAGATTTTTCTATGGTATATTCACGAAAAATGTTGTGTGATTATCTAAAAATATAAAAAAAATTGAATTAATGAAAATTTATTCTCTGATTAACTAGGGTAATTAGATTGTGGGCAAGAATGTATCAAGGGCAGCAAAGACATAAGAAACTTTTTTGTTCTAGTATATAAAAATTACAGATTGTGTTTAGATTTTTCTAGGGTATATTCACGAAAAATGTTGTGTGATTATCTAAAAATATAAAAAAAATTTGAATTAATGAAAATTTATTCTCTGTTTAACTAGGGTAATTAGATTGTGGGCAAGAATGTTTCAAGGGTAGCAAAGAGATAAGAAACTTTTTTGTTCTAGTATGTAAAAATTACAGATTTTTTTAGATGTAAATATGCGAATACACATTTTTATAAGTTATGTTCCACAAATATTGTTTAAACTTCTACATACATTGTACATAACGACTAACATGCTTGATATAAACTTATAACAACCAACATGCTTGATACGAACCTTGCAAAATTTCACAACAATATTACAATGCCCAAACTAAACTATCAAAATACAACAAAATAAGGGGTTGTTTCTTTACCTGCTTGACTTGGCTGCTCTGCGCGTAACAAGTCCTCTTGACCTGATTAGGGCGTCTCTTGGTGAATCCGATGCAGAACATCCTGAGCATGTAGCTATCGGTGGTCTTCACGTCCACATGTGCCTCAATTAGGGTTTGCCATTTCCTCACGAGCGAGCGGACCTTATCAGTCGTGAAATCCATGCCCTGAAATGAGAAATAAAATAAAAATTAGCACATTACCAAAAAAATAAAATAAAAGCAAATTATGCAGATTGTTATATTTCTAGGGGTATTTTGGTAAACTGTGTAAAAAAGCTACTGACCCAATAATATGTTTCGTCCCCAAATTAGAAAAATTAGAAAAAAAATATCCACATTAATCAGATTGTTATATTTTGAGGGGTATTTTGGTAATTATGAAAAAATGACCCAAAAGTTATTTCACTACAATATTAAATACCCAAATGAAATAAAATATACTAAAAAATTATTCAGATTGTGATATTTTTTTGAGGGGTAATTTGGTAATTATCCCAAAATTGGTGAATAATTTTTGCCTAAATTATTAAATCCCAAAAATTGTTTCCCTAAAATATTAAATCCTCAAATTAGTAAAGTAAACACATAACCACACAATTCAGATAGTTATATTTTGAGGAATATTTTGGTAATTATGCAAAAAGGCAGTTACCCAAAAGTTGGTGAGGACATTTTTGCCTTGAACATCTTCGGCTCTGAGACGGATCTTTCTGTAGGCCTGATCTTCATCTCCACCTTGCAGATCTGCCAACGAGATCTCAAACACTCTGTGCTTCAATCCTTCAGAAGCAATCTAACAAAAAAAATAAAAACAAATCAAGTTAAAACTAGATAAAAAAAATCAGAAGGCAAGAGAAAGAGAAATAGAGAGATCAACAAACCTTGGTTCCTTGAGTTCTGGAAACGAGGGTTTTGCCAACGTTCCTCGTGTTGAAGATGGTCGGCGCCTTGATGTCATACCAATCCTTCTTGGAAAACGGATCAACCCTGAAACACAAAATCAAAACCAAATTTAATCAGTTCAGTATAATCTGCAGAACAAAGTAAATTTCTGAACAAAAAAGATGAAATCGGGTTTTGGGTCCTACGTTTTCTTCTTGCCTCCCTTCTTCCCCTTGGAAATCCTCTTGTTCTTCCTACAATGCAAACAAAACACAAAACACAAGTTAATAAATCAGGTTAAACATAAAATATAAGAAGAAAAATGGCCGGAAAAGAGGAAGAAGAGCATACCCTACAGCCATGGCTGGTTGTCTGAGCTCAGTAGGGTTTTTTCGGCTAGGGTTTGGGAGAATGAGAAATGCGCCGTGGATTCAAGGGAGATATTTATAGAAGTTGAATGGATCTTAGGATTTAAGATCGACGGTTGAGAATAGAACAGAAAGGCTGAAAGTTTTATTGGGCCTTTGAATTGGGCATTACTTTTAATCCTGTTATTATTAGGCCTTAGAAATCCACTTGGTTAATTTAATCTAAGTTGTGTGTAGTAGTAATTTAATCTAATATTTTTGAAATGCATATATTACGTATAACAATTAAATCAATAAAATTTTGGTTTATTGGTGTTTCTCCTTTTATGTTGTTCTACTTCATTCTTTGTTATTGTTTTGTTATTGTTTTGTTATTTCTTTCTTTATCTATGAAAGACCGGAATGGATGGATATTAGTTATGTTAAACGGAAATGTCTATGTGCTTCTAAAGAAACTCAATAAAATAAACTCAACCCTATGTAGGTTTTTTTTATATAATGAAGAAAGGTTTAAAGTTCCACATCCATTTTTGATATAATGGGCCGACTCTAGACAAAGGCTTATGGGTCTAGGACCTGAAAAAAATGAGAGGCCCGTTTCTTGCAAATACCCAAATATAATTGGATTAAAAAAACATGTTAGAATCAATCAAGCCTACAAATTAAAATGCCCGCTTTCTTGTTTGTTTCCTCTCAAGACCCATATCCCATATCCCAACTCCCAAGTTCTCATTGAGTTATGTCTTCTTCTCTTTCTACTTTTTTCCTCCGAAGTATTTTTCTAATTTCTCTAATCTGAGATAAAACACAACCTCAACTCGCACGCACTTGTCCAGTTGTCTACTTCTTATTTCTCAAGCAAAAGCGATATCTCACGCTGATGAATTAGAACATACTTGTCTTAACCCCCTAACTCGATGGATTTCATTAATTTTCTTTGAGTTTTCTCCTTTTTTATTTTAGGCTTAAAGGCTTATCTAAGCTCAATGCGATTGTGTCTGATTTCAGAGGGGAATTCTACGAATGAGGCGGAGATTCTTTCTAACCCCATATTTTCTCAATCGGGTTTAACTTTATATATTATGTTTGTATATTATGGTGTCGGTCTCATTATATTCAGTTCTTTGGTGAAATTGAATTACTACACAGGGTTGTTATGTGTTTTTTGTAAGGATTAACCCCAACCCTTTAATTTTCACCTACTTTTGTGTCTCTATAAGATGTCACATCATCACTTTTATCTTCACCGTTCGATCAATTTTTTTGTCAAATCTTAGCCATTCATTTTTTCAAATTTATTGGTATTTTATGACAACATAAATGTAGTTATTAAAACATAATCATATGATTGGTTAAATTGGTGTTTTGTGTTCCATCCCCGATTTAGTGAGAACCGTTGTAGATTTATTTCTGACCATCCGATCTTAATCAGATGGCTTCAATGAATCATAGTTTAAAGTTATGTTCAATTATTAATACTAATAGTTAATGAAAAGTTCACTCATTAAAATATAAATAATTCTTCTTTTTTTCTATAAAAAATTATAATTCTTAATGAAATATTTTATTTCTCATGTTAAAATCATCAAATATAAATTTGTTCAAATTTTCTCTTTATTTTGAGTTCCACATTGTTATGCTTTTAATTTTTTTTTCTTATTAAAATATGTGAATAAACACTATATAAAAGAATATATAAAAAATGATATGTTAATTAAGTTATACCTTATTTTTCATCTCTCTTTAAGCATTCTCAAGAGACCTACGGTAATTTTTATCTCGGACGTTGGATCAAATTTTTTTCAAATCTTAGTTTTTCATTTAAATTATTACCGCAATATCACATGGTCAGTTAAATTAATGTTTCGTGTTATATCTCCAATTACGTGGGAACTATCAAATCAAATAAAATTCCAAAGTATAATATTATATTTTCTTTTTACAAATCATGTTAAATATAATAATTATTTTTATATTTTTTTAAATTAATCATCTATAATTAAGTCTTAAGTGGTTTCAACTAAAATCTATGAAATAAATTATCATTTATTTTAAGTTTTTAGATTTCCTTCATCATCCGATTAATACTTTATTTTTTTTATATAATATGTCAATAGATAGCGGGCACAAGAAAACTAAAGAGATAAAAAAAAAGATGATATTTTAATTTTAAAATCTCAATGCAAATATAAATTAATTAGATTGTAAATTAATAATCCAAATTATTTTTTGGATTATTTTTTTTTTTTTTTTTATGAATTTATTATTTATGTTATTTTATTTCATATATGTAAATTTATTTGTTTAGAGTTATTCATTCTTATAAAATTAGATATGATATAGAAGCAATTTTTTTATGTATAATAAATGGATAGAATATCTAATGATATAATTCAAAATGATTTAAAAATAACTAACTTACATAACATAATTATTATACATAATTATAATTTATACGTAAATTTTAAATTAATAATAAGTTTAAATATTCGCAGCGAAGCGCGAGCATGATCCTAGTTCAGTTAACAATTAGGGTGATGGTGAGAAAATATTTTTTCTTTATTGAATAAAGAAAATGCTTGTAAGTTCAAAAACAGAATCACCGAGCCTCTTCAGTTTTCTAATTCTCATACCAGCAAAACTGACAATGATTTCTCTAATAGAAACTACATTGAATTATTTTTTCTCCTTTTGACTCAACTGATTGTTTTCTTGTTTGGTTTTTCTTCTTTTTCTTGTCACTTTTTAATCTATGGATTCTCATCAATTTTTTCAATTTTAATTAATTTTGGAATATTAATTAATTTCGGATCTTATTTAGGTAGTGGTCTAGGGCCTTTCAATGCTTGGGGCCGCCATGAATGAGGATTGAACCCTCAAACTCTTGAATCACATGTATGATACACAACTAACTAAGTTATGAAGTATTGGTCCTATGTGAGATTGTGCGGATATTCTCCCTCATTATTTTGCAACAACTTTGAGCAATCTTAATTAACCCACCATATTTATTTTTCAACTTTTCCTGAACATTCTTAAGAAAATAATGATATGTATACAAATCTAAACCATCAATTTATTGATTTTTAATGACTATATTTTTCTTGTAAACTCTACTGTGTTAGTTACTTTACAAATACTTTTATGAATTTTCAAAAAGTCATATCAACTTTTTTTGATGATGTAGGTTGTTCCCATTTGTCTGTTAATGTTAAACTGATTCTAACCAGTTGTTTCTCATGTGAGATTATTTGTAACCAAATATTTATTCAAAGATGATAAAGAATTCACCCATCAAAATACATATTTTTCTTTTATTCTTAAAAAAATAATGATTCTTAATCAAATATTGTGTTTCTCCTAATAACAGTACCACAAATAATTTTACTTGATTTTTCTCTTTGTTTTAAACTCCATATTGGTATGATTCCGAGTTAATTTATTTTCTTACTTAATTATATGAAGATGGTTTATATATGATAAGATATGAGAAAAATGGTTGCATAAGACGCACTTATACATATTTCGATAATTAATATGACAACAAAATTATAAAAAGGAAACGTGAAATCACGACGGTCCAAAGTACGCCCAAATTACGACGGAATTTATATATATTGTTTTTCCGCTTTTTAAAGTACTATTTTTTCTATATATTGTATTCGTTGATTTATTCATATTTTTTATTTTTTGTGCATTATTTATTCTTTGAAATTTGTATATATAGCTGTTTTTCCGCTTTTTAATGCACTATATTTTTCTATATAGTGTTTTCACTATTTACGTGTATATTATTTACAAAATATGAATTATATATACTATTTTTTTCAGTTTATACATTGTCTATTAACTATATATACTGTCATCGTGCTACACGACGGAAAGGCTTCATGATATTGTTGTCCCTTTAAACATTTCACTGAAACACATGAAAGATAAACTTTTCAAAATCAAATATTTTTAGTGCCAAGTCAATCGATCCTAAGTGAATGCCGAATTTTCATACCATTATAATTCTCATTTCATGAAGAGTACTGATAAGATCTTGAGCCCCACTTGTACGTTTTGCAACTATTGTTGCAAAATAGGTCATATTTCTTTGGAGTGCCCTTTGCGCGAAACAAGTACTTCACCGAAATACATGTGGTTGCGGAAAGATAAGAATATTGAAAGCAACTCCTCATTAAATGAGGAGAAATCGAAGTTCACCTACATGTTTCGATTTCCCCCTAATTTAAATTTGCCATATTCTAAAGGGAGTTGTGGTCAAGTTTTGCCTTGACAAATCTAGCTTGTGGGTCGAGAAAATTTTTGTTATAGATACAGGAAAATTGGACAAATTGACGGCAATCAATCGAGAAACACGGAGAATCGACACAACTTTTATCATCTTGCAAATAAAGGACAAATGGAAAATTTGTCGAGTCGGCTTATTGGATTGAAGTCAACGATATTTTCGCCAAGTCACGAGCGTCTTCTCAAATTCACCTACACTTGACCGATGTTATGTTACATGAAGTTTCTATCATATGTTGTTAAAGATTTTTCTTTATAGGTTATTGGACTCGGGGGGAGCTTTGGTTTCTCTTGTTTGATGTTCCCTTTTGATTGTTTTTCAAAAAGGGGAAGAAGAAATAAAATAACTATTTTATCGGAATTATTTTGAAAATCATCAACATGAGGAGTTTGTTGTTCTCAGTTTGATGATATTAAAACTAATTCCGAGTTACTAATAAAATTTGTGAGAATGTGTATAAGTTTAGATGATTCAAGCTGAAGAGTTAAAGAAATGAAGCGTTATTTGGAATGGATGTTTTTTCTCCAATATTGGAAAGGTAAGAAGTCGCTACACACCTCTCAAACAATCGAGTTCTAGAGCATTTTTCAAGTGTTTTTCTAGTTAAGTTTAGTTTTTGAGTAATTAATTTTTTATACTAAAAAGAGAATTTCTACATTTTGTATTCTCCGTTTAGTCCTTCGTTCAAAACGGAGACCTCCGTTCAGACAGTTTTTGGCCTGACTTTTTTTGGCTGCTTTTTTCCCTATTGTTCGTTCAAATGGAGCTTTGGTCCGTTGGAACGGACAGTCAGATTTTTTAGCCATTACTTTTTGATTCCCTTCCTTTTTCTTCCTCCGTTCTACCGGTTGATTTCCTCCGTTCTACTGGAGGATTGACAGTTTCCATTTTGATAGGATGCTACTTCCCTCTTTAAAAGGGGAAGCTCCCAATTCATTTTCAACATCAATTTTTAAGCAAAATCAATAATAAAACTCGCTTTAGTGTGCTACTAAAATTACTCAATAATTTTTGTGAGATTAGGGAGAATTGAGTGAACGTGTGTTTGTTTGTTATTGGGTTGTTTGATTGAAAAAGATTGGGTAGTTAGTCTCGACGAATCGATGCGGGTTTTGTAAAGCGATCGTGGAGTCGAGTCTTGTAAAATGTTATTTGGATTAGTGAATCAAGGAGCCGAAAGGCATACCCGGAGAGTAGGCGCTCGTGATCGCAGGAAAGACTGCTAGCGAGAACTGGTAGTTAAGGCATACACAACCACCTTACCGAACTTCGTCAACATATCGAGTGTTTGGTAGATTCATTTTTTCTATTATTTTCTTTACTCTTTATTATTATTATTATTATTATTATTATTATTATTATTATTATTATTATTATTATTATTATTATTATTGTTGTTGTTGTTGTTGTTGTTGTTGTTGTGTTGTTGTTGTTGTTGTTTTTATTATTATTATTAATCCTTGAATTAATTCAATCATCCAACTAAAAATCAAATAACCTAAAAATCATAAAACACTAAAAAGTCAAATTCACACTTCCGTACGAAATTAGGTCTTTAATCTCTTATAGGCTGTAATCGAGCAACATATATATTAAGTCTCATTGTAAAATATAAGAATTATGTATAAGAATATGTAGAACAAAGAAATATATAAAAAAAAGCCAATATAAGTAATATATATTTAGATAATTGGTTGGATTGATGTTTCATGTTTCATCTCCAATTTCATGAGAACATTAAAATCTCTGGTTCTCAAATTTGTTGCTACCTTACATTTTTTGTTTATTTGCAAAAATAAAGTTACTTTTTTAGTTTGCAAAAACTAGTGCTTTGTTTTCGCTAATGGCAAAAACAGTACACTATTTTTTCAAACAAAAAAAGTAACCATATTTTTGCGAATAAAAAAACAACCCTATGTTGAAAAAGAGCTCAACATATAGAAGCTTTGTGGGCACAAAACTAAAACATTTCTCTAATTTATTATCAACTAGTGTGACATAATTAATGATAATATTTATCAAATATCTTTGACATGTTCTGATCTTTACACAAGAAAATTAATGATAAAGAGAATAAAATAGTTTCTTCTTGACATAGAATAGAATGAGGCAAATATAACTGAGCAGGTCACATTTTTGCATGTTTTTTTTTACATACTTTCACAATTTTCTTGACATAGAATGAGAGAAACATGAGTTCACATCTTTGGCATGCTTTCAGCTTCATATAACAAAGCTATATTATGGAAAAAAATAATAAAATAAAAGCAAGAAAAATGAAATTTGAAGTTTTCATCTTTACCTCGTAATGAGAAAGTTCTATGTTCAGTTAATTTATCATGAGATGCTAGGGAAAATCAATTATATGGACTATTCTTCCTAAATTTGATCTCTAAGCAAGCTCATAATATTTTTTTCTTTTGAAAATTATCCATGACTCAAATTAAAGTGAACAAGATTGCAGTATATTTGTGGTGTCATTTTGCAGATCTTGAATCGGTATTTTGGAGTAATATAGTGTCATTTCCTAATTGAATCAACAGATGTTTGATTTTTAGTTTGCAAACATTAGATCAAGACAAAGTTCTTATTTTATATAGATAGTGTGATGTCATTTTGCAATACATTTGTGTATTAGTTGTATGATTTTATTGTAATCAGGAATAAAACCAAATTGAAGTTGGTTTAGGATTTGGCCTATTTCAAACCACTTTGTTTGATTGAGTTGTCTTAATTTGATAGTGGTATAAAACCTCTCTCACGGGCTCATTTCTTTAGCTAAAAACTTTAAACATAACAAGATAGACGGTTAAATAAACACAAATACCCTAGCAAAATGAAGAACATGGAGTCCAAACTAAAAATACCCAGAGTGCATAACATAAAGACCTTAGCAACTAAATATATTACATGACAAAAGACATACCAATTAAGATGCAAATAACAAAATCAAAAGCTAGTTTCCCACGGCCAATCATCTAGTGGATAGCCCAATCCTCTATGGACCCAATAATCTGGTGGATAAGGGTAACCAAGCAACTTATCAAGTGAATCACAGTACTCAATAGGGTGACAAAGCAACCTTTCAAGCGCGTGAGTGTCTTGCTTGCTACAATGGAAAGGTGCCATAGAATTGGCATGGGCAAACTTTAAATCTATAGCAAATGTCTTGACCGACAACCTCCATTTTAGAGCATGAAAGATGGAAAGCAACAAGTTCATTTTTTTCTCTCATGGGAAAAATCTAGGCTTTCCTAACACGGTCATAACCAACATGAGGAAAAGATTGCATTATCTCCACTATCTCCTCTGTGTAGCCTTCTCCTTCCAAAACCCATCCCTTCGACTTGTTCAGTCTTTGAACTCAAACCTTCCTCTTCATAAGAAAAACAGAAATGTGGTAATCTTTCCATCTCGTCCCGTCACGCTACACAGGTCTGCATATCTTTCATTATTTTCATCATTGAAACATGGCTAATCGATTATCCAGTAGGAGTCACTAGCAATCTCATAGCCCCACAAGTAATTACTTCTCCAGCACACTGAGCCCCCACGTATTCTGCTTTGCATCATGCAACTTCTCGAACCATCAGATGATTCCCTAAAATATTTGAATTCATGGCCGCAATAGGACAAATAGATGACACCTTCCAACAGGATGTCTCTGACGAGTAAATTTGGAACCTAAACCGATCTACCTCACCATTAGGGCAGTTAAACCCACTACATGTAGCGATTGCCAGCTTGAAATGGAACCGATGGGTCATAGAAAAGCATAGGAGTATAACTAATATAATGGCAGTGCTAGATCTATCTTGGGATAGGAGCCCAGTGAGAAGTTGCAGGATTCGCGACGATAGTAATCCCATCACACTACTACAAAAGATGCATTTTATAACGGTTCTAAAATCTATTCTATATCAGTTTTGAACCGTTATCTATGGCAATGTTACTAAACATATTAAATGACTGTTATTAAATCCACGTTGTTAAATCTTACACGTTCAAACATTCACAACGGTTTGCAAGGAGAAACCGATATAAACATTAAACTTTAGTATCGGTTCTTATTAAATAACCGATACTAAAATGCGAACTCCACCGCGGTTGTTTATTAAAAATCATTACAGATATTTCGTATCGGTTCTTAACAAATAAATGATATACAATACATAAAATAGTAGCGGTTCTTTACAAATAATCGTTACAGATATAAATTTATCCCAAAAAACATATAAAAATATAAATTCAGTAAATAACTCACATAATTTTAAACCAGCAATTGATTTTATTTTAAATAACACATTTTCGCTGATGATAACTAATTACTGTTGTAATTGATAAAAAAAATGCAAACAACCATAATAAATTCGAAAAATAAATAAATAAATAAATTATATATAGATGGAATAAATTATATAAATAAATAAATAAACAAATTCGAAAAATAAATAAATAAATAAATAAAGATAAAAATAACAAATAAACTAGAAAGAAGTAATGCAAAAAAAATATAGATGGAATAATAAATCGAAAAAATAAAATACACTCACCATTTACAAATCCAAACAAATGCATTCACCACTTATAAATGAACCTATTCTATCTCACTTATTACTAGTAATTACTAAAAAAACTGCACATAAGAGGAAATAGATTTTAAAATTGAATAAAATTTAAATGTAAAAAATAAAATTATAAATAAATACAAAAAAAGTGTGAAGAACAAAACAAGCCGAAATATATAAAATACTAATTTAAAAGGAAAAAAGTAATAAAATTAATACCTTTCAAGACTTTTATTTCATCAACCATGAAAATCCTCTCATCTATACTCAACTTCAATCAACACAAAAAAGAAAAGAAACTCAACTTAGATCTGGCTAAAAATGTGTTAATTTCACGAAATTGACAAATTATCAGTGGAAAGAACTCGTGCTGGCAGTCACAGGAGAGATCATCGGCGAGTCGTCAAGCCACGCACGCACTCTCTCTCTCTCTCTTGCTCTTCTCGTGCTTTACGGTGGAAGAGCTGCTAGAATGTACTTTTGTTTCTTGAAATTGTATTTAGAAGAGAGAGAAAGAGAAAGAGAAAGAAAGGCAATATATATGATTAGTTTGATTTGAAAATTTTTGAAAAAAAATGAGTGGCATTTTCGCCTCTTACCGGTGGTGATTTTGAAAAAATTTGAAATTTTTTTGGCGGGATTTTATTTAATTACTGCAGGAATTTATCAGTATGGCTGTCAAATTATAACATAAAAGTACTAAAAACTAGCAGGAGTTTTCAAAAAAAAAAAAAACTAAAAACTAACTAAAACCGGAATCTAGTTTCCCACTGCTTACCAGCGGTTTGCTAACATCAGCAGACTCAATCGTAACTACCATGAGAAATCCTAGAAGATGTATAGATGAACTCAATTGCAAAAGGCCCCTCTATTATTACAAATTGCAATAAGGAATTTTTCTTCTTGTTTACACCTGTAAGTGTAGGGGGGATTTCATATTTATATTTCCAAAACTCCAAACCTTACATATTGACCCCTCTAAAAATACAAACATCTGAATTTTCCCTTCCAAAATCTAACATATTATATTTACCTATCTAAAAAAATTCAAATATCAGATTTATCCTTTTAAATTTTTTACTGATAAAAATGCCCTTTCTTCATTTAACTATTGCCCCCTCTTAACGTCTTGCTTAGATCTAGAATTATCATTTAATTTGTTACAAAAATAAGATATTGACTACAATATTAGAAAATTCGAAGAGATGTAAGAAACTATATAAGAGATGCGATGGTGAATTCTGAATTCTGAGAATTATAAAATAGATAAGAAATGAATTGGAGGAGGAAATTGTCCATACATTTTTTTTAAACTGGTAAATATAATATATTTTGAAATTTAGAAAGATAAATATATTATTTACATTATTAGAAGGGTTAACATGATATTTTCATATTTTGGAAGAGAATTTGATATTTACATTACAAAAGAGTAAACTTGATATTTTGAAATTTTTGTAGGGTAATATGAAATTCTACATCATGAAACAAAAAATTTGATGAATGAAATTCCTACATTATGAAATTACCCCATTAAAAGGGTAAAATTATATTTTGAAATTCTAAGGGAGGGTAAATATGAAGTCCTCAGAGTAATTGGGCTTTTACGTTGTGTGACTTTTTTTTTTTGAATGCTAGCTTGAGGTGGATAATCTTAAGTTGTGTGATTTAATCTCTTGCAATATTGTGTTAGTCGAGTCGAGTTTGTGATGTTTATTTAAGTATTTGAGTTAATCATAAATATCACACATAAAGTTAATCATAAACTTACTCAATGAGGAAGTTTGTTCGGAACATCCCATATCTCTTTAATATATTTTTTTTCTTGTAGTTTGCAAAACTAGTGTTATGCTTCTGCCGTTGACGAAAACTGGACACTAGTTCTAAAATTAAATACAAAGCACCTTAATTTTTTTTGCAAAAAAAAAAAGTAACCATATCTTACAAAAAGCTCAATGATATAGGAGTTTTATGGGCACAAAACTAAAACACTTCTCTAATTTATTATTAACTAGTGTGACATAATATTCATCGCATCATCTTTGACATGTTTTCATCTTTATATAAGAAAATTGACGCTCATGAAAAAAAAAATAGTTTCTTCTTAACATGGAATGAGAGAAACATAATTGAGCAAGTCACTTTCTTACATATTTTCACAATCTTCTTGACATGGAATGAGGGAAACATGAGCATTTCACATCTTTGACATGCTTTCAGCTATTATATATAACAAAGGTATTATTATGAAAAAAAGTAAGAAAAATAAAATAGAATAAAAGCTTTCCTTTGTACATCGTAATGAGAAAATATATTCTATGTTAAATTAATTTATCATGAGATGGTAGAGAAAATCAAGTATGCTCTTCGTACTAAGCCGCTGACGCGCTTCAAGAGTTTGATCGCTAATGCATTCCCCCGTTGTCGAAACTGGGTGTTTGCGTGGAGAAGCACACTTTCTTTGAAGCTTGGCACGCTTCTTTGTGGGGCTCTCGGTGTGATTGAATTTTGGCAATAAAGGCTCTTAGAAAAGCAGGCAGTTTCGGGGCATTGGCGAGCGAGAAGATTAGCCGCCAAGGAAGATCTATTCCACCCGGTGGTAGTTATTCAGAAGACGATACTCTTGCTCCTCAATATGCGGATGATACCCTCCTATTCATTCGATATTCAACGGAGAATATCTTCAAAATTAAAGTTCTCTTGAAAGTTTTCTCTCTAATCTCCGGCCTAAAAATAAATTGGGAAAAGTCGGCGGTGATTCCAATTAATCTGTCCACCGAGGAGATAGACAATGTGACGGACTCGATTAATTGCCCACTCGACTCTTTCCCGATTACTTACCTAGGCCTTCCCCTCTCGATTAAAACCCCACCAAAAGAAGCTTTCCTGCCGCTAATCGACAAATTCAGTAAGTGACTATCTCAATGGAAAGGCCGATATCTATCTCTCGCTGGAAAAATCACATTAGTAAAATCGGTCCTCTCTGCTTTATCGACTTACTACATGGTTGCGTTTAAATTGCCGGTTTGGGTGATAAACCAATTGGAAAAAATAATGAGACAATTTTTCTGGAAGAAGGAAGATGGTACTGGGATACATTTAGCGAATTGAAACTTATTATGTACTCCTAAATCCTCGGGAGGCTTGAGCATAATGGACCTCAAATGCCAAAATTTAGCACTCCTATCTAAGTGGTGGTGGTGGAATTGGATTGACAACGACTCCTTATGGTCTCTAACAGTTTCCGCCATTTATGAGCAGCCAACATTCCCAATTCCACGCTTAAGAACAAATACGATATCATTCTTTTGGAAAGATTTATTAAAATTGATACCAATAGTGAATAATTGCGTCCATTCCGCGATCAGAAGCGGGTCAAACACATCGTTCTGGCATCAAATCTGGTTCGAGGATATACCCCTTTGATCATATTATTCGAGCTTATACTCATTCTCTCTCGAACATTTGTTAACGGTACGAGAAGCAAAAAATATTAGCGGCTGGGACCTAAAATTACGCGATAATCTCTCGAGTCAAGCAAGAAAGAGAACTGATAACTCTCGAGATGAAAGTGCAAATAGTTGAACTTCAGGAAGCTGATGAATAGATGAGGTCCGCTTCTCCTTACATTCGTCAGGCAAGTTTCAATCTAAAGACATATACCGCCGGCTCACATTCCCTAGTTTGTTCGATAAATCAACTCCTTTAATATGGAAAGTGGGAATTCCTAACAAATTAAAGATTTTTGGCTGGTTACTTCTTCACAGCAAAGTCCTATCAAAAGAGAATTTATTTAAAAGGCAGTTGATCACTTCGGACGCTTGCCTCACATGCATCACCAATAATACAGAAACTACCTTCCATCTATTTTGGGAGTGCAGCTTCGCGCAGATAATGTGGGGAAAAGTACTTAAACTCCTAAATCTCCCGGCGAAGACTCCTGCCTCGGTCCTTGAAAGCTGGATGAAGAATCGACAAACATTGGTGAAAAAATGGAGAGGTACTTGGGATATATGGTGGATTTGGACCTGTTGGAGCATATGGCGCGCACGCAATGAAGTCAATTTTCGAGGAGACGTAGCTAACCCGATAAATGCTTCTATCAACTGAGAAAAGAAATTGAATCTTGGTGTAGATCGAATAAAGATGTAATTAATAAAATAACTTGTTGATTGTTGTTTGGGAGAGCTTTAGTGATTTGTATTAGCGGGGGTATTTTTAAACCGGACATCCAGATAAACCCTTGTAAATAGCTGTTATGATTAATGAAATGAAAAGATTGTCACTTGACAACTATTTTCCAAAAAAAAAAAAAGTAATTTAGGTATCCATGATATTTTGAGGTTTTGTAGGGTATGCAGGAAATTTTGCATACATTTACATTGTTTATTTGTTAGTTTATTAACATTTTTTTGAATATATTTATTTTTGTATTTTAGGTGCACGGAGACTACAAGGAGGATTTGGGAACAAAGATCAAGAGGCCAATAGTTTAATAAATTTGGTTGTTTAAAGACTTGAGTTTTGTTTTGCGATGTTTTTTTTTTTATGTTTAGAGATTTTTGGTTGTAATACTGTTAGTTTGTTAGTTGATGGTTTTTTGTGAATTTTTTTGAATAGTAGCACTATTTTGAAGAATAATTAATCAAATAGCATGATTTTCAAAATATTTGGGTAGGTAGCACTTCCGTCAGACCTTCTGGCGGAACTGAAATAGTTCCGCCAGAGGGTCTGGAGGAACTAGGGATTTTTTTTTTTTTGCTAATCTCGGCCATTTGGCACCCTTAAACAGCCTTAATTAATGAAAAATGCTAGTTCCGCCACTGGGTCTGGCGGAACTAGGTAAAATTTATTTTTGGCCCAAAAATGACGAAAATATAGGTTCCGCCAGACCCACTGGCGGAACTAGCTAGTTCCGCCAGAGGGTTTGGC
This sequence comes from Juncus inflexus, assembly GCA_024447665.1. Taxonomy (NCBI): domain Eukaryota; kingdom Viridiplantae; phylum Streptophyta; class Magnoliopsida; order Poales; family Juncaceae; genus Juncus; species Juncus inflexus. The sequence continues at coordinate 9,022,560 of JAJHPC010000012.1, read as the reverse complement.
GGAACTACACATTTTCCCAACTTACAATCAAAAAGTCCAAAAAAATGGTCTAGTTCCGCCGGTGGAGTGCAGGCGGAACTAGACCATTTTCCCAACTTACAATCGACCCAAAAAAATTTCAAAATTTAGGGTTTAGTAACGGTTTTTAATAAAAAACCGATACTAAATATTAGTACTGTATCGGTTTTTCGGGAATTTTTTTTTTTCATTTAGTAACGGTTGTTATAAAATAACCGTTACTAAATCTGAAACTTAGTAACGGTTCTTTCCTAAAAACCGTTACTAAATAAGCATTTAGTAACGGTTCTTACATAAAAACCGTTACTAAATTTCCACGTAGTAACGGTTTTTATGGAAGAACCGTTACTAACGGTTTATTTAGTAACGGTTTCTAGGGAAGAACCGTTACTAAGTATGAGATTTAGTAACAATTATTTTACAAAAACCGTTACTAAATGAAAAAAAAATTTCCCAAAAAACCGATACAGTACTAATATTTAGTATCGGTTTTTTATTAAAAACTGTTACTAAACCTAAATTTTGAAATTTTTTTGGGTAGATTGTAAGTTGGGAAAATGGTCTAGTTCCGCCAGACGTACTGGCGCAACTAGGCCATTTTTTTGGACTTATTTGGGTCAGATTGTAAGTTGGGAAAATGTGTAGTTCCGCCAGACCAACTGGCGGTGGCGGAACTAGCTAGTTCCGCCAGAGGGTCTGGCGAAACCTATATTTTCGTCATTTTTGGGCCAATTTCACCGTCTTGGCTGTTTAAGGGTGCCAAATGGCCGAGATTAGCAAAAAAAAAAAATTTCCTAGTTCCGCCGGACCCTCTGGCGGAACTACTTTAGTTCTGCCAGAAGGTCTGGCGGAAGTGCTACCTACCCAAATATTTTGAAAATCATGTTATCTGATTAATTATTCTTCAAAATAGCGCTACTATTCAAAAAAATTCGGTTTTTGTACTGGATTTGTTTGACGATTTTGTTATTTTTGGACTTATTGTTAGAATGCTATTCTTCAATAACTATGGTAGTCTTTTGTTAAATCTTTTGAATAATTTGTTTTGTTACTTGGTAATTTGAAGAAAATAGTTTTATTAAGTTGTTCTGATACGCTAATAACTATATTTGTCGAGTTCGACAATTATTGTTACCAATTCATAAGTTTTAGTAAATACAAAATTGTGTGGTTAAATAAATTGATGGTTAAACAAATAATACGGTGCCTAAAAAATGAATAATACAGACAAAAATATGTACTATTATATAAACCATACCTCGCTATTAATACTGACAAAATTTGAGAATATAGTTGTTGCATGCATTAAATGTTATGTATTTTCTATACTTAAATTTCAAAAGAAAATATTGGCCTGGCCTATTCCATGGGTTAAATGAATAAACCGTAATATTTCTTTTTGACTCGTTTGACAGATGAAGATACGAATCGAGAACGGACTCCTCTCTTCACACTCTCACACTCGATCTGATCTAGTTACTAAAATGGCGTCGGATCCTTAGCTGTTTGAATACTTTAATAAGCCAGAGGTGGCCGGAGAGGAAAAAGATGGTGAATCCAGTGCGGTGGCAGAGGATGACTCCGGTGCAGTCACATGACGTATCTCTGGCTCCGTGGTCGTGGGTATCAACTCCAGCGTAGTCACAGTCAGTAATGCCGGGATGGTCGCATAGCTCCGGAGTGCTCGCAGGAAGTAGCTCTGCCGTGGTGGTGGGTGGGAACTCTGACCTGGTCGCCGCCAGTGACTCCGGAACGGTCTCCGGTGTCAGATCTGGTGTGTCTGGCAGGAACACAGCCGAGCTTCTCTATATTTCCGACAGTGGTACCAGTGGCATGAACAGTGTTGCATCTTTAAAGAAGAACGTTCGATTTGATTTTCTCTAGCATCTCATGATAAATTAAACATAGAATATATATTTCGTTACTGTGTAGAAAAGGAAACTTAATATTTTATTTTATATTATATTATTTTTCTTACTTCTATTTTACTTTTTTTTATATAATATCGTAGTTATATATAAGAAAAAATCATATTAAAGATGTGACTTTCATGTAAAATTTTCTCTAGCATCTCATGATAAATTAAACATAGAATATATATTTCGTTACTGTGTAGAAAAGGAAACATAATATTTTATTTTATATTATATTATTTTTCTTACTTCTATTGTACTGTTTTTTATATAATATCGTTGTTATATATAAGAAAAAATCATATAAAGATGTGACTGGCATGTAAAAAGTGTGTTTCCCTTGTTCTATGTCAACAATATAATATTTCGAAATCATGTAAAAAGTCTGACCGCTAATTATGTAAAGAATATTCTCTCTCTCTCTCTATCCCATTTTCTTCTCTCTCTCTCTGATTACAAATGGATTTTTTTTAACAAAGTCGTGCAAAACGTAAGGGCATACATTTAACAACCAACATAATAATTTTTCCAACTTTATACATCTAAATATAAAACAAAAGGTCTATCCAAAAATAAAAACATTATCATTATATTCTATCATTTCACACCAACTTTTGCACCGGACTCGTTTCCTCAAATACAAAAGCCATTTGAAAGCAATCAACCGCTTCAACTGCATTTCCCTCACTTTGAGAAATGAGGCCCAGATTGAGCCACGCCTCATGATTTGTGGCCTCTAATTTGAGAGCATTCATTATGAAACTACGAGCAATTGACACACAATTATTTCCACCTTGATTTATCAAAATATTAGCTATGCAAATCATGCTTGGTGCATAATCTGGATTAATGGATAGTGAGGCTGAAAATGCGTTTAATGCTTCTTTCTCCTTCGATTCCGCTTTAAGAAGCGTGCCTGGCAAAAAATGTTTAAGAATTGTATATAGGTAAAATGGTATATTAGGTGATATTAATTCTATATTGAGTTTTGTTTTATTTTACCTTTAATGTGCCAATATTTAGGGGAGGTAAATTGGATGTGGATTGATTTTTCTAAACAGATATTTGCGTCTTGATATGAGTTGAGTTTTATGTATATATATGCTAGGTCCAACCATGCTTCTATTTCTATATTTCTAATTTCTTCAACCTGCTAAAATTAATATTAATATATATTATTAAAAATGAGAAAAGTCCAAATTTACCCTCTCAATACAATAAGTCTACTTTTGGTTCCTCAACTTTTTGTTAGTCTAATTTTAGGCCCTCAACTTTCAATAAGTCTATTTTTGGTCTTTCCATCAATTAATTGCTTACGTGTCAGTTAAATTTGACACGTAAGCAATGACATAACATATATTCTTGACACAAAAGCAATATCATATTTTTAAATAAACATGCACGGCAAATATATATACAATAAAATAATATTTTAAGAAAAGAGGGAAATTAAGAAAATTTTATTTTAATTTTTTCAAATATTTTCCATGTCACAATTGTCACGTTAGAATATGTATCAAGAATATATGCCACATGTTGCTTACATGTCAAATTTAACTGACACTTAAGCACTTAACGGATGGAATGACTAAAAATAGACTTATTGAATAGTTGAGGAACTAAAATTGGACTAATAACAAGTTAAAGGATAAAAAATAAGCTATTTGAATAGTTGAGGGGACAAAATTGGACTTTTCTCTATTAAAAATAGAAAATTAGGTCAAAAACTTAATTTCGGAATTATTAACTCTAGTATATGCATTGTCGGAATAACTAAGTTAATCTATTTTTCACAATTTATCCCCAAATTACACAACAATAAATTCATTAAAAATTAAATCAGCAGTCAATTATTCTATTTTTTACTTTTTCTTCTTACTTTTTAATTTATTTTTTCGATGGAAATTAAGCAAAAATGTTAAAATAAATAAGTAATACCTTATTATTTTTGCATGATTCAACCACCGAAAGCAAAACACTATACGTATCAATCGCCCTATTAAATTCCCCTTCAAAAACCTGAATATCAGCTTTCAATTTCAAAAATTCCAATTTTGCCCCTGACTCATCAATCTGATCCATTGCAATATCCAAAACACCTTCAGCCTCTTTTAGCCTTTTTTGCATGGAAATACAAATAATTAACAGTTTCCATCCATTAATTGATCCCCCAAATTCTTCATTAAGATATTTGGTACAAAATTTAATCGCTAAATTAGGGTTTCTTTGCAATGCATTTTCTTTAGCGAGACTGTATAATATATTAGGGTTTTGTTTTTCGAGTATTAAGGCTTCTGATAAGAGCTTTATTGCGCTTTTTTCCAACTTTGATTTTTCAACATTTGAGAGAGAATTTCTCGCGCAAAACCCTAAACAGCCGCCCAAAAAATGATAAGCAATACCAATTTGATGAATATACTTTTTTTCATATTTCGTATATTCCAAAACCCTAGTTGCAAACTTTACACCTTCAAATGAATTTTCATGATTCAAATTTTCACAACATATTTTCGCGCCTAAAAGGAGAGTTGGCACATGAGTCTTACTTTTCCTTTCTGAAACCCTAATTGAATTTCTTACAATATTTAACGCATCATTATTCATATTCAATGAATAATAACATAAAGCGAGAAAATACCATCTTTCCTCTCTTGTATATAAACCAGGCAGTAATAACTCGAGTTGACTAGTCAGCATTTCAAATTGGTTAGAAACCGAAAGAGCGTACATTAAATGGTTGATTATTTCATAATCCAAATTTATTTCTTTGCTTATAATCATTTTTCTCATGAGAAGTAAGAGAAGTAAAATCGCTTCTTCTAAATTACTGGTTGTGCCACTGTATAAAAGAATTACAGCTAAATCCTTTTGTAAATTAGCACAAGAATTAGGGTTTAGTTTCCAGGTTTTTGTAAGGGCTCTTTTATATGCTATAATTGCCTCTTCAAAACAACCACACTGAAAAGGAGAAAAAAATTACAAAATTACAAAAAAAAAAAAAAAAAAAAAAGACAAATTTGCAACCTGCATTATGCTTAAATTGCAAAAAGGCATCTCCATTATTGGAAATTACAAAAAAAAAAAAAAAAAAGTACATTATGTTTTTTTGTTATTTCCAAAAGGAGCTTTTTTGCAATTGCTATTAATAGAAGGGCTTTTGTGCGATTTTCTACAGAATAGAGGGGTTTATTTGCAATTTCCCAAAGAATAGAGGGTTTTTTGCAATTTAATCATAATGGAAGGCCTTTTTGCAATTTAAGCATAATAGATAGGCTTTTTTTGCAAATTTCTCAAAAATAAATTTCTGCAGTTTGGTACCTCAATTAAAAAAAATGTAAAAGATAAATTAATTAATTAAATATTTGGTGGGACCTGGATCCAAAGTTTTGGCAGAGACTCGAGCGATTTATGAAATATTTCCAAAAGTTTATATTCTTCTTCAATACAATCAGGCATACCATAAGGCCATGCTGTTTCCACAATATCTATTATATTCTTATATTCCAATGCAGAATCTACCAAAAATAAAATAAAATGTCAAAATAAAAAAAAAAGTAACAATTATTCATAATTAAATACAAAAAATAGTGACCTTTGGGTTTGTTAAGTGCTTCAAAGGATTTCGCTTTGAGATAAATCGCTTCCAAAAGCAGACTGACTGAATGAACCGACATTAAATTAATCGGTAATTTCAATTTTTCACTTTTTGACCTAACTTTTTTAGGTTTGAAATTTAGGGAAATGGATTTGATCAGTTTGGGTCGCAAGCTTAAAATGTCGATTCCTTGAAGGACTTGGAGTGACGCGTCAAAATTTCCTCTTTGGTATTCTAATCTGCCCAATAATGCCCTTGCTTCCTAAACAAATGGGAAAAGATAATAATTAAGAAAATAATGTTTAATAAGATGGAAAAAGTGCATAAAAGCTGTGTATTATTGGAAATTGTAGAAGGCTCATGCATTATTGCTGAAATTGCAAAAAAAAAGCCACTAATGTTATAGCTACAAACTAAATATTTAAAAAATGTTTCTCATGTAATTAATATATAGAAAATGTTTTTCATGTAATTAAAGTATTAAAACTAACCAAATTCTAACTAACAACATATGTCTTTTTACAATTTCAGCAATAACGCCAGTTTTTTTTCGCAATTTCCGATAATGGAGGGGCTTTTTTACAATTTCAACAAAATACTGGACTTCTTTTTTTTAAATTTCCATAATAAAGTAAAAACTTTCTATTAACAATATAACCTACCTCATAATTGAGAGATATGGTATCTCTCAAATCCGATTCCGCCTCATCCACAAGCCCATCGTCGAACTTGGAATTAGATTCCAAATCGGTGACTCTTGATGAGTTTCCATTCGCGGAAAAATCACGCGTCGCGAGCGATTCAGGTGATTTAGGAAGGTCTTCTTCTTGTTCAAGCTGGAATTGCTCTCCACTGCATGTGCACAGCATTTTGAGTTGGAGGTTTGGGCTGAAAAGAAGATAAAGGAGGGGAAAATTAGTGGATTTTGTGATATTTGAAAGAGGGGTGAAGATTTGTTTTGATGTGATTATTGAAGGGAAGATTAGTTGAATGAGTTTGGGCAATTATAAAGTTGTGTACGATTTGATTGAGATTAGAAAATCAAAATTGATGAAATTCTGCAACGTGATTGATTTAGTGAATATTTGATGATTAACACAACTAGAGCAAAATAAACAGAGTGATTAAGGCTCATTTTCTACAGAATCAGAACTAGCTTGAATCTCTGCCTCAAAAAGAGAATGAATAATTAAAAAAAAAAACTTAACACTAAAGACGGAGGTTACACACAAAAATCAAGCAATGTATCAAATCAAGCAGCATTGCTAGCTTTTCTTCCTCTTCGTAAAATTTACCCGCCTAAACAATCAAATTCTTGAAAACATTTCACAAAAAAAATCACATTCAAACTACAATTCAAGTGAAAAAGATCACCTCGAACGGATCTGAAGCAAAGCAAAGCGGTAGAAAGAAAGAAATTCAAACTGAAAGAAGCAGATAAGTGACAGGGAGGGAGAAAGCGAAATCTCACTGGGCCTGTTTGTTTGTCAAAATAATTCTCTTCTCTCCATTCTTACTGCTCAGAAACAATGCACAGTGTTAACAGTCTCTCTCTGTTGAATCCTGTACACTTCTCGCTGTTTTTTTATATAGTTAGTGATTTGTTATACAGACTATACACAGATAGTTTGTGTAGATAATTTTGATAATAAAAACAGGAGACTGGACTGATCTGAGAGAAAGAATCTGTTTGAAAAAAGTTGTTGCACACTTGTACGTCTGTCTGTTTTACCCATACTTTGTAAGTTTAGAGCTAAATTTCTATAGAAAGAAATGTAGTGAGTTGTTAAAAATGTTATGTCTACTCGTTATACGTAGAGTATGGATTGGGTATAAGGGAATGGAGCTTTGATTATGTTAAACTTTGGATTCCTCAACTTCAGTACAGGTTAATTTATTATGAAGGTTTTATATGCTGTCAAGTAGTGTATCCACAAAAAAATATACGAATTATTTTATACAGGTCATTATGATGGTTTGAGCTTCTTGATTATAATATATTATAATGCAACTATGGTCGCATGTGACCCCTTTATCTGACATAAGTATTTATGATGATACCTTCAAATTCAAAACCTATTCACCTATCTTTGACTTGTGAAGAGCTACCTCTCTGAATGTGGAATCTACTTTTAACCAAATTGTATGTGTACCGATAACACCCTAATTTTTCTAAATATTACAAATAGCCTCCTATATTTTCAGATTTACAAATAACACCCTGTGATAAACTTTCCATTTACAAAAAGAATTTCTTCATCCACTTTTCCATATAAATTATTGGTTAATTTTTTTGAAATTCTCATTTTACCTCCCTATATTAAAATATTTTCCAATAATAATTATTAAGAAATATTTTTCTAAAAAAATATTTTTGTAAAAAGTATTTCTTAATATTTTTTATAAAATTTTCTTTTCTAAGTCTAAAAAATTTCTTTAAAAACTATTTTTAGGAAAAATATACAAATTTATTTCATAAAAATATTTTGAAAAATATCTTTTAAGGAAAAAAAATTATTCATTCTTTACGAAAAATCTAGCCGAGTTTTTTTTGCGTGAAATGACGAAGCAAACGCACGAAACTTGAGTTTTTGGTGCAAACAAAGATTGTGGAGAAATATTTTATAATGAAAACAAATTTTTGTTTGCATTTGAATAATTTAGTATTCACCATCATTCTTTACGAAAAATCTAGCCGAGTTTTTTTTTTTTTTTGCATGAAACGAGCAAAGAAACGCGCGAAACATGTGTTTTAGGTGCAAAGATTGTGGTGAAATATTTTATATTGAACACAAATTTTTGTTTGCATTAGAATAATTTCGTATTTACAATCATGCTTTATGAAAAATCAATCCGTGTTTTTTAGCATGAAGTGAGCGAACAAACACATGAAACATGAGTTTTAGGAGCAACCGAAGATTGTGGAGAAATATTTTAAATTGAACATAAATTTTGATTTGCATTTCAATAATTTTGTATTTATTATCATTCTTTACGAAAAATCTAGCCGAGTTTTTTTTGCGTGAAATGAGGAAACAAACACACGAAACTTGAGTTTTTGGTGCAAACAAAGATTGTGGAGAAATATTTTATAATGAAAACAAATTTTTGTTTGCATTTGAATAATTTAGTATTCACTATCATTCTATACGAAAAGTCTAGCCGAGTTTTTTTTTTTTTTTTTGCATGAAACGAGCAAACAAACGCGCGAAACATGTGTTTTAGGTGCAAAGATTGTGGTGAAATATTTGAAATTGAACACAAATTTTTGTTTGCATTAGAATAATTTAGTATTTACAATCATGCTTTACGAAAAATCAATCCGTGTTTTTTAGCCTGAAAAGAGCGAACAAACGCATGAAACATGAGTTTTAGGAGCAACCGAAGATTGTGGAGAAATATTTTAAATTGAACATAAATTTTGATTTGCATTCCAATAATTTTGTATTTATTATCATTTCTTTACGAAAAATCTAGCCGAGTTTTTTTTGCGTGAAATGAGGAAACAAACACACGAAACTTGAGTTTTTGGTGCAAACAAAGATTGTGGAGAAATATTTTATAATGAAAACAAATTTTTGTTTGCATTTGAATAATTTAGTATTCACTATCATTCTTTACGAAAAGTCTAGCCGAGTTTTTTTTTTTTTGTGCATGAAACGAGCAGAGAAACGCGCGAAACATGTGTTTTAGGTGCGAAGATTGTGGTGAAATATTTGAAATTGAACACAAATTTTTGTTTGCATTAGAATAATTTCGTATGTACAATCATGCTTTATGAAAAATTAATCCGTGTTTTTTAGCATGAAATGAGCGAACAAACGCATGAAACATGAGTTTTAGGAGCAACCGAAGATTGTGGAGAAATATTTTAAATTGAACATAAATTTTGATTTGCATTTCAATAATTTTGTATTTATTATCATCTTTACGAAAAATCTAGCCGAGTTTTTTTTTTTTTTTTGAAACGAGCAAAGAAACGCGCGAAACATGTGTTTTAGGTGCAAAGATTGTGGTGAAATATTTTAAATTGAACACAAATTTTTGTTTGCATTAGAATAATTTCGTATTTACAATCATGCTTTATGAAAAATCAATCCGTGTTTTTTAGCATGAAGTGAGCGAACAAACGCATGAAACATGAGTTTTAGGAGCAACCGAAGATTGTGGAGAAATATTTTAAATTGAACATAAATTTTGATTTGCATTTCAATAATTTTGTATTTATTATCATTCTTTACGAAAAATCTAGCCGAGTTTTTTTTGCGTGAAATGAGGAAACAAACACACGAAACTTGAGTTTTTGGTGCAAACAAAGATTGTGGAGAAATATTTTATAATGAAAACAAATTTTTGTTTGCATTTGAATAATTTAGTATTCACTATCATTCTTTACGAAAAGTCTAGCCGAGTTTTTTTTTTTTTTGTGCATGAAACGAGCAGAGAAACGCGCGAAACATGTGTTTTAGGTGCGAAGATTGTGGTGAAATATTTGAAATTGAACACAAATTTTTGTTTGCATTAGAATAATTTCGTATTTACAATCATGCTTTATGAAAAATTAATCCGTGTTTTTTAGCATGAAATGAGCGAACAAACGCATGAAACATGAGTTTTAGGAGCAACCGAAGATTGTGGAGAAATATTTTAAATTGAACATAAATTTTGATTTGCATTTCAATAATTTTGTATTTATTATCATTCTTTACGAAAAATCTAGCCGAGTTTTTTTTTTTTTTGCTTGAAACGAGCAAAGAAACGCGCGAAACATGTGTTTTAGGTGCAAAGATTGTGGTGAAATATTTTAAATTGAACACAAATTTTTGTTTGCATTAGAATAATTTCGTATTTACAATCATGCTTTATGAAAAATTAATCCGTGTTTTTTAGCATGAAGTGAGCGAACAAACGCATGAAACATGAGTTTTAGGAGCAACCGAAGATTGTGGAGAAATATTTTAAATTGAACATAAATTTAGATTTGCATTTCAATAATTTTGTATTTATTATCTTTTTTTACGAAAAATCTAGCCGAGTTTTTTTTGCGTGAAATGAGGAAACAAACACACGAAACTTGAGTTTTTGGTGCAAACAAAGATTGTGGAGAAATATTTTATAAGGAAAACAAATTTTTGTTTGCATTTGAATAATTTAGTATTCACTATCATTCTTTACGAAAAGTCTAGCCGAGTTTTTTTTTGTGTGCATGAAACGAGCAAAGAAACGCGCGAAACATGTGTTTTAGGTGCAAAGATTGTGGTGAAATATTTGAAATTGAACACAAATTTTTGTTTGCATTAGAATAATTTCGTATTTACAATCATGCTTTATGAAAAATCAATCCGTGTTTTTTAGCATGAAATGAGCGAACAAACGCATGAAACATGAGTTTTAGGAGCAACCGAAGATTGTGGAGAAATATTTTAAATTGAACATAAATTTTGATTTGCATTTCAATAATTTTGTATTTATTATCATTCTTTACGAAAAATCTAGCCGAGTTTTTTTTGCGTGAAATGAGCAAACAAACGCACGAAACTTGACTTTTTTGGTGCAAACAAAGATTGTGGAGAAATATTTTATAATGAAAACAAATTTTTGTTTGCATTTGAATAATTTAGTATTCACTATCATTCTTTACGAAAAGTCTAGCCGAGATTTTTTTTTTTTGCATGAAACGAGCAAACAAACGCGCGAAACATGTGTTTTAGGTGCAAAGATTGTGGTGAAATATTTTAAATTGAACACAAATTTTTGTTTGCATTAGAATAATTTCGTATTTACAATCATGCTTTATGAAAAATCAATCCGTGTTTTTTAGCATGAAATGAGCGAACAATCGCATGAAACATGAGTTTTAGGAGCAACCGAAGATTGTGGAGAAATATTTTAAATTGAACAAAAATTTTGATTTGCATTTCAATAATTTTGTATTTATTATCATTCTTTACGAAAAATCTAGCCGAGTTTTTTTTGCGTGAAATGAGCAAACAAACGCACAAAACTTGAGTTTTTGGTGGAAACAAAGATTGTGGAGAAATATTTTATAATGAAAACAAATTTTTGTTTCCATTTGAATAATTTAGTATTCACTATCATTCTTTACGAAAAGTCTAGCCGAGTTTTTCTTTTTTTTGCATGAAACGAGCAAAGAAACGCGCGAAACAAGTGTTTTATGTGCAAAGATTGTGGTGAAATATTTTAAATTGAACACAAATTTTTGTTTGCACTAGAATAATTTCGTATTTACAATCATGCTTTATGAAAAATCAATCCGTGTTTTTTAGCATGAAATGAGCGAACAAACGCATGAAACATGAGTTTTAGGAGCAACCGAAGATTGTGGAGAAATATTTTAAATTGAACATAAATTTTGATTTGCATTTCAATAATTTTGTATTTATTATCATTCTTTACGAAAAATCTAGCCGAGTTTTTTTTGCGTGAAATGACGAAACAAACGCACGAAACTTGACTTTTTTGGTGCAAACAAAGATTGTGGAGAAATATTTTATAATGAAAACAAATTTTTGTTTGCATTTGAATAATTTAGTATTCACTATCATTCTTTACGAAAAATCTAGCCGAGTTTTCTTTTTTTGCATGAAACGAGCAAAGAAACGCGCGAAACATGTGTTTTAGGTGCAAAGATTGTGGTGCAATATTTTAAATTGAATACAAATTTTTGTTTGCATTAGAATAATTTCGTATTTACAATCATGCTTTATGAAAAATCAATCCGTGTTTTTTAGCATGAAATGAGCGAACAATCGCATGAAACATGAGTTTTAGGAGCAACCGAAGATTGTGGAGAAATATTTTAAATTGAACATAAATTTTGATTTGCATTTCAATAATTTTGTATTTATTATCATTCTTTACGAAAAATCTAGCCGAGTTTTTTTTGCGTGAAATGAGGAAACAAACAAACGAAACTTGAGTTTTTGGTGCAAACAAAGATTGTGGAGAAATATTTTATAATGAAAACAAATTTTTGTTTGCATTTGAATAATTTAGTATTCACTATCATTCTTTACGAAAAGTCTAGCCGAGTTTTTTTTTGTGTGCATGAAACGAGCAAAGAAACGCGCGAAACATGTGTTTTAGGTGCAAAGATTGTGGTGAAATATTTGAAATTGAACACAAATTTTTGTTTGCATTAGAATAATTTCGTATTTACAATCATGCTTTATGAAAAATCAATCCGTGTTTTTTAGCATGTAATGAGCGAACAAACGCATGCAACATGAGTTTTAGGAGCAACCGAAGATTGTGGAGAAATATTTTAAATTGAACAAAAATTTTGATTTGCATTTCAATAATTTTGTTTTTATTATCATTCTTTACGAAAAATCTAGCCGAGTTTTTTTTGCGTGAAATGAGCAAACAAATGCACGAAACTTGAGTTTTTGGTGGAAACAAAGATTGTGGAGAAATATTTTATAATGAAAACAAATTTTTGTTTCCATTTGAATAATTTAGTATTCACTATCATTCTTTACGAAAAGTCTAGCCGAGTTTTTCTTTTTTTTTGCATGAAACGAGCAAAGAAACGCGCGAAACATGTGTTTTAGGTGCAAAGATTGTGGTGAAATATTTTAAATTGAACACAAATTTTTGTTTGCACTAGAATAATTTCGTATTTACAATCATGCTTTATGAAAAATCAATCCGTGTTTTTTAGCATGAAATGAGCGAACAAACGCATGAAACATGAGTTTTAGGAGCAACCGAAGATTGTGGAGAAATATTTTAAATTGAACATAAATTTTGATTTGCATTTCAATAATTTTGTATTTATTATCATTCTTTACGAAAAATCTAGCCGAGTTTTATTTTTTTTTGCATGAAACGAGCAAAGAAACGCGCGAAACATGTGTTTTAGGTGCAAAGATTGTGGTGAAATATTTTAAATTGAACACAAATTTTTGTTTGCATTAGAATAATTTCGTATTTACAATCATGCTTTATGAAAAATCAATCCGTGTTTTTTAGCATGAAATGAGCGAACAATCGCATGCAACATGAGTTTTAGGAGCAACCGAAGATTGTGGAGAAATATTTTAAATTGAACAAAAATTTTGATTTGCATTTCAATAATTTTGTATTTATTATCATTCTTTACGAAAATCTAGCCGAGTTTTTTTGCGTGAAATGAGCAAACAAACGCACGAAACATGAGTTTTTGGTGGAAACAAAGATTGTGGAGAAATATTTTATAATGAAAACAAATTTTTGTTTCCATTTGAATAATTTAGTATTCACAATCATTCTTTACGAAAAGTCTAGCCGAGTTTTTCTTTTTTTTGCATGAAACGAGCAAAGAAACGCGCGAAACATGTGTTTTAGGTGCAAAGATTGTGGTGAAATATTTTAAATTGAACACAAATTTTTGTTTGCACTAGAATAATTTCGTATTTACAATCATGCTTTATGAAAAATCAATCCGTGTTTTTTAGCATGAAATGAGCGAACAAACGCATGAAACATGAGTTTTAGGAGCAACCGAAGATTGTGGAGAAATATTTTAAATTGAACATAAATTTTGATTTGCATTTCAATAATTTTGTATTTATTATCATTCTTTACGAAAAATCTAGCCGAGTTTTATTTTTTTTTGCATGAAACGAGCAAAGAAACGCGCGAAACATGTGTTTTAGGTGCAAAGATTGTGGTGAAATATTTTAAATTGAACACAAATTTTTGTTTGCATTAGAATAATTTCGTATTTACAATCATGCTTTATGAAAAATCAATCCGTGTTTTTTAGCATGAAATGAGCGAACAATCGCATGCAACATGAGTTTTAGGAGCAACCGAAGATTGTGGAGAAATATTTTAAATTGAACAAAAATTTTGATTTGCATTTCAATAATTTTGTATTTATTATCATTCTTTACGAAAAATCTAGCCGAGTTTTTTTTGCGTGAAATGAGCAAACAAACGCACGAAACTTGAGTTTTTGGTGAAAACAAAGATTGTGGAGAAATATTTTATAATGAAAACAAATTTTTGTTTCCATTTGAATAATTTAGTATTCACTATCATTCTTTACGAAAAATCAAGCCGAGTTTTATTTTTTTTTGCATGAAACGAGCAAAGAAACGCGCGAAACATGTGTTTTAGGTGCAAAGATTGTGGTGAAATATTTTAAATTGAACACAAATTTTTGTTTGCATTAGAATAATTTCGTATTTACAATCATGCTTTATGAAAAATCAATCCGTGTTTTTTAGCATGAAATGAGCGAACAAACGCATGAAACATGAGTTTTAGGAGCAACCGAAGATTGTGGAGAAATATTTTAAATTGAACATAAATTTTGATTTGCATTTCAATAATTTTGTATTTATTATCATTCTTTACGAAAAATCTAACCGAGTTTTTTTTGCGTGAAATGAGGAAAGAAACACTCGAAACTTGAGTTTTTGGTGCAAACAAAGATTGTGGAGAAATATTTTATAATGAAAACAAATTTTTGTTTGCATTTTAATAATTTAGTATTCACTATCATTCTTTACGAAAAGTCTAGCCGAGTTTTTTTTTTGTGTGCATGAAACGAGCAAAGAAACGCGCGAAACATGTGTTTGAGGTGCAAAGATTGTGGTGAAATATTTGAAATTGAACACAAATTTTTGTTTGCATTAGAATAATTTCATATTTACAATCATGCTTTATGAAAAATCAATCCGTGTTTTTTAGCATGAAATGAGCGAACAAACGCATGAAACATGAGTTTTAGGAGCAACCGAAGATTGTGGAGAAATATTTTAAATTGAACATAAATTTTGATTTGCATTTCAATAATTTTGTATTTATTATCATTCTTTACGAAAAATCTAGACGAGTTTTTTTTGCGTGAAATGAGCAAACAAACGCACGAAACTTGACATTTTTGGTGCAAACAAAGATTGTGGAGAAATATTTTATAATGAAAACAAATTTTTGTTTGCATTTGAATAATTTAGTATTCACTATCATTCTTTACGAAAAGTCTAGCCGAGATTTTTTTTTTTTGCATGAAACGAGCAAAGAAACGCGCGAAACATGTGTTTTAGGTGCAAAGATTGTGGTGAAATATTTTAAATTGAACACAAATTTTTGTTTGCATTAGAATAATTTCGTATTTACAATCATGCTTTACGAAAAATCAATCCGTGTTTTTTAGCATGAAATGAGCGAACAATCGCATGCAACATGAGTTTTAGAAGCAACCGAAGATTGTGGAGAAATATTTTAAATTGAACAAAAATTTTGACTTGCATTTCAATAATTTTGTATTTATTATCATTCTTTACGAAAAATCTAGCCGAGTTTTTTTTGCGTGAAATGAGCAAACAAACGCACGAAACTTGAGTTTTTGGTGGAAACAAAGATTGTGGAGAAATATTTTATAATGAAAACAAATTTTTGTTTCCATTTGAATAATTTAGTATTCACTATCATTCTTTACGAAAAGTCTAGCCGAGTTTTTCTTTTTTTTGCATGAAACGAGCAAAGAAACGCGCGAAACATGTGTTTTAGGTGCAAAGATTGTGGTGAAATATTTTAAATTGAACACAAATTTTTGTTTGCACTAGAATAATTTCGTATTTACAATCATGCTTTATGAAAAATCAATCCGTGTTTTTTAGCATGAAATGAGCGAACAAACGCATGAAACATGAGTTTTAGGAGCAACCGAAGATTGTGGAGAAATATTTTAAATTGAACATAAATTTTGATTTGCATTTCAATAATTTTGTATTTATTATCATTCTTTACGAAAAATCTAGCCGAGTTTTTTTTTTTTTTTGCATGAAACGAGCAAAGAAACGCGCGAAACATGTGTTTTAGGTGCAAAGATTGTGGTGAAATATTTTAAATTGAACACAAATTTTTGTTTGCATTAGAATAATTTCGTATTTACAATCATGCTTTATGAAAAATCAATCCGTGTTTTTTAGCATGAA
Organism: Juncus inflexus; assembly: GCA_024447665.1. Lineage (NCBI taxonomy): Eukaryota > Viridiplantae > Streptophyta > Magnoliopsida > Poales > Juncaceae > Juncus > Juncus inflexus. The sequence goes on along the minus strand of JAJHPC010000012.1, from coordinate 9,006,082 downwards.
GTGAGCGAACAAACGCATGAAACATGAGTTTTAGGAGTAACCGAAGATTGTGGAGAAATATTTTAAATTGAACATAAATTTTGATTTGCATTTCAATAATTTTGTATTTATTATCATTCTTTACGAAAAATCTAGCCGAGTTTTTTTTGCGTGAAATGAGGAAACAAACACACGAAACTTGAGTTTTTGGTGCAAACAAAGATTGTGGAGAAATATTTTATAATGAAAACAAATTTTTGTTTGCATTTTAATAATTTAGTATTCACTATCATTCTTTACGAAAAGTCTAGCCGAGTTTTTTTTTTGCATGAAACGAGCAAAGAAACGCGCGAAACATGTGTTTTAGGTGCAAAGATTGTGGTGAAATATTTGAAATTGAACACAAATTTTTGTTTGCATTAGAATAATTTCATATTTACAATCATGCTTTATGAAAAATCAATCCATGTTTTTTAGCATGAAATGAGCGAACAAACGCATGAAACATGAGTTTTAGGAGCAACCGAAGATTGTGGAGAAATATTTTAAATTGAACATAAATTTTGATTTGCATTTCAATAATTTTGTATTTATTATCATTCTTTACGAAAAATCTAGCCGAGCTTTTTTTGCGTGAAATGAGCAAACAAACGCACGAAACTTGAGTTTTTGGTGGAAACAAAGATTGTGGAGAAATATTTTATAATGAAAACAAATTTTTGTTTCCATTTGAATAATTTAGTATTCACTATCATTCTTTACGAAAAGTCTAGCCGAGTTTTTCTTTTTTTTGCATGAAACGAGCAAAGAAACGCGCGAAACATGTGTTTTAGGTGCAAAGATTGTGGTGAAATATTTTAAATTGAACACAAATATTTATTAGTACTAGAATAATTTCGTATTTACAATCATGCTTTATGAAAAATCAATCCGTGTTTTTTAGCATGAAATGAGCGAACAAACACTTGAAACATGAGTTTTAGGAGCAACCGAAGATTGTGGAGAAATATTCTAAATTGAACATAAATTTTGATTTGCATTTCAATAATTTTGTATTTATTATCATTCTTTACGAAAAATCTAGCCGAGTTTTTTTTGCGTGAAATGACGAAACAAACGCACGAAACTTGACTTTTTGGTGCAAACAAAGATTGTGGAGAAATATTTTATAATGAAAACAAATTTTTGTTTGCATTTGAATAATTTAGTATTCACTATCATTCTTTACGAAAAATCTAGCCGAGTTTTTTTTTTTTTTGCATGAAACGAGCAAAGAAACGCGCGAAACATGTGTTTTAGGTGCAAAGATTGTGGTGAAATATTTTAAATTGAACACAAATTTTTGTTTGCATTAGAATAATTTCGTATTTACAATCATGCTTTATGAAAAATCAATCCGTGTTTTTTAGCATGAAGTGAGCGAACAAACGCATGAAACATGAGTTTTAGGAGCAACCGAAGATTGTGGAGAAATATTTTAAATTGAACATAAATTTTGATTTGCATTTCAATAATTTTGTATTTATTATCATTCTTTACGAAAAATCTAGCCGAGTTTTTTTTGCGTGAAATGAGGAAACAAACACACGAAACTTGAGTTTTTGGTGCAAACAAAGATTGTGGAGAAATATTTTATAATGAAAACAAATTTTTGTTTGCATTTTAATAATTTAGTATTCACTATCATTCTTTACGAAAAGTCTAGCCGAGTTTTTTTTTTGTGCATGAAACGAGCAAAGAAACGCGCGAAACATGTGTTTTAGGTGCAAAGATTGTGGTGAAATATTTGAAATTGAACACAAATTTTTGTTTGCATTAGAATAATTTCATATTTACAATCATGCTTTATGAAAAATCAATCCGTGTTTTTTAGCATGAAATGAGCGAACAAACGCATGAAACATGAGTTTTAGGAGCAACCGAAGATTGTGGAGAAATATTTTAAATTGAACATAAATTTTGATTTGCATTTCAATAATTTTGTATTTATTATCATTCTTTACGAAAAATCTAGCCGAGTTTTTTTTGCGTGAAATGAGCAAACAAACGCACGAAACTTGACTTTTTTGGTGCAAACAAAGATTGTGGAGAAATATTTTATAATGAAAACAAATTTTTGTTTGCATTTGAATAATTTAGTATTCACTATCATTCTTTACGAAAAGTCTAGCCGAGATTTTTTTTTTTTTGCATGAAACGAGCAAACAAACACGCGAAACATGTGTTTTAGGTGCAAAGATTGTGGTGAAATATTTTAAATTGAACACAAATTTTTGTTTGCATTAGAATAATTTCGTATTTACAATCATGCTTTATGAAAAATCAATCCGTGTTTTTTAGCATGAAATGAGCGAACAATCGCATGAAACATGAGTTTTAGGAGCAACCGAAGATTGTGGAGAAATATTTTAAATTGAACAAAAATTTTGATTTGCATTTCAATAATTTTGTATTTATTATCATTCTTTACGAAAAAATCTAGCCGAGTTTTTTTTGCGTGAAATGAGCAAACAAACGCACGAAACTTGAGTTTTTGGTGGAAACAAAGATTGTGGAGAAATATTTTATAATGAAAACAAATTTTTGTTTCCATTTGAATAATTTAGTATTCACTATCATTCTTTACGAAAAGTCTAGCCGAGTTTTTCTTTTTTTTGCATGAAACGAGCAAAGAAACGCGCGAAACATGTGTTTTAGGTGCAAAGATTGTGGTGAAATATTTTAAATTGAACACAAATTTTTATTTGCACTAGAATAATTTCGTATTTACAATCATGCTTTATGAAAAATCAATCCGTGTTTTTTAGCATGAAATGAGCGAACAAACGCATGAAACATGAGTTTTAGGAGCAACCGAAGATTGTGGAGAAATATTTTAAATTGAACATAAATTTTGATTTGCATTTCAATAATTTTGTATTTATTATCATTCTTTACGAAAAATCTAGCCGAGTTTTTTTTGCGTGAAATGACGAAACAAACGCACGAAACTTGACTTTTTGGTGCAAACAAAGATTGTGGAGAAATATTTCATAATGAAAACAAATTTTTGTTTGCATTTGAATAATTTAGTATTCACTATCATTCTTTACGAAAAATCTAGCCGAGTTTTTTTTTTTTTTTTGCATGAAACGAGCAAAGAAACGCGCGAAACATGTGTTTTAGGTGCAAAGATTGTGGTGAAATATTTTAAATTGAACACAAATTTTTGTTTGCATTAGAATAATTTCGTATTTACAATCATGCTTTATGAAAAATCAATCCGTGTTTTTTAGCATGAAGTGAGCGAACAAACGCATGAAACATGAGTTTTACGAGCAACCGAAGATTGTGGAGAAATATTTTAAATTGAACATAAATTTTGATTTGCATTTCAATAATTTTGTATTTATTATCATTCTTTACGAAAAATCTAGCCGAGTTTTTTTTGCGTGAAATGAGGAAACAAACACACGAAACTTGAGTTTTTGGTGCAAACAAAGATTGTGGAGAAATATTTTATAATGAAAACAAATTTTTGTTTGCATTTTAATAATTTAGTATTCACTATCATTCTTTACGAAAAGTCTAGCCGAGTTTTTTTTTGTGTGCATGAAACGAGCAAAGAAACGCGCGAAACATGTGTTTTAGGTGCAAAGATTGTGGTGAAATATTTGAAATTGAACACAAATTTTTGTTTGCATTAGAATAATTTCATATTTACAATCATGCTTTATGAAAAATCAATCCGTGTTTTTTAGCATGAAATGAGCGAACAAACGCATGAAACATGAGTTTTAGGAGCAACCGAAGATTGTGGAGAAATATTTTAAATTGAACATAAATTTTGATTTGCATTTCAATAATTTTGTATTTATTATCATTCTTTACGAAAAATCTAGCCGAGTTTTTTTTGCGTGAAATGAGCAAACAAACGCACGAAACTTGACTTTTTTTGGTGCAAACAAAGATTGTGGAGAAATATTTTATAATGAAAACAAATTTTTGTTTGCATTTGAATAATTTAGTATTCACTATCATTCTTTACGAAAAGTCTAGCCGAGATTTTTTTTTTTTTGCATGAAACGAGCAAACAAACACGCGAAACATGTGTTTTAGGTGCAAAGATTGTGGTGAAATATTTTAAATTGAACACAAATTTTTGTTTGCATTAGAATAATTTCGTATTTACAATCATGCTTTATGAAAAATCAATCCGTGTTTTTTAGCATGAAATGAGCGAACAATCGCATGAAACATGAGTTTTAGGAGCAACCGAAGATTGTGGAGAAATATTTTAAATTGAACAAAAATTTTGATTTGCATTTCAATAATTTTGTATTTATTATCATTCTTTACGAAAAATCTAGCCGAGTTTTTTTTGCGTGAAATGAGCAAACAAACGCACGAAACTTGAGTTTTTGGTGGAAACAAAGATTGTGGAGAAATATTTTATAATGAAAACAAATTTTTGTTTCCATTTGAATAATTTAGTATTCACTATCATTCTTTACGAAAAGTCTAGCCGAGTTTTTCTTTTTTTTGCATGAAACGAGCAAAGAAACGCGCGAAACATGTGTTTTAGGTGAAAAGATTGTGGTGAAATATTTTAAATTGAACACAAATTTTTATTTGCACTAGAATAATTTCGTATTTACAATCATGCTTTATGAAAAATCAATCCGTGTTTTTTAGCATGAAATGAGCGAACAAACGCATGAAACATGAGTTTTAGGAGCAACCGAAGATTGTGGAGAAATATTTTAAATTGAACATAAATTTTGATTTGCATTTCAATAATTTTGTATTTATTATCATTCTTTACGAAAAATCTAGCCGAGTTTTTTTTGCGTGAAATGACGAAACAAACGCACGAAACTTGACTTTTTGGTGCAAACAAAGATTGTGGAGAAATATTTTATAATGAAAACAAATTTTTGTTTGCATTTGAAAAAAAGCGATGTTTTGTTGTTTTCTTGAAACCACAAAAATTGAAGTCTAATACACGGAAAAAATATAATTTCTTTCATTTTTTGGAAAACAAAATAAATTCTAATACACGGAAAGAACTCCTTGTTATTGATTTTCACCAAACCAAAAAAATCTATTTTCGATATCATACATGGAAAAAAAGCAATCTTTTGTTGTTTTCACAAATCCACAAAAAATGAAGTCCAACATATGGAAAAAAATATTATTCGTGTTTATTTTCACAAATAAACAAAAAATGAAGTCTTACGCTTTGAAAAACTCTGTTGTTATTCATTTTCACTAAACCACAAAAATTTAATTGAAGTATAAAATATTGAAAAAAGCAATCTTTTTTCTTTTCACAATACCACAAAAATTGAAGTCTAATAGATGGAAAAAACATAATTAGTTTCATTTTTTGCGAAACAATAAAAGATAAATTCTAATACACAAAAAGAACTTCTTGTTATTTATTTGCAAAAAATTAAAAAAATCCATTTTCAATATAAAACTTGGAAAAAATGCTATCTTTTGTTGTTTTCAGAAAACCACAAAAAATGAAATCCAATATAAGGAAAAAATAATATTCGTATTTATTTTCATAAAACAACAAAAATTGAAGTCAAACGCATGGAAAAACTCTGTTGTTTTTTATTTTCACAAAACCACAAAAATTGAAGTCTAATACATGGAAAAACCGTATTTTGTTTCATTATTTGGAGAACGACAGAAAATAAATTCTAATACATGGAAAGAACTCCTTGTTACTGATTTTCACGAAACAACAAAAATCTTTGTTCGATGTATTAAATGGAGAAAAAGCAGTATTTTATTGTTTCCACAAAACCACAAAAAATGATGTCCAACAAAAGGAAAATATATGGATAAAATATTATTCGTGTTTATTTTCACAAATAAACAAAAAATGAAGTCTAACGCTTTGAAAAACTCCGTTGTTATTCATTTTCACAAAACCACAAAAATTTAATTGAAGTATAATACATGCAAAAAAGCAATCTTTTTTCTTTTCACAAAACCACAAAAATTGAAGTCTAATACATGGAAAAAACATTATTAGTTTTGTTTATTGGGAAACAAAAAATAAAAAATTATAATACATAAAAAGAACTCCTTGTTATTTATTTTCACAACATCAAAAAAATCCTTTTTCAATATAAAACTAGGAAAAAAAAAGCAATCTTTTTTTGTTTTCAGAAAACCACCAAAAATGAAATCCAGCAAATGTAAAAAACAATATTCATATTTATTTCCACAAAACAACATAAATTGAAGCCTAATGCATGGAAAAACTCTGTTGTTTTAGATTTTCACAAAACATCAAAAATCCAATTGAAGGGTATAACACATGGAAAAAAAGCTGTGTTTTGTCGTTTTCTTGAAACCACAAAAATTGAAGTCTAATACATCGAAAAAACATAATTTGTTTCATTTTTTGGAAAACAACAGAAAAGAAATTCTAATACATGGAAAGAACTCCTTGTTATTGATTTTCACAAAACCAAAAAAATATATTTTCGATGTAATACATGAAAAAAAATCAATCTTTTGTTGTTTTCACAAATCCACAAAAAATGAAGTCCAACATATGGAAAAATATTATTCGTGTTTATTTTCACAAGTAAATAAAAAATGATGTCTTACGCTTTGCAAAACACCGTTGTTATTCGTTTTCACAAAACCACAAAAATTTATATGAAGGATAATACATGGAAAAAAGCAATCTTTTTTCTATTCAAAAAACCACAAAAATTGAAATCTAATACACGGAAAAAGCATAATTAGTTTTGTTTTTTGGGAAACAAAAAAAATAAATTCTAATACAAAAAAAGAACCCCTTGTTATTTATTCTCACAAAATCAAAAAAATCATTTTTCAATATAAAACTTGGAAAAAAAGCAATCTTTTGTTGTTTTCAGAAAACCATGAAAAATGAAATCCAGCATATGGAAAAAATAATATTCGTATTTATTTTCACAAAACAACAAATATTGAAGTCTAATGCATGGAAAAACTCCATTGTTTTAAATTTTCACTAAACCACAAAAATAGAATTGAAGGTATAGTACATGGAAAAAAGCGATGTTTTGTTGTTTTCTTGAAACCACAAAAATTGAAGTCTAATACACGGAAAAAATATAATTTCTTTCATTTTTTGGAAAACAAAATAAATTCAAATGCACGGAAAGAACTCCTTGTTATCCATATATTAGACTTCAATTTTTGTGGTTTTGTGAAAAGAAAAAAGATTGCTTTTTTCCATGTATTATAGTGCAATTAAATTTTTGTGGTTTTGTGAAAATGAATAACAACAGAGTTTTTCAAAGCGTAAGACTTCATTTTTTGTTTATTTGTGAAAATAAACACGAATAATATTTTTTCCATATGTTGGACTTCATTTTTTGTGGATTTAGTTTAGTTTTTTGGGAAACAAAAAAAAATAAATTCTAATACATAAAAAGAACTCTTTGTTATTTATTTTCACAAAATCAAAAAAATCATTTTTCAATATAAAACTTGGAAAAAAAGCAATCTTTTGTTGTTTTCAAAAAACCACAAAAAATGAAATCCAGCATATGGAAAAAACAATATTCGTATTTATTTTCACAAAACAACAAAAATTGAACTCTAATGCATGGAAAAACTCCGTTGTTTTAGATTTTCACAAAACCACAAAAATCGAATTGAAGGTATAATACATGGAAGAAAGCAATGTTTTGTTGTTTTCTTAAAAGCACAAAAATTGAAGTCTAATACATGGAAAAAACATAATTTGTTTCATTATTCGGGGAACAACAGAAAATATATTCTAATACATGGAAAGAACTCCTGGTTATTGATCGTCACGAAATAACAAAAATCTTTGTTCGATGTATTAAATGGAAAAAAAGCAGTATTTTGTTGTGTCCACAAAACCACAAAAAATGATGTCCGACAAAAGGAAAAAATATTATTCGTATTTATTTTCACAAAACAACAAAAAATGAAGTCTAATATAAGAAAAAACATCGTTGTTATAGATTTCCACAAAACCACAAAAATCGAATTGAAGTTATAATACATGGAAAAATGAAATCTTTTGTTGTTTTCACAAAAATGGAAGTCTTATATATGGAAAAATCATAATTTATTTCTTTTTTGGAATACAACAAAAGTTGTAATGTGTATTTTTATACACATTTTTAGGGTATTTATCATCTCAAATTTAATCGAATTTCACATAAAATGTATGAAAAAGACTTATTTTACAGGCGAAATTATGTATGAGACTCATAAAACATAATTTGAAACCTCTTAATAGATTTTTGTGTTATTTTACAGGCGAAAAGGCCATAAAAAGAAGGATTGGAGGACTTATTCGAAAGTCAACTCCAAAAGAAGCACCATAACGCAAATATTGGGCCAACGATTGCCAAATTATCCCTAAAACTCTCACATTTCCCATACACATACTTCTCTAACCTTAAACGATAAACAACGTCGGTGGAAAAGACCAAACATTGGAACGAGTAAGAAACGACCATAAAACGTTATGAAAACGTAGACTTTCTCATGACGTTCTTCAGCCGAACCGATACGTAAACCGACCACGTTCGGTCCCAAAACAGAGAAGAAACGTCCATGTTTTTCATGATGTTTCGTATCGGAATGTAATGTTCCGATCAAATGGATCCTAACCATCATTGTACACCTCAAAATAAACCTACCAGAAAAAGAATAGCGGCAAAAAAAATGACGCATCAAAATTCTGGTCAACCGTCGCAGTCGCAGTCAACTCTTTCTCTCTCAAAAGCGCTGATTTTCCAAAATACTCAGAATTAAACAAACAAACAATCATTTGACTCGTCTTGACAAGACAAGCACAACCGTATCATTAGCCATCGCTGGAACGGCGAGAGTTAGCCACAAAACGCGAAAACCTCCTGTCAGCCCAAAAATAACCAATTTCGAGCTGCAGTTTTCTCGAGCTCACCATTTCCTGGAAAGATCTTGGTTTGTTATAATTCCAACTGCATTCTCTTCTACTCATTCCCCTCTTTCCAACCGTATAAAGAACTCAAAAAATTATGAAGAATTGTGTGAGATAATCGAGTTTGAACTCGGTGTTCAATGAAATTGAATTCTGTTTTTACTGAAATAACTCAATTCGAGCTGAAACTTCTCAAGTCGATAACTCACTCCGCATACCTCTATTTCATGTAAAACCAATTCCATTCTCTTTTTCTCTCTTTCCTCTTTCCATGGATACCAAGAACACCAAAAATGATGAAGAAATGAGAGAGATATTTGAGTTTGAAATGATGCTACTAAACCGTTCGACGAAATTCCAGATTTGAAAATAACCGCCAAATACTTAAATTCGGAATTCTCCCACATTTTTCAACGGAATAAAGCAAAATTTGGTCCAGATCTTCCGTACAGTTCCCTGATCCTCCTAAGCCAATCACAAGCCCCAAAATATCCCTCAACTCTCTATATAAAGAACCGTATTTCAATCCATCAAAACACGCTCTTTCATCCATTCTCTAAAAAAACTCATTCTCCCACTCTCCTTAACTTATACACCACTCTTTACTCATCTTCTCTAACCTCTAGATCCTCCATTAATGAGTTTCAAGCTTTCTTGAGCTCTAATTTTCATTTTTGAGTGAAATCGTGAAATTTGGGGCTGATTTGGGGAAATTTCGAATCGGTCAATTCTAGCTTGAATTGAGGTGCAATTGGAGCTTCAAATCAACTCAAGGAAGCAACTGGCTAGTCTTCCAACACTCGGTTTAGCCTAATTCTCTTTTAATTACTCGATTTGAATTTTAGATCTCAAGAACTCAATTTTGTTATAATCATGATGAAATCTTGTCAAATTCTTGTTCTTGTGAATATGTCTGAGTAGATTTAGATAGGGAAGTGGATTTGTGATTTGTATGCATGAAATCTTGCTTTATTTTCGTGTAATTTTGCTGAATTTGAATGAATAGTCATGAACACACACAATTTTGAATAAATTGGGAAAAATTACTTAGCTTGGTATTTTTCATCAATTGATCTATTAAATCGGAAGTTTATTGACTTTTTAATCATTTGAAATATTTAGCTTAGTACTTTGTGTGATTAATTTGGAGTTGTGATTGATTGAATTCAAGTTTTGTTTAAAATGGCTGTTTTGAATTAAACGAGTTTTTCAATCAATTTCTTGAGTAAATCTTAGCTTAGATCGCTCAAATCCATCATTTAAATCTGAAAAATTATACGCTAAGTGATTAATGATTGTTACACATCATGAATTTCCTATAAATCCCTATTTTTAAACCAAAAATCAAACACTAAATCCAGTTTCTGTCTTGCTGCTGTTTTTCTCTATTTTTTCAGTCTTTTTCCCTTATTTGCATGTCTAATTCAGATCTGAAAAATTAAATAAATATTTTTAACATTTAGTTCGCATTTAGTAGATAATTTTCAACCCAAATTTTTCCCAATTCCAATCTGTAATCTGTGAGATATTAATTTTCCAAAATTGTAGTTTTTCTGTTTTTTTTTTAACTTTTGTCCCATTTACTGTTTCTTTTCTTCTGAATTTTAAAAAATAAAAATAAAAAAAAATCCAAAAATAGTCCTATTTGAAGTAATTTGAAGTTTAAAATCCAAATATGAATTTTAAAATAGTAGTTGTTAAGACAGATTAGGAGATATTATAATTTTTGTCAGTACTGGTCTGTCAGAACCAGTTTCTGATCCAGATCTGAATTTTCATTATAAATCTCAAACTACAAAACATCATTATATGAACTTTTAACAGATAATCGAAAATGTGATAATTGAATTTCTGTATGAATTTTGGGATTTTTCAAGTTTTGGTGATTTTTCTATAATTTTCTGAACTTACTGCGAACCGATTTTGAATCTGAGATAAGGTCTGGACTGAATTACAAATAACTCGAGAATCTTTAATAAAATAATAATAACAGTAAAGAACCACAATATAGATCTCTCTCTCTAGTTTCCAACGGTATCTCGTGAGTTGGATTCGGAGTTTATTTGGTCTAGTGACGTGCTGAATTTTCACGATAAGGTTGAAAAGGAAATTTAAACTTGGAAATTTACCTAATAAACCTTGAAATAAAAGATTTCACACTAAAGAATAATCATTGAAACTAGTTAATTCTTGAGGCCACACCTCCTTGTGTTCGACTCCTAAACTCATTACCACTCATACTCGTAATCGATTAATAGGGAAATATAAATTATTTTGTTAAATTGTGTGAAATTCGACGACGATTTTACCCGATTTACAAATGGCGCCATTGCCGGGGAGGCGTCTTGCATCAAGTTTTTAACTAACCCATCTCATATTTTTAAAGGTTATTAGGGCTCAAGATCTTCAATGGATTGGCAAGGCGAGAGGTGAACGAGACTCAATGACGGGAAGACTGTTAGTAGTATGCCCTAGGCCAATGTATTTGAGACCTAGATGTATGGATTGTGTTAAACAAACATTGTTTTTATTTAGAGATATTTTATATAATAAATGCGTATTGGTTATTTTATTCTTATTACTAAAATGAACCTTGAATATGATATTCAGTTTTATATCATCAAAGTATGTGACTTTGATAGTAAAACTATAAAGTAGTATGAATGATATTCTAAATTGTCCTTGATCATTCATAGGATATTTGTGAGACAAACATACTTTATGATAAGCTATAAATGTACATCAGTATGTTAGTTGACTGATGGTCACGTTTTACTGATCATGAATAAGAGTTATTAAGTCATTAACATAAGTATATGTTAGAGACCATATACGGATTGACTCACCGTGAGAATACTACATGGTTCGTGTCATTAGTTATTCTCAGTAAAGAATGTATCTGTAATCCTTAGACTTGAGATTATCTCAGTTTCCTACATGAGAAATTTTATACTTTAATATAATCTAACATCGTCTTTAACCGGGCGGTCATAAAGATTATAATTAGGTATATAATGAATTATGCGGAGGAAAGAGTTTAATTAAGATAGGATTTGTTCCTCTCATAAATTGAGAGAGATATCTTTAGGCCTCTTGATGATTTGATTGAAGAAATGCACGGCCGTGCTCAAGTGAATTAATAAAGAGTTATTAATGTCATTTCATGTTCAATCAAATTCGGTGTCAAGAAATATTTATCGACCAACATAAGGTTGATACATACCATGCCTTATGGACGATATAGATATCGTGTAACAAAAGGATACAATGCATGACATAAATTAGGTTTGATCGATTCATCTATATTTGCTTAATTTGGGTAATCATGATGTCTTGCTAGAGGCCGCTCATGATTTATAATCCGTTGTGATTATTGCCAACATTAAGTAAACCTACAGGGTCACACACAAAGAACAACTATTGAGACGTACACAGAAAAATCATAACTTATGTGATAAGTTGTATGGAGAGCTACATAGTCAAGTGACACATCCAATCCTACATCTTATATGATAAGGTGTGTTACATATATGGTTACATAGTTACCATGCACATAGGATATGAAACTTATGGACTATGTAGGCACAAGAGACACCCCAAAATCAGAATAAGGATCATTATATTTTCGTCCAAATTTTGTGAGACAAAAAGGAGAGAAAAATCCGAAAATTATTCTCTTGTTATTTCTGTGAGAGAAATGAAGAACGGATACTAGCATATATCGTTCTTTATCCGTTCAAAGGGGTTGTTCGTGTGGATACCGGTAGAGGACGAAGCGAAGTGCGGCGTCTTTGTGATTCGGGTTGAAACCGTGGTTTTGTTTGGAGAATCGGTTTGCTTGGAGAATCCGTTCGTTTGGAGATCGGTTTGTTAGACCGGTTAGGCGAAATATACAAAGGATTGGTTTGGAAACCGGTTTGGAATCGGGCAACGAGAAGCGTCAACCATATTCGCTTTTGATCATCACGGATTAAGCGTAATCCGAAGGTACAAAGTTATGAACTTTTCTTTGATTTAATTGTAATTCACGGATCCTTCTTTTGGGTTTCGAATTCGATTTTGTTTCATTTTGTATTTTCCGCTGCGTTATGAACGGTAGAAACCCAACAAAGACAAACGTGGAAGGGATGGCCACACGACGGCTATCGAAGGCACAATGGTGAAAGCTTCTTCGACCAGACACGACCTCTCTACGGGCAATCTTACGGGCAAGGAGCGTTGTTCAACCATTCGTCTAATCAGGAGTCGAGGGATGAAATGTTGAACCAAGCTTGGGGTTTTCAAACTCAAATGAACTTCCAAAACACATACATGCCCGCCACACCAATCCATTCCTCTCAACCTCACCTCCACCAAAACGAGTACTACGCTCCATACCAAGAATATCAACAACCTCAAATCTCTTTTGAAGACAAATGGTTTGATAAACTGGACCTCTTCGAGAAACGCTTTTTATTGATGTCGAACTCGCTCATGAAATACATGGACAAAGTTCATACCAATATTCAAGACTCTAATATCCAACCTTGTCGTGATGAAGCTAGCCATTGTGATGAGGGTTCTAGGGTCTTTGAAGGAATGGAAATTGGGGAATCTCTTTGTGATGAGGGTTCTAGGGTTTTTGAAGAATTAGGGGTTGATGGTTTTCGAGGTGATGTGGAGAAGGAAATGTTCAAAGGGGGGAAACTTGAGGAAAAAGAGGACGCCAACTTCGAGTTGGAGGAACATTTCTTTGATGGGGAATGTGGGTTAAATGGGAATTTAGGGATTGTATTTTGTGAAAACTCAAGTGATGTGGAACGTGAATCAAAGGGGGAGTCAACGGTTGACTTCTATAAGGTCTCAAGCGATGGGAAATATGAGTCATGTGATGACTCACTGGTTGAACCTTTCGACGAGTCGAGTGCCACAAAAACCCAAGATTTGGTTAAAGATATTATAAATATTTTTGAAAAACTATGGGTCGAGAACGAGGATGAGTCAAACCATGACTCAAAGATTGAATCGGGCGAAATTCCGAGTGCTGCAAATCCTAGTTTCGACTTAGAGGACTTTTGGAATAATGTGGAATGCGAGTCAAATCATGACTCCAAGAGTGAATCTTGCGACGAGTTGAGCGATACTAACCCGAGTTTCGAATTCAAGTTGTCGTGTGTTAAGGACGAGAAGGGATCAAATCATGACTCAATGATTGAAACATACGACAAGTCAAACACCCTAAATCACGAGCCAACTTTACCAAATTCCGGACATCCTATCTCTTGCCAAACCATACATTACACCAACCTCGAGATAAGCGGTGTGATGTACATCGACCTGCCAACCAGTCAAGGAGTAAACTTGGATATTGTATTGTCCCTCTCAACGAAAACCGACCTCAAACTCCTTTCAAAACCAGGAAGACCAGTCATTTCTATATGTAAAACCAAGGATAGGCAACACGGACCGAATCTCTTACCACTATGTGAGCTCCTACAAGGATTTGTTCACGTTTACGACCCGTTCGAGAGAGGCTAACACAAAGGCGTCGGGCTCGAGACGTAAAATGTGAGCGCTTGGCGAGAGGCAACTCGTCATGTCATGTCGTATTTTTCCTTTATTTTATTTTCTTATTTTTACAAAACTTCTCTTTCACACTTAAACATTTGGTACACAAAAGTTTAAGTGTGGTGGGGGAGGTTTTGCATAAAACCCCAATAATTTTTCCAATTTCCACAAATTTTCTCATTTTTGAACTTTTTGTTTGAGGACAAACAAAGGTTTAATTGTGGTGGGGTGGTTTTGTGCAAAACCAAGTTTTGTTTTCTTGTAAAAATGTGAAAATTCATAAAAATTGGAAAAAATTGAAAATTTTCAAAAAAAAAAAAAAAAAAAAAAATTCATAAATACAATAAAATTTGTAACTTTTTACTTATTTTTCTTTCATTTTTTGTTTGTAAGTACATAAAAGTTTGTGTGATTTAAAGAAAAGTAAGAGTTTTAAATAATTATAAAAAAAAAGTAAAAGGTTTTAAAGAGGAAAAGATTTTTAAAACTAAGCGCTCTCAAGCAATTTTTGAAAAAAATACTTAGGGTTTTGGAAAATGATGAAAAGATTTGAAAATTTTCAAAAGGATTTGACCCTTATCATGAATGCCATATTTTCCAACTCGCTCCATTTATAATATCCATTTAAAATCCATTAAGCGTTTTGAAAATTCATAAATATTTCACTTGCCCCTTTAACGAAATTATAAATCATTTTCTTTAAAGTAATGCTATGATTAAAACTTTTGAGAAATCAAACCTTACTTTTAATACCACTAGTTTCGCAAAAATTTTCTAACTCAACCTATCTATCATGGCATAGCTAATGACTCGTATGTCCATCTCTAATTTTCGGACTAAAAGCAAGTGACCGAAATCGTAACCTGTTATCCCTTCACAAAAAGAATTCAAAAATGTGAAATATTATTTTTAAACCCTTGAAAAAGAAAAAATTTTACATATCCGCAATAGAAAATGAAGGATTTTTTGTACGTGCAAAGCACAACTTGTCTTTTGATAACATGAGTGGATAGCATACCAATCTTTACGTGTTTATAAAAGAGAAAGTTGAGTTAGTTGGAACTTTTGGGGTAATTTGTATAAATTCATCATTTTAAATTTAGGGGGAGAAAGTATCAAAAACAAAATTAGGGCATTGCTTTTTGGAAAAAGGTTCGTATTTGAAGGATTGGGGAATTTTAAATAAATTTGAATTTGAAATTATTAATGGATATTCATCGACCCTCATATATTATTATAATAATCAAATACTAGTATATAACATTCATGGCAATAACTAAATCTTTTTTCAAAAGGCTTTAAACTGATTCTAAAAATCCTAAAACTTGATTTTAATTTGCGCTTGAGGGCAAGCTTAGTTTAAGTGTGGTGGGATTTGTAATGTGTATTTTTATACACATTTTTAGGGTATTTATCATCTCAAATTTAATCGAATTTCACATAAAATGTATGAAAAAGACTCATAACTCATAAAACATAATTTGAAACCTCTTAATACATTTTTGTGTTATTTTACAGGCGAAAAGGCCATAAAAAGAAGGATTGGACGACTTATTCGAAAGTCAACTCCAAAAGAAGCACCATAACGCAAATAATGGGCCAACGATTGCCAAATTATCCCAAAAACTCTCACATTTCCCATGCACATACTTCTCTAACCTTAAACGATAAACAACGTCGGTGGAAAAGACCAAACATTGGAATGAGTAAGAAACGACCATAAAACGTTATGCAAACGTCAACTGTCTCATGACGTTCTTCAGCCGAACCGATACGTAAACCGACCACGTTCGGTCCCAAAACAGAGAAGAAACGTCCATGTTTTTCATGACGTTTCATATCGGAATGTAATGTTCCGATCAAATGGATCCTAACCATCATTGTACACCTCAAAATAAACCTAGCAGCAAAAGAATAGCGGAAAAAAAGCGAAGCATCAAAATTCTGGTCAACCGTCGCAGTCGCAGTCAACTCTTTCTCTCTCAAAAGCGCTGATTTTTTGAAATACTCAGAATTAAACAAACTCACCATCATTTGAATCGTCTTGACAAGACAAGCACAACCGTATCATTAGCCATCGCTGGAACGGCGAGAGTTGGCCACAAAACGCGAAAACCTCCTGTCAGCCCAAAAATAACCAATTTTGAGCTGCAGTTTTCTCGAGCTCACCATTTCCTGGAAAGATCTTGGTTTATTATAGTTCCAACTCCATTCTCTTCTACTCATTCCTCTCTTTCCAACCATATAAAGAACTCAAAAAATGATGAAGAATTGAGTGAGATAATCGAGTTTGAACTCGGTGTTCAATGAAATTGAATTCTGTTTTTGCTGAAATAACTCAATTCGAGCTGAAACTTCTCAAGTCCATAACTCACTTCACAGACCTCCGTTTCACGTAAAACCAATTCCATTCTCTTCTTCCCTCTTTCCTCTTTCCATGGATACCAATAACACCAAAAATGATGAAGAAATGAGAGAGATATTTGAGTTTGAAATGATGCTACTAAACCGTTCGACGAAATTCCAGATTTGAAAATAACCGCCAAATACTAAAATTCGAAATTCTCGCTCATTTTTCAACGGAATAAAGCGAAATTCGGTCCAGATCTTCAGTACAGTTCCCTGATCCTCCTAAGCCAATCACAAGCCCCAAAATATCCCTCAACTCTCTATATAAAGAACCGTATTTCAATCCATCAAAACACGCTCTTTCATCCATTCTCTAAAAAAACTCATTCTCCCACTCTCCTTAACTTATACACCACTCTTTACTCATCTTCTCTAACCTCTAGAACCTCCATTAATGAGTTTCAAGCTTTCTTGAGCTCTAATTTTCATTTTTGAGTGAAATCGTGCAATTTGGGGCTGATTTGGGAAATTTCGAATCGGTCAATTCTAGCTTGAATTGAGGTGCAATTGGAGCTTCAAATTAACTCAAGAAAGCAACTGGCTAGTCTTCCAACACTCGGTTTAGCCTAATTCTCTTTTAATTACTCGATTTGAATTTTAGATCTCAAGAACTCAATTTTGTAATAATCATGATGAAATCTTGTCAAATTCTTGTTCTTGTGAATATGTGTGAGTAGATTTAGATAGGGAAGGGGATTTGTGATTTGTATGCATGAAATCTTGCTTTAATTTCGTGTAATTTTGCTGAATTTGAATCAATAGTCATAAACACACACAATTTTGAATAAATTGGAAAAATTACTTAGCTTGGTATTTTTCATCAATTGATCTATTAAATCGGAAGTTTATTGACTTGTTCATAATTTGAAATATTTAGCTTATTATTTTGTGTGATTAATTTGGAGTTGTGATTGATTGAATTCAAGTTTTGTTTAAAATGGCTGTTTTGAATTAAACGAGTTTTTCAATCAATTTCTTGAGTAAATCTTAGCTTAGATCGCTCAAATCCATCATTTAAATCTGAAAAATTATACGCTAAGTGATTAATGATTGTTACACATCATGAATTTCCTATAAATCCCTATTTTTAAACCAAAAATCAAACCCTAAATCCAGTTTCTGTCTTGCTGTTGTTTTTCTCTATTTTTTCAGTCTTTTTCCCTTAATTGCATGTCTAATTCAGATCTGAAAAATTAAATAAATATTTTTAACATTTAGTTCGCATTTAGTAGATAATTTTCAACCCAATTTTTTGTCAATTCCTATCTGTAATCTGTGAGATATTAATTTTTCAAAATTGTAGTTTTTCTGTTTTTTTTTAACTTTTGTCCAATTTACTGTTTCTTTTCTTCTGAATTTTAAAAAATATAAAAACAAATAATAAAAATGCAAAAATAGTCCTATTTGAAGTAATTTGAAGTTTAAAATCTAAATATGAATTTTAAAATAGTAGTTGTTAAGACAGATTAGGGGATATTATAATTTTTGTGAGTACTGGTCTGTCAGAACCAGTTTCTGATCCAGATCTGAATTTTCATTATAAATCTTAAACTACAAAACATCATTATATGAACTTTTAACAGATAATCAAAAACGTGATAATCGAATTTCTGTATGAATTTTGGGATTTTTCAAGTTTTGGTGATTTTTCTATAATTTTCTGAAGTTACTGTTGAACCGATTTTGAATCTGAGATAAGGTCTGCACTGAATTATAAATAACTCGAGAATCTTTAATAAAATAATAATAACAGTAAAAAACCACAATATAGATCTCTCTTTTAAGTTTCCAACGGTATCTCGTGAGTTGGATTCGGAGTTTATTTGGTCTAGTGACGTGCTGAATTTTCACGATAAGGCTGAAAAGAAAATTTAAACTTGGAAATTACCTAATAAACGTTGAAATAAAAGATTTCACACGAAAGAATAATCATTGAAACTATTTAATTCTTGAGGCCACACCTCCTTGTGTTCGACTCCTAAACTCATTACCACTCATACTCGTAATTGATTAATAGGGAAATATAAATTGTTTTGTTAAATTGTGTAAAATTCGACGACGATTTTACCCGATTTACAAAAGTAAATTATAATACATGGAAAGAACTCCTTGTTATTGATTTTCACAAAACCAAAAAAATCTATTTTCGATGTAATACTTCGATAAAAAGGAATCTTTTGTTGTTTTCACAAATCCACAAAAAATGAAGTCCAACATATGGAAAAAATATTATTCGTGTTTATTTTCACAAATAAACAAAAAATGAAGCCTTACGCTTTGAAAAACACCGTTGCTATTCATTTTCACAAAACCACAAAAATTTAATTGAAGTATAATACATGGAAAAAAGCAATCTGTTTTCTATTCAAAAAACCACAAAAATTGAAGTCTAATACATGGAAAAAACATGATTGGTTTTGTTTTTTGGGAAACAAAAAAAATAAATTCTAATACACAAGTAGAACTCCTTGTTATTTATTTTCACAAAATCAAAAAAATCATTTTTCAATATAAAACTTGGAAAAAAAGCAATCTTTTGTTGTTTTCAGAAAACCACAAAAAATGACATCCAGCATGTGGAAAAAATAATATCCGTATTTATTTTCATAAAACAACAAAATTGAAGTCTAATGCATGGAAAAACTCCGTTGTTTTAAATTTTCATAAAACCACAAAAATCTAATTGAAGGTATAATACATGGAAAAAAGCAATGTTTTGTTGTTTTCTTAAAACCACAAAAATTAAAGTCTAATACACGGAAAAAACATAATTTCTTTTATTTTTTGGAAAACAACAGAAAATAAATTCTACTACATGGAAAGAACTCCTTGTTATTGATTTTCACAAAACCAAAAAAATCTATTTTCGATGTAATACATGAAAAAAAATCAATCTTTTGTTCTTTTCACAAATCCACAAAAAATGAAGTCCAACATATGGCTAAAATATTATTCGTATTTATTTTCACAAAACAACAAAACATGAAGTCTAACATAAGAAAAAACATCGTTGTTATAGATTTCCACAAAACCACAAAAATCGAATTGAAGTTATAATACATGGAAAAATGCAATCTTTTGTTATTTTCACAAAAATCGAAGTCTTATTTATGGAAAAATCATAATTTCTTTCGTTTTTTGGAATTCAACAAAAAGTAAATTCTAATACATGAAAAGAACTCCTTGTTATTGATTTTCACAAAACCAAAAAAATCTATTTTCGATGTAATACTTGGATAAAAAGGAATCTTTTGTTATTTTCACAAATCCACAAAAAATGAAGTCCAACATATGGAAAAAATATTATTCCTGTTTATTTTCACAAATAAACAAAAAATGAAGTCTAACGCTTTGAAAAACTCCATTGTTATTCATTTTCACAAAACCACAAAAATTGAAGTCTAATACACGGAAAAAACATAATTTCTTTTATTTTTTGGAAAACAACAGAAAATAAATTCTAATACATGGAAAGAACTCCTTGTTATTGATTTTCACAAAACCAAAAAAATCTATTTTCGACGTAATACATGAAAAAAAATCAATCTTTTGTTGTTTTCACAAATCCACAAAAAATGAAGTCCAACATATGGATAAAATATTATTCGTGTTTATTTTCACAAATAAACAAAAAATGAAGTCTAACGCTTTGAAAAACTCCGTTGTTATTCATTTTCACAAAACCACAAAAATTTAATTGAAGGATAATACATGGAAAAAAGAAATCTTTTTTCTTTTAAAAAAACCACAAAAATTGAAGTCTAATATACGGAAAATTCATAATTTCTTTCGTTTCTTGGAATACAACAAAAAGTATATTCTAATACATGGAATGAACTCCTTGTTATTGATTTTCACAAAACCAAAAAAATCTATTTTCGACGTAATACATGAAAAAAAATCAATCTTTTGTTGTTTTCACAAATCCACAAAAAATGAAGTCCAACATATGGATAAAATATTATTCGTGTTTATTTTCACAAATAAACAAAAAATGAAGTCTAACGCTTTGAAAAACTCCGTTGTTATTCATTTTCACAAAACCACAAAAATTTAATTGAAGTATAATACATGGAAAAAAGCAATCTTTTTTCTTTTCACAAAACCACAAAAATTGAAGTCTAATACATGAAAAAAACATTATTAGTTTTGTTTTTTGGAAAACAACAGAAAATAAATTCTAATACATGGAAAGAACTCCTTGTTATTGATTTTCACAAAACCAAAAAAATCTATTTTCGATGTAATACACGGAAAAAAAGCAATCTTTTGTTGTTTTCACAAATCCACAAAAAATGAAGTCCAACATATGAAAAAATATTATTCGTGTTTATTTTCACAAGTAAACAAAAAATGAAGTCTTACGCTTTGAAAAACACCGTTGTTATTCATTTTCACAAAACCACAAAAATTTAATTGAAGGATAATACATGGAAAAATAGCAACGTTTTGTTGTTTTCTTGAAACCACAAAAATTGAAGTCTAATACATGGAAAAAACATAATTTGTTTCATTTTTTGGAAAACAACAGAAAATAAATTCTAATACATGGAAAGAACTCCTTGTTATTGATTTTCACAAAACCAAAGCAATCTTTTTTCTTTTCACAAAAGCACAAAAATTGAAGTCTAATACATGGAAAAAATATTATTAGTTTTGTTTTCTGGGAAACAAAAAATAATAAATTCTAGTAAATAAAAAGAACCCCTTGTTATTTATTTTCACAACATCAAAAAAATCCTTTTTCAATTTAAAACTCGGAAAAAAAGCAATCTTTTGTTGTTTTTCAGAAAACCACAAAAAATGAAATCCAGCATATGGAAAAAAACAATATTCGTATTTATTTTCACAAAACAACAAATATTGAAGTCTAATGCATGGAAAAACTCCATTATTTTAAATTTTCAAGAAACCACAAAAATAGAATTGAAGGTATAGTACATGGAAAAAAGCGATGTTTTGTTGTTTTCTTGAAACCACAAAAATTGAAGTCTAATACACGGAAAAAATATAATTTCTTTCATTTTTTGGAAAGCAAAATAAATTCTAATACACGGAAAGAACTCCTTGTTATTGATTTTCACAAAACCAAAAAAATCTATTTTCGATATCATACATGGAAAAAAAGCAATCTTTTGTTGTTTTTCACAAATCCACAAAAAATGAAGTCCAACATATGGAAAAAAATATTATTCGTGTTTATTTTCACAAATAAACAAAAAATGAAGTCTTACGCTTTGAAAAACTCTGTTGTTATTCATTTTCACAAAACCAGAAAAATTTAATTGCAGTATAATACATGGAAAAAAGTAATCTTTTTTCTTTTCACAAAACCACAAAAATTGAAGTCCAATACATGGAAAAAACATAATTAGTTTTGTTTTTTGGGAAACAAAAATAAATAAATTCTAATAAATAAAAAGAACTCTTTGTTATTTATTTTCACAAAATCAAAAAAATCATTTTTCAATATAAAACTTGGAAAAAAAGCAATCTTTTGTTGTTTTCAGAAAACCACAAAAAATGACAACCAGCATATGGAAAAAATAATATTCGTATTTATTTTCACAAAACAACAAAAATTGAAGTCTAATGCATGGAAAAACTCCGTTGTTTTAAATTTTCACAAAACCACAAAAATCTAATTGAAGGTAAATACATGGAAAAAAGCAATGTTTTGTTGTTTTCTTAAAACCACAAAAATTGAAGTCTAATACACGGAAAAAACATAATTTGTTTCATTATTCGGAGAAAAACAGAAAATAAATTCTAATACATGGAAAGAACTCCTGGTTATTGATTTTCACGAAATAACAAAAATTTATGTTCGATGTATTAAATGGAAAAAAAGCAGTATTTTGTTGTGTCCACAAAACCACAAAAAATGATGTCCGACAAAAGGAAAAAATATTATTCGTATTTATTTTCACAAAACAACAAAAAATGAAGTCTAACATAAGAAAAAACATCATTGTTATAGATTTCCACAAAACCACAAAAATCGAATTGAAGTTATAATACATGGAAAAATGCAATCTTTTGTTGTTTTCACAAAAATGGAAGTCTTATATATGGAAAAATCATAATTTCATTCGTTTTTTGGAATACAACGAAAAGTAAATTCTAATACATGGAAAGAACTCCTTGTTATTGATTTTCCCAAAATCAAAAAAATCTATTTTCGATGTAATACTTGGAAAAAAAGGAATCTTTTGTTGTTTTCACTTGGAAACCCAGAATTAATCATTATCATTCCAACATATCCAAATTAATTAATTAATTATTATTTTATCGAACAGTTTGAACTGGCAACACCAGCTGTTCAAGAATTCACGATCGAATCCAGACAAAAAAACTTTATTCGCAGATCACTCTTGTGCCGCTCAGCGTGGGGCCCATTCCCAAATCCGACGCTTTCCCTCCGATGGGCGCTCACAGCGTATGTACTTATTCATGATTTTCATCTCATTTTCTCTTTTTTAATATTAGTGCAATTGTATTTCATTTTTTTTCATACTCGTCTTGTTTGTAGCAATGAACTTGTTTACTGCCGTCTTTGATTTCAAATTTTAATTTACAAATAATATATATATATATATATATATATATATATATATATATATATATATATATATATATATATATATATATATATATATATATATATATATATATATATATATATATAGTTTTGCTAATAAGCTAATATTATTATCAAGAAGTTGGTACTAATAATTTGTTGATCCTTGGATCTGTTTTTAATTTGTGTGCAGCCCTTTGATCAACATATTTTGTAACTCTCTCTCTCTCACACACACACACACCCGAAAAAGAAATAAATCTTTAACCACAAAGGAAATAATCGCATAAATGGAAGTGCTTTTCTGAATATAGAACTTTTTTTCGATATTCTGATTTCTTCTTTTCCAAAAAATCTCTTATTTTCATATATTAAAAAAAACAGGGGAAGAAATTGTTGGCATGTTTTGATTGAATTTAGAGATTGAAGTATTTTTGTAAATTTAAATTTTATATGAATTTTAGTTTGAAATTTATTTGTATGGATTATGATATGTGAGTTCATTAATTTGTAATGGATATATATATGAATGTGATTTGTTTAAATTGTATGAATAATGTTAGTATGCATTTTGATTAGAAAGTTTTATGAATTATTATTGTATGCATTTGATTTGAAATTTGTATGAATTTCTATGATGATAAAATTAAAGCAGATCAAACGGTCCAAAAATCGTTAGTATCAAATGCTTTATACTAACATTAGTTTCCTAAACGGACTCTATATATATATATATATATATATATATATATATATATATATATATATATATATATATATATATATATATATATATATATATATATATATATATATATATATATATATATATATCGGACTTGAACAGTTCAAATCCAATGAAAAGAGGGACAATTGTTAGTAGATCATGCGAAAAAATTAGAGATGGAAAGTTGGTGATAGATATTGTTTGCAAGTTAAATTTTGAAATCAATGATATAAACAAGTTCATTGCCAGCTTTATATGATGATCCTATACATGATATTCTTAAGTTTCATATGATCATACTTTATATTCTTCTTATATTTTATAGTGATATTCACGATATTTCTTAGTTTCTAAAGGTACAAGTGATAAAAAATTAATTCAACAAATAAATAATTACCTAAGCTTCCAGTGGGCATGAATTCATAGATCAGCAAATTAGTGTCTGATGATAGGAACAAAACCCCAACAACCTCGTAAAACATAGCCTAAATTTTGCAAAATACATGGAAAACACTCAAATTTATATTGTTTTTCACAAAAACAGAAAACATAAAATTTTATACGTAGAAAAAACTCCATTGTTATTGATTTTCACATAACCAATAAAATCGAATTTAGTAGTTATACATTGAAAAATATTAATCTTTAGTAATTTTCACAAAACAAAAAAAATTGAAGACTAATACATGGAAAACACACCAATCTATATTGTTTGTCACAAAACTACAAAAATTAAAATCTAATACATAGAAAAATTACATTGTGGTTGATTTTCACATAAGTAGCATTAATATTTTGCATTGCAACATAAATCTGTCAAACATAGCTTGAAGAAATGAAATGTGTCAAAGCTCTTAAGAGGAATAATTTCGGAAGGCCCAAAGGAAATAAATGAAATGAAGAGGCCGGAAGAAAGGAAAGGAAAAAAAGAATAACACGCAAGCCCTTCTATCTCGTGGCCCAAAGTAGCTCCCCCCAAAATTTCGTAAACTTGATCACGCCACGCCCAAATTGCTCCGTTCATCTCCCTCCCTCCAAGATCCGCCTCCCCTTATTCTTGTCTGGAATCGAATCCCTCCAAGTCCATCCTGAAGCTCCGCCTCAATGTGAAGCCGCAAAGGTATCTCTCTTCTCTCTCTCGGTTCATTCTCGTATTACCCTTTTTTCACCATTTTTTTCTGCGATTTGATTAACTGATGTGTTAATTAGTCTCGCATGGTTTGATTTAAGGTTATTTTGACGAATTTAGGTTGCAAAAAGACACTTAAGTTTTTACATTTTTCTTATTTGATATTTTCTCATCTGCACTTTCTAGAGTTTAATTCATGTGGGAGCTGGAGGATCTCCTTGATCGGTTTACCTGTGGCTACAGGTTTTATTCTTGTTGAGGAAAGCATTACGTGACCTTGCTAGGGTTTCTTCATCTTTCCGGTATACAAAGGTACAAACGACTCTTAAGCCTACAAAAGCTAATGGATAAATTACTAAGCGTAGTCTCACATTTCATAATTGAATTTCGGTTCATGATTATGGATGAATGGAATTTAGGTTTGTGATTATGGTTACATGTAATTGGATTTGGGTTTGTGATATTGGATGGGTGTAATTGAATGTATGAATGAATACATACATAGCCCTGCTATAAATATGTATCGATGAAAATGGTTATCCATGATTATGGTTGTTACTATATTCTTTTGTTTGTGTGCACCATAGCATTTGGTAAATCGATATGTATATATTAATATGCACTATCAACATCAAAAAACAAGTAACTATGACTTTGATTGTCCTTCAATAGAAAAATACTATTTGTACAATCTTCAACTAAGGCTTTGGGTATATTTCTTGACTAAAACATGTGTCCATCAATTCAGCGCAACAAATATTGAATTGAATATAGTAGTCAAAACTAACCTCTTAATTATCTACTAAAAGTTTATATAAGTTGCAACAAATCATTGAGTTCATCAATACACATCCATTGTATACTTCCAATATTAAGGAGTAATAATAATAGCACAGCACAAATCAGTCTAACAAAGTTTAATTTTGTTCAATTCTTTAGGAGATGCATTATATTACTTGTACAGCTTGTTACTTTTTCCTTCATCTTAAATTCTAGACTTTGGCCTGTCAAATATTCATTTATCCTCAATACTCGTTTTTCACTTTATTAGAATTTTGAATTTGTACTTTAAATTTTTCTAAAGAAATTATTTCATTTTTTTATGTTTTTGCAGATGAATCCTGATTTCGAACTGCACTTTTATGTGCCAGACGCGAAACGCGAATTAAAGAATGAGTTCGTTAGGAACAACCGCAACTTGGTAGAAACTAGGTTGAATTTAGGTCAATTTTTTCGGCTCTTTTCTAATCGACTACTACAGATGGCTGCTTCAGGATTTAAAGGGTCAACTTTGTGTACACCGGATAAGAGGAATTACGAAGATGATGAAGAATCATCCGAGTCACCAAACCCACGTGATGAGGGTAAAGATGTAAGAACTACACACAAAGGAAACAAGAAGGAAAAGGGTAAAAATGCACCCAAGGGAAACCCGAATGAGAAGGGTAAAAACGTAAAAAATGCACCCAAGGGAAAAAACGAACGAAAAACTAGCCATTATTTCCTCATTCACCTGCATAATAATGAAAACTCGGTTTCTCTATGGGTTAGAAGAAGGGATTTATATATCTTGGGATTTAAGGCCGACGGTGTGTGGTTCGAATACCTAGCGTCTGGAACCGTAGAGTCCGGAACCATTCAGTATGAAATTCCAAATTCAGTTATCCTTGGTTTTGATGGGAGTTATCGCATGAGAATGAGCGGTCAAAAGGGAGGAGCGCATAATATAAAATTTGGTGGTAAGCTACTTAATAGTGCGATAGATCACCTCAGCAAGTTTAGTCGTAACTTGATCCATTCATCAATAACAAGAGAGCACTTAATCCGCCTTATTTTTGTGCTGATGGAATCGTGTAGGTTTGAGTCAATTAATGAGACAGTACAAAGGGTGTTTGAGACTGAAAATGGTGAGGAAATAATAGGGTCAGAAAATCTAAGCCTTTGCCAGAGGTGGCAGTATTGCTCGCTTTTGGTTCAAGAAGGAAAACTATTAGAGCCATGGCAAAGGCTCCGCATCATTTTGTCCGTGCCAACCAAGAGGTCTTGAATCACGTAATTTTCGTGTCTTTTCTGTCTTGAATCACGGAATGTTTTTCCTTATTTATTTATTTTTTTCATTTGATTTGAGTTTTTTTGTTAAGCATTATCGTTTATCTCATTTATGTTATATAGTATGAAAAAATAGAATATAGAACGAAAGTGGCTTTTATGTTTGTGAGATATAGGGGCAAGAATGAATTTGTGAAGTTAAATTAGGTGCAAGTCTGTGAATTGTGTGGGAATAAAGAGCAGTGTCTATTTTGCTATGTAGGTTGTAGTTTGTTGTTTTGATTTTGTTCGGATAAGGACAGTGTTGATGCTATATATCATGAATTTATGATGTCTCCGTCTCACTCAATATTATGTGTGTGTATATATATATATATATATATATATATATATATATATATCTTTTCTATATGGGGCTTGATTGAGGAATTGTGATAGTGTAAATGGACAAAAGCAATAGTTTCCGTGGGCCCAAATAAAAGAGATGAAATGAACATGAGGCCCAAAGAGAAGAGATGGAATGAACATCAGGCCCAAAGAAATGAAATGAGAAGAAAAGAAAAGAAGAGAAGAGAAAAAGAAATTTGTTCCCCCTCAACAGAATCCAATCCAGCGCCGACCTATTTTTCTCTTCTTTCTCTATATTTCTTTTCTCTCTCCCAAGAAACAGAAACCTAATTCCCAAAACACCGACCTAATCTCTCTCTCCCCCGATCAGAGCAGGATCCGACCTAATCTCTCTCTCGAACGAACCGATCAGAGCAGGATGGCGCGATCCGGAAAAAAAGTCGCTAGAAAGCTCGTGTACGAGGCGGATTCGATGGCCGTGATCGGCCCTCAGCTACCCAGGCAGGCGGAGGCGGGGAAAGAAGAAGAAGAAGCTCGCCACGACGAGATGATTCTACGGTTCTGTTGCGAGTTCCCCAAAAGCATCTCAGAGATCGCTTTAGGAGAGGGCAAGTTCGGTGAGGGAGTGTGCCTTATGGAAGTCTTGGAGGTTCGCATCATTTCCACCACCAGAAAGGCCCACAAGCTCAAAATCCATGGCACAATAACTCTTGATTCTGCATTAGGCATTTCCGACCTCTTTAGAAGGACCCCCAAAAACCCGGAAGTCATCCAGGCAGAGGTACGTACATCTATCCTTAATAAACCCTTATTATACCGACCGATTGCTCCTTTCATTCCCAATTCAATATAATAAATAAAACTATGAACAGGATACTCTCACTCTGATGGGCCCGGATATGGCGGCCATAGCTTATGATTTCGGTGATGTCATACTGGACATCAAAGACGGTCGCCGTGAAGTGTGCAACGGGTATGTGCGCTTTAGCAGCTATCACACCTGGGACGATATGTACAACAGGCCATTAGTTGGAAAGGTGGTTGGAAAGAATGCCATCTGTCGGGTGACCTATGCGATTTTGCCCCGTGCGATGCTTATACAAGTGGAAATGAAACTACCCAAGATGGAAGTATTTAACTTTAAATCATCCGTCAAAATGACCACCGTCAAAATATACGGTAGAATCGATGCTTTCATAACGGGAGAGGTGACTGTCAGTCCTTTAACAACAGCCCTATTCAGGAGGAAGCACACAGACGGTGTGGTTGTGAGTGCTGAGGGCGATTTGCTTCCTTTGTCAAAGAGCCTTATGGCGTTCCCTTTTGGAGGCACCGTTGATATTGATCTACATCTCAAGGAACATGTGTTGTTCGAGTCAGGCAACTGTAATATTGTTCAAGATGGTGTGCAGTGCACTCCTAAACAATTTGGCAACCACAAGTGTACGGTTGACAGCAAATATGGTCCTATAGAGGTCAGGCTTACTGCTTATCCCGCCGAAATGCATCCAAAATCATTCCTTGCATTTAGAGAACAAATGTTGGCATTGATGATGTGTTGATTTAACACTGCTACAGGGGACTTAACGGTAGGCATCATTTCTTTTTTGTATTCTTCCTTTCAATTCCCAATTATGCGGGGGCTATTTTGCAATTCTGGCCTTCTTTGCAAAGTCTCTCTGTTGAATTCTTCTAACATATTGCTTTCCTTTTTCAGGTCCTTTCACATGTGTGGTTTGCAAGAGACTTGCCAAGAGCCTCTCTTCTATCTCCATTGTGTTTTTTTGTTTTCTTTCTCTCTATTATTAGTTATATGCTAGTTATTATATGTTAGTTATTTGTTAAAGGATCATAAATTTGTAGGTATTTTTACATGGTATTAGTATGATCATGCATCTATAATGCATGTATTCTGTTTGTTGCGACTGATTTCTGATTTCTCTTCGTTTGAACATATTTGCATTCTGTTTCTGTTCTTTTTTTTAATGCTTGAGAATGAATGAATGCCTAACAAATAATTGGTAACTATTAGTTGTAATTTAAGTTTTGTGATGAGTTTAAGAAAATGTTAATCCATGTAAACAGTCGTTGGTGTAGCATATTGCATCACGACACAAATCTATCAGAAACTAAACATCACAACTAAAATAACATCAACCAAACAACCCTTCAATCAAACAACCTTTAAATGTATTTAGAGTTGTTTGCTTTCTCTCTTGTAATTCACTGGTTGTAATTCAAGTTTGCGATAGATATGATTTGTAAGTCAAAATTTGAAATCAAAGAGGGCAGCAAACAAGTTCATTGCTGCACACAAGAAAAGTATGAAAAACAAATTGCACTAATGTTTTGCATTTCAACATAAATCTCTGTCAAAACTAAAACGTAACACAAACAAACTAAGAAGTATCACACCTACCAAACTAAAAATCATGAACCAACAATCTTTACAAAGAGGACAGTAAACAAACGCAGAACACCTCACAACCATTACATCTCCCTTAAACCCAACACCAAACACAAAAAAATAAACAAAATAAATAGAACTCCTAAATAACCCACCATCTATAATCTACTACTCACTCTTCCTATCCTTAACACCTAAACCGTAAACCCCTCTTTTCAACCCAAGGGGCATTTCGGTCACTTCATGTATTGGAGGGCTCGGTCGATTGAGGGTTGGTAATCGAAGGTGATGGAGCGATCGGCGCGTGGGACCCGTTGTCCTGAGCTGGCAACGGCCCCTCTTTGTATCCGACTCGAGCGGTTCCAATTCATCATTATTATTATTATATAATTATTGAAATAAAAATAGAAGATGTTTATTTTATTCATACTTGGGCGTCGGCGCCGGAAACGAGGACGGTTAAGGACTGAGAGAAGGCGAGGCCGGTGATCCGCTTCTGATGGCCCTTCAGCTTCATCTTCACCTCATCCACTCTCACGTTATAAATCTGAATCGTAGAATTGAAAAATAGCAAAATGAAATTTGGCCGAATTGAAAATCACAAAAAAAATGAGAGAAATACATGAATTCAATTTGATTTTGTCAGTTCATTGCCCGCATGGATTGATAAGCAAGGCTTGTGAAATATACAAAGAGATTTCGCCGAACCGTTGCAAGCCAAACGCAATAATGTATCGCCACTTGGCGCTAGGCTGCTTGAAAGCTGGTTTGGTTGATGATGCGATTAAGACGATTAAAATGGGGGGAAATGAAAAGTTGTCCAGTAAGGTGAGACGGTCAATGCCTTGGCTCGAGACAACTTTTATGGTTCTTGAGATGTTTAGTGAATTGGGGGATTTGAAGGTTTTTACTTCTTTCAATGAAGAGCTTTTTAAAGAGATCACCCAGCTTCTCACTCTTGAAAATTTCAGGCATTGTTTCTCTTTCCACCTCATTTCCTTCCCAATTTTGAATTCGAATTGTATTATTATCATTGTCAGCCTAATTATCTTGTGTATTATTATGTTTGAACAGGCAGAATGAGCAGCTGTCTAAGTACTGGGAACGAAATCAGCTCGCAATGTAATGCTATTTAGAACTAAAGAAACTAATCGAAGCCAATCCTCTGTTTCGCGACAAACTCAACTTCCCTCCTTTCAAAGCCTCTCGCCTCCGCACCCTAATCAACCAAAGGTCATTATTCAAATAAACCCAGAATTAATCATTATCATTCCAACATATCCAAATTAATTAATTAATTATTTTATCGAACAGTTTGAACTGGCAGCACCAGCTGTTCAAGAATTCACGATCGAATCCAGACAAAAAAACTTTATTCACAGATCACTCTTGTGCCGCTCAGCCAATCAATGGGGCGCGGCCAGCTGGCGGCCCGCCTCCGACTAATAACGGCCCGCTCGTGGGGCCCATTCCCAAATCCGGCGCTTTCCCTCCGATGGGCGCTCACAGCGTATGTACTTATTCATGATTTTCATCTCATTTTCTCTTTTTTAATATTAGTGCAATTGTATTTCATTTTTTTCATACTCGTCTTGTTTGTAGCAATGAACTTGTTTACTGCCGTCTTTGATTTCAAATTTTAATTTACAAATAATATATATATATATATACATATATATAGAATTTTGCTAATAAGCTAATATTATTATCTAGAAGTTGGTACTAATAATTTATTGATCCTTGGATCTGTTTTAATTTGTGTGCAACTCTTTTATCAACATACTTAGTAACTCTCTCTCTCTCACACACACGCATACACCTGAAAAAGAAATAAATCTTGAATCACAAAGGAAATAATCGCATAAATGGAAGTGCTTTTCTGAATATAAAACTTTTTTCGATATTCTGATTTCTTCTTTTCCAAAAAATCTCTTATTTTCATATATTAAAAAAAACAGGGGAAGAAATTGTTGGCATGTTTTGATTGAATTTAGAGATTGAAGTATTTTTGGAAATTTAAATTTTATATGAATTTTAGTTTGAAATTTATTTGTATGGATTATGATATGTGAGTTCATTAATTTGTAATGGATATATATGAATGCGATTTGTTTAAATTGTATGAATAATGTTAGTATGCATTTTGATTAGAAAGTTTTATGAATTATTATTGTATGCATTTGATTTGAAATTTGTATGAATTTCTATGATGATAAAATTAAAGCAGATCAAACGGTCCAAAAATTGTTAGTATCAAACGCTTTGTACTAACATTAGTTTCCTAAACGGACTCTATATATATATATATATATATATATATATATATATATATATATATATATGGGTGTGGCTAAACAACATACGTATGCACAACATACGTTTTTTTGCCACACCCAAAATATGTATTAAAAAAATTAAAATAAAAATTTCAACCGTACGGATGTAATATATATGTTATAAATATGTTAGAGATTAATTTTCACAAAAATCAGAATATTATAACATTGCCATCATATATCATCAAAAATATGCAGCACTATTCAAAACATATATCGGAATAATAGTTTGATGATACATGATGACAATGATATATTATTTTGATTCCCGTGAAAATTAATCCACAACATATTCATAACATATATATTACATCCATACGGTTGAAATTTGAATTTTTACTTTTTATAACCACTTTACGGGTATTTTAAAAAAACGTATGTTTGAACATACGTATGTTGTTTAGCATCTCCCTCTATATATATATATATATATATATATATATATATATATATATATATTGCGGACTTGAACAGTTCAAATCCAGTGAAAAGAGGGACAATTGTTAGTAGATCATGCGAAAAAATTAGAGATGGAAAGTTGGTGATAGATATTGTTTGCAAGTTAAATTTTGAAATCAATGATATAAACAAGTTCATTGCCAGCTTTATATGATGATCCTATACATGATATTCTTAAGTTTCATATGATCATACTTTATATTCTTCTTATATTTTATAGTGATATTCACGACATTTCTTAGTTTCTAAAGGTATAAGTGATAAAAAATTAATTCAACAAATAAATAATTACCTAAGCTTCCAGTGGGCATGAATTCATAGATCAGCAAATTAGTGTCTGATGATAGGAACAAAACCCTAACAACCTCGTAAAACATAGCCTAAATTTTGCAAAATACATGGAAAATACTCAAATTTATATTGTTTTTTACAAAAACAGAAAACATAAAATTTTATACGTAGAAAAAACTCTATTGTTATTGATTTTCACATAACCAATAAAATCGAATTTAGTAGTTATACATTGAAAAATATTAATCTTTAGTAATTTTCACAAAACAAAAAAAATTGAAGACTAATACATGGAAAACACACCAATCTATATTGTTTGTCACAAAACTACAAAAATTAAAATCTAATACATAGAAAAATTACATTGTGGTTGATTTTCACATAAGTAGCATTAATATTTTGCATTGCAACATAAATCTGTCAAACATAGCTTGAAGAAATGAAATGTGTCAAAGCTCTTAAGAGGAATAATTTCGGAAGGCCCAAAGGAAATAAATGAAATGAAGAGGCCGGAAGAAAGGAAAGGAAAAAAAGAATAACACGCAAGCCCTTCTATCTCGTGGCCCAAAGTAGCTCCCCCCAAAATTTCGTAAACTTGATCACGCCACGCCCAAATTGCTCCGTTCATCTCCCTCCCTCTAAGATCCGCCTCCCCTTATTCTTGTCTGGAATCGAATCCCTCCAAGTCCATCCTGAAGCTCCGCCTCAATGTGAAGCCGCAAAGGTATCTCTCTTCTCTCTCTCGGTTCATTCTCGTATTACCCTTTTTTCACCATTTTTTTCTGCGATTTGATTAACTGATGTGTTAATTAGTCTCGCATGGTTTGATTTAAGGTTATTTTGACGAATTTAGGTTGCAAAAAGACATTTAAGTTTTTACATTTTTCTTATTTGATATTTTCTCATCTGCACTTTCTAGAGTTTGTATTCTTTTTGAGGAAAGCATTACGTGACCTTGCTAGGGTTTCTTCATCTTTCCGGTATACAAAGGTACAAACGACTCTTAAGCCTACAAAAGCTAATGGATAAATTACTTAGCGTAGCCTCACATTTCGTAATTGAATTTCGGTTCGTGATTATGGATGAATGGAATTTAGGTTTGTGATTATGTTTACATGTAATTGGATTTGGGTTTGTGATATTGGATGGGTGTAATTGAATGTATGAATGAATACATACATAGCCCTGCTATAAATATGTATCGATGAAAATGGTTATCCATGATTATGGTTGTTACTATATTCTTTTGCTGCTATTTGTTTGTGTGCACCATAGCATTTGGTAAATCGATACGTATATATTAATATGCACTACCAACATCAAAAAACGAGTAACTATGACTCTGATTGTCCTTCAATAGAAAAATACTATTTGTACAATCTTCAACTAAGGCTTTGTGTATATTTCTTGACTAAAACATGTGTCCATCAATTCATGGCAACAAATATTGAATTGAATATAGTAGTCAAAACTAACCTCTTAAATATCTACGAAAAGTTTATATAAGTTGCAACAAATCATTGAGTTCATCAATACACATCCATTGTATACTTCCAATATTAAGGAGTAATAATAATAGCACAGCACAAATCAGTCTAACAAAGTTTAATTTTGTTCAATTCTTTAGGAGATGCATTATATTACTTGTACAGCTTGTTACTTTTTCCTTCATCTTAAATTCTAGACTTTGGCCTGTCAAATATTCATTTATCCTCAATACTCGTTTTTCACTTTATTAGAATTTTGAATTTGTACTTTAAATTTTTCTAAAGAAATTATTTCATTTTTTTATGTTTTTGCAGATGAATCCTGATTTCGAACTGCACTTTTATGTGCCAGACGCGAAACGCGTATTAAAGAATGAGTTCGTTAAGAACAACCGCAACTTGGTAGAAACTGGGTTGAATTTAGGTCAATCTTTTCGGCTCTTTTCTAATCGACTACTACATATGGCTGCTTCAGGATTTAAAGGGTCAACTTTGTGTACACCGGATAAGAGGAATTACGAAGATGATGAAGAATCATCCGAGTCACCAAACCCACATGATGAGGGTAAAGATGTAAAAACTACACACAAGGGAAACCAGAAGGAAAAGGGTAAAAATGCACCCAAGGGAAACCCGAATGAGAAGGGTAAAAACGTAAAAAATGCACCCCAGGGAAAAAACGAACGAAAAACTAGCCATTATTTCCTCATTCACCTGCATAATAATGAAAACTCTGTTTCTCTATGGGTTAGAAGATGTGATTTGTGTATTTTAGGATTTAAGGCCAACGGTGTGTGGTTCGAATACCTAGCGTCTGGAACCGTAGAGTCCGGAACCATTCAGTATGAAATTCCAAATTCGGTTATCCTCGGTTTTGATGGGAGTTATCCCATGAGAATGAGCGGTCAAAAGGGAGGAGCACATAATATAAAATTTGGTGGAAAGCTACTTAATAGTGCGATAGATCACCTCAGCAAGTTTAGTCGTAACTTGATCCATTCATCAATAACAAGAGAGCACTTAATCCGCCTTATTTTTGTGCTGATGGAATCGTGTAGGTTTGAGTCAATTAATGAGACAGTACAAAGGGTGTTTGAGACTGAAAATGGTGAGGAAATAATAGGGTTAGAAAACCTATACCTTTGCCAGAGGTGGGAGGATTACTCGCTTTTGGTTCAACAAGGAAAACAATTAGAAGCATGGCAAAGGCTCCGCATCGTTTTGTCGGTGCCAACCAAGATGCCTTCTTCCGTGTCCAAGTAACTTTCTCAAAACCCTAAATCTTATTTATCGTATAAAGTGTTCTAATTAATTACATCTTTTTTCTTATAGTGCGGGAAATATATTTCCGATGGTGGCAGCGGCGCATCCATCAGAACCGAACCAAATCCCGTTGGAAATGAGCGACGCGGTTCACATAATGGAGCCGCTCGAGTCGAATACAAAGTGGGGCTCGTCACCGGCTCAGGATAATGGGTCCCATGCGCCGATCGCCTTGTCGCCTTCGATTACCAACCCTCAATCAACCGAGCCCTCCAATAGGTGAGGTGACCGAAATGCCCCTTGTGTTGAAAAGAGGGGTTTAGGGTTTAGGTGTTAGGGTTAGAGAGAGTGAGCAGTAGATATAGGTGGTGGGATATTTAGGAGTTTTATTTATTTATTTATTTTATTTTTATTTTTTTTGTGTTTGGTGTTGGATTTAAGGGAGATGTGAGGGTTGTGAGGTTTGTTTACTGCCCTCCTCTTTGTAGATGTGATATTTTCCTAGTTTTTTTTGTGTTGCGTTTTAGTTTTGCCAGAGATTTGTGTTGAAATGCAAAATATTAGTGCAATTTGTTTTTCATTTTTTTTCTTACGTGTCTTGTGTGTAGCAATGAACTTGTTTACTGCCCTCTTTGATTTCAAATTTTAACTTACAAATAATATCTATTGCGAACTTAAATTACAACCAGTGAATCAACAGAGCTAGAAAGCAAACAACTCTAGGGTTGTTTGGTTGATGTTTTTTTTTAGTTGTGATGTTAAGTTCTTGATAGAGTTGTGTGGTGAATGCAAAATATTAGAGCAATGATTCTGTTACATGGATTACCATTTTCTTCATTCATTCTCAGGCATAAAAAAACACAGAAACATAATGCAAATATA